>CM029549.1:34016305-34616305 GCA_017141385.1 Sogatella furcifera
TTTCCAATAATTTTGTGAACCGATATTGACCGAGCTGGAGTCATTTTCTCATCTTGCCAGAGGGTCTTCTTTTGCTTGGACAGACTATACTCTTATCCATATTAAATGAAAAGACAAGATGTTGTCAAACCACTGATTTATTAAAAATTCGAGATACCGCGGTTTCGGTTTTGTTACATCATTACCAATCTCTGTTGAACTAAAAAATAAATAAAATTAAAATTTAATAGGACTCACAGTCTTATAATCCAGGTTTTTGTATGGATAGCGTTCAGTTTTTGGAAGCGACTTCACTTTTTCAGATCCTAGTTCCAGGTCATCTTCCGTAGGGATTTGTTCCAATTCAGAACAATCACAAATTATAACTAAATATGATAAACTTACTAAAAATATAAGCAGTGAGTTGGAAATTATTTTTCCGTTTTCAAACATCATGCTAATATTAGTAGTAGTCAGATCACTTCTGACAATTTTTACTACCGACAAAAAAAATGTTGAACGTTATACTGACATAGGTAGGCTATAGTCTGCCTAAGTAAAGAAGACGCTCTAGCAAAATGGGAATATGGCTCCAGCTCCGTCAATATTGGTTCAAAAATTATAAATTTGGTCTCAAATTGTAGGAAACATTCTTCTCTATAATTTTAAATCGAAAGTATATTTTTTGAATCAATATTGACCGAGCTTGAGTCATTTTCTCATCTTGCCAGAATGTCTTTGCTTGGACAGATTATAACTTACACGAATGACGTCACTGACTGTATTTAAACAAGTATTCTATTGACAAGAATTTGAATTAATTCATATAGCAAATATTGACGGTGAGATGATATTTTTACAATGACTATTATGACATGTTGAAACATCTAGAATCAATTGAGTTTAAGTGGATTCAATGAAGGTTATATAATTAGGCCTAACTTATATTCTTGCCGGGTTATTTATTTATTGTTATTATCATTTCTGGCTCAAAATAGTCATTTTAAATATTTTATCTTAATTTTTCCTTCAAATTTTAATTTCAAGCTGAAACATCATAATTCAGAACTTGCGTTCAATGATTAGTCTAACTGTTGTTTATCCGGATTGTGATATAATTATATAAACTTACCACACTATATAAAATCATGTTTATGATAGACAATAACACAAGAAATTATAGAAAATGTTAGAAGTAGAAATTTTGAGAAGTAGATATAATCTGAGTTTTGTTTGGACATTTCTTGAGAGACAATAATTGTTGCTCAATTATATAATAACAAATTCTACATTTTTTCATTGATTAATGTAGAAGGTACAAGTTATAAATTCAAAGATAGAAGAAAAAACAAACAATTCAAAATACTTTCTATAAATTTTTATGAAATAATTTTTCAAAATAAACTAGTAGTTACAGTGGCGCCGACTTCATAAAAATATTGGGGGGGGGCAATGTCCACCATGAAGATGGGGGGGTTGGTGTTTGTGAAAAATACACGTACATATCCGTGGCCCGGCCATGAAAGAATTTCATAAAACTAATCATGTCAATATTAAGTACCTATTAAGTACTATTTCGTACCTCCAATCGTGGAATTATTACCTCAAAATTGAAGGAGATATTCAATATTATAACATGGGCGGGCCAGCAACATGCCTCCCCGGCCATGGCCGAATTTGATCAAACTGATAATGCAAATTGAAAGTACTTATCAAGTACTATTTAGTACCTCTAATCTCGGAATTATTACCTGAAAGATAACGGAGATACAGCAAGAAAATGACAAAGGTCAATGACCTCTCAGCCCGCCATGTCCAAATTTTAAAAAAATGACCTTGTAAATCTTAGGTACCTATTAAGTACTATTTCGTACCTCAAGAAGGATTAATTTATCATAAAAAATAGCTGAGATATTGTACAATGAAGTTTGGGGTCAATGACCTCTCAGCCCGCCATATTCGAATTTGGAAAAAATGACTATGTAGATTTTAGGTACCTATTAAGTACTATTTCGTACCTCCAATCACGGAATTATTACCTCAAAGGTGACAGAGATATTCAATATTATAAAATGGGCAGGCCAGCGACATGCCTCCTCGCCATAGCCGAATTTGATCAAACTGATAATGCAAATTAGAAGTACCTATCAAGTACTATTTAGTACCTCCAATCTCGGAATTGTTACCTCAAAGATACCGTGATACAGCAAGAAGATGACTAAGGTCAATGACCTGTCAGCCCGCCATGTTCGAATTTGGAAAAAATGACTATGTAGATCTTAGGTACCTATTTAGTACTATTTCGTACCTCTAATCACGGAATTATTACCTCAAAAGTGACAGAGATATTCAATATTATAACATGGGCGGGCCATCCCTGGCCGTGGCCGAATTTGATCAAACTGATAATGCAAATTAGAAGTACCTATCAAGTACTATTTAGTACCTCTAATCTCGGAATTATTACCTCAATGATAACGGAGATACGGCAAGAAAATGACAAACATCAATGACCTCTCAGCCCACGTACATGTCCGTGGCCCGGCCATGAAAGAATTTCATAAAACTAATCATGTCAATATTAAGTACCTATTCAGTACTATTTCGTACCTCCAATTGTGGAATTATTACCTCAAAATTGACGGAGATATTCAATATTATAACATGGGCGGGCCAGTGACATGCCTCCCCAGCCATGGCCAAATTTGATCAAACTGATAATGCAATTTGAAAGTACCTATCAAGTACCATTTCGTACCTCTAATCTTGGAATTATTACCCCAAAGATAACGGAGATATGGCAAGAAAATGACAAAGGTCAATGACCTCTCAGCCCAGCCATGTCCGAATTTTAAAAAATAAATAAATAAATAAATAAATAAATAGTTTATTAATGGAAGCAACAGGCTTATAAGCCCATTTTGCCTCCTATACACAATACAATAATATTCAAATATCATAAAGTAGAGATGAAAAAAGTAAAATCAAACATAAGTCAATATACAAGCAAACTTTTGACTAATTGCTAGTGAAAAAAAAAACATTTTGAATAATTTTAAACGTAAGAAAATAAAATAGAGTCTGATCAATAATTATTAGGTAATAAATACAAAGAAATTATATTAAGTTAGATAATCAAAAATTGTAACAACTACGATGTATTATGATAGAACAATGGAAAATAATAAATGAAAAAAAGTAAAAGACAAAAAAGAGAGGAAGAATGAAAGTGTCTGTGTAATTTACTACCACTTAATCATACTGAATACAGGCAAAAACCCCGAAATGATAGATCGACCGCTATCCCACCAAACCGTTTGCAACTCTGCGAAATTTGAATGGGGAGAACCAGAAGATATCTAAGTGCTGAGAATAATTATTGAAGATTCTCTGAGCTCTAATCAAAGGAGAGTTATTATGGCTCACTGTCCTGGATCGAGGAATACTAAATGAAAAAGCTGAACGGCGAGCAATGGTATTAATGTAAATATTAATTTTTGAAAGTAGTAACGAAGAATCAATTCTGTTATTCAATAAATTGTAAAGGAAGATAAGTGATTTGACATCTCGTCTGACTTTCAGTGATCTGATTCCAAACATACTTCTTAGAGAATTAGTGGGAAAATCAAAGGGACAGAAAACACCCTGTTTTTTATAATAAATACATCTTAAAAATTTATTTTGCAAACGCTCGAGTATGTGAATCTGTTCATTATGATATGGATTCCAAATCTCACAAGCATATTCCAACAGGCTCCTTACAATTGATTTATATAAGACTAGCAGAGACACAACATCCCTGAAAGGCGAGCACGTCCTGAGGATGAATCCCATCTGCTGATTTGCTCTATTAGCTATGTAATCTACATGTAGATTGAAAGAAAGGTCCGAGCTGAAAACTACTCCCAAGTCCCTGAACGACTCCACCCTTTCCAATGGAATGCCATTTATGAGGTATACTTGACCAAAAGGGAAAAATTTTCGAGTGAAACTCATGAACTTACATTTACTCACATTAATTTTCAGTCCATTAGTATTACACCATCTGGACAAATTATCAATATCCATCTGTAAATCATTGCAATCATTTGGATCATTGATCTCTTTGAACAATTTTACATCATCCGCATACAAAAGGCATGAAGATTTATTGATAACAGATGGGAGATCGTTGATAAACAAAATGAATAGGAGAGGACCGAGGTTAGAGCCTTGAGGTACCCCTGATGTACACTCAAAATGTTCTGATTGAAATTGATTATCCAGAATTTGTGATACTTCATTACTAAAGACCATAAGGTTAGAAACAGTTGAGCGACGAGGCAAAAAACCATGCTGCTCGGAGGCAATAATTCTCTGACCCTGTTTATAAATAATAGAATATATTACTTTTTCAAAAATTTTCGAAAAACAATTCAAAATGGAAATCGGTCTGTAATTTTTTATGTCACTTCTGTTTCCAGATTTAAAAACTGGAGTAACCCTTGCAATCTTCCACTTTAAGGGAAATTCACCTGATCTTATAGATAGATTGAAAATAAATTTCAACGGCTTTAACAAGACTGCAGCACAGCCCTTAATAATAAAAGTCGGAATCGCATCAGGGCCTTCGGAGCAGCCAGACTTAAGCTCATTAATAGCAGACAGGATATCATCAAAAGACACCGACCCAACACCCCCATCCAACATCGACGAACACTCAGACATCTCCGGAATCCCCACTCGCGCATCTGTATTGGCCTCATAGACAGATTTAAAATATTTAGAAAATCCATTCACGATATCAGACCCACTGTAGGATTCTCCGTCAAGAGTCATGGTCGACTCCACAAACGAAGTTTTTCTTTTCGAATTCACATATTTCCAAAAATTTTTAACATTATGTCGCAAGCTATTCTGAATTCTACTAAGATAGGTCTCGTGAGCCATTGAAATTCTAGTTTTTAGAGATGCTCGTAATGTCCTAAATATGCTGTCATGATAAGGTGAATTTCTCCTTTTTCTTGAACACTTATTCTTAATTTTCAAATCGGATATGATATCATGTGTGAACCATGGGGGATATTTACTATTACAATAATTTAATTTTCTTCTGGGAATAAATTCATCAAAAAGCTGGTGAAGTATTCTATAAAATTTATCCACGGCAGCGTCAACGTTATCACAACAGAAAACGGAGTTCCAACTGCAATCGCGGAGGCCACAATAGAGGCCAAGAAAATCCCCTTTTGATAGTCATAACGAAATTCAATTGACCTGTTTGCATCGAACCTCGACGTTACCACTGAATATGAGTCCTCCACACATAACGCAGGGTGATAGCCATCTTCAGGGAGAAGTGGATCATTGCTCTTCATCACTTCAACTGGGAAGTTACTTAAAACTAAACCTAAAGTTCTACCAAGCTCATTTTGAACAGAGTTATATGATATAAGATCATAGAATGACATAGAGCGATAGAGAAATTTTTGCTTTTTAAACCGATAAAAGAAATAGATAATATTTATAATAAGGAAAGTACTTCAACAGAAAAACGATAAGAACCTTTCAATTCAACTTTGATTATTACTCATGATACAATTTAAATCATCAAATTAAGTTTTCAGTTCGGAGAAAATGCAACAACAGCACAAAACATGAAAGTCATTACATTAATTAAGTGATTTATTTTTGTATGCATTTATTCATTTGAAAACTGAACTTAATTTTTTTTTTTAATAAATTCATTTATCTTTCAAGCATTTATTCATTTTCGACTTGGAAGTTCTTAAACCTGACTTATAATCACAACCTCATCATAAAGTTCATTATGCATAAGAAATTGCTCTGGAAATAGTAATAAAATACACAAGAAAAGCAATCAGAATCAAAGTTCAATTCCATGAGAAAAAAAAAATAAATAAATAAACGTAGAATTAATTAATACGACATTCAAATGAAGAATAATATTAATTTATAATAATTCATAGTAGTTTTCATTGGGTTACATACTATACCCATCAACAAAATAATAATACTCTCATTATGAAGTTCATGATAACTTCGTATAAATACTTTTTGGCTAATTCCACTAAATATTACTCATACAAAAACAATATTAAGATGATTTAGAGAGAGTAGGATTTACAAAGCAATTTATCAAAACAGTATATAGCAGAAGAGATAATCAAGTACGGTAATTCCAAAACTGTAAGCAAAAATAATGATAAATCTAACATTTAGAAGTAGTGGGAACAGATTTAAGGTCATCTTCCGAGTTGATTGAGTAGATTTGTCCTTGAGGAACAATTCGAATTTTAATCGTTCCCGATCTATCCACCCATACATACTTGTACCCGAATTGTCTCTGCAGATTTCGAGCCTCAGCAAAGAGCCTTCTACGTCGGGCAGTCAACGATAAATTAATATAAATCTGTCGCTGCTCACCTTCCAATCCGATATGTCGAGTAGACAAATCCTTCACCTGTTTTCGACCCTCCAACATGGCATGTGTGTCCGTACGCCTGACGAATTTTACGATGATGGGAGGCGTCTCTTTACGTGGTCCCCTCACTGGCAGTCGGTGACAGCAGTCGATCGCATCAGCTGCAACCTGCATGCCGACGGCCTCACATGTTTTTATCACCAATTCACTTATAACTTCATCCGGTACTAACGGAATACCATGAAGCTCAACCGTATTTTTTCGACCATACTGTTCTAAGTCGTCGAGTTTCACGGTCACATCACACAGTTTTTTTTTGAGAGTCTCATTTTCAGCAAGCAAAGACTCGATAATTTTTTGTTGATTACTGATTAATGCATCTTGTTTGGCCAAAATTACAGAATTAGCATCTAGCTTTACAAGACAAGAATCAAGAGATGCTTGCAGAGTAGTTTGGCCCGCTAATATTTCACTCTTAAAATCATTCAAAGTCCTAATATCAACAGAAATACTAGCGGCAGTCTCAGAGCAGACACTATCAATAGTTTTTACAGGTGTTAATTCACATCGTTGTTTACGGAGACTATCCAAACACCTTTTGCACTTCCATGAGCTACTAGTTAACATCTTAATCTCTGTATCACTTAAGTTTTTGCCAACTTCACCGTTAATGCATTTACTGTGGAAAAGACACCTACAATCGGCACAAGCAATACTAGCTTTATCGGATCTCTCCACAGACAAACTACAAACGGAGCACGCACTCATTTCGAAAACGATCACTGTGATTACGGAAAACAATTATAAATTTTAAACCCGAATATAAATATTGAAAGACAGTTTCAAGTACGGCCGAAAATGACTCGTATAACTAAACTTTATAACTCATCGACAGTAATGAACTAGTTGAATCAGATAAGACAAGAAAAGATTCAAACGTCCGACTTCATCGAGAGCCAACTGATTACAGTAAAATGACCATGTAAATCTTAGGTACCTATCAAGTACTATTTTGTACCTCAAGAAAAATTAATTTATCATGAAAAATAACCGAGATATTGCACAATGAAGTTTGGGGTCAATGACCTCTCAGCCCGGCCATGTTCGAATTTTGAAAAAATGACTATGTAAATTTTAGGTACCTATTAAGTACTATTTCGTACCTCCAATCACGGAATTATTACCTCAAAGGTGACAGAGATATTCAATATTATAACATGGGCGGGCCAGGGACATGCCTCCCCGGCCATGGCCAAATTTGATCAAACTGATAATGAAAATTGAAAGTACCTATCAAGTACTATTTAGTACCTCCAATCTTGGAATTATTACCTCTAAGATAACGGAGATACGGCAAGAAAATGACTAAGGTCAATGACCTCTCAGCCCGGCCATGTTCGAATTTTCAAAAAATGACTATGTAGATCTTAGGTACCTATTTAGTACTATTTCGTACCTCTAATCACGGAATTATTACCTCAAAGGTGACAGAGATATTCAATATTATAACATGGGCGGGCCAGGGACATGCCTCCCCGGCCATAGCCGAATTTGATCAAACTAATAATGCAAATTAGAAGTACCTATCAAGTACTATTTAGTACCTCCAATCTCGGAATTATTACCTCAACGATAACGGAGATACGGCAAGAAAATGACAAACGTCAATGACCTCTCAGCCCGGCCATGTTCGAATTTGGAAAAAAATTAGTATGTTAATCTTAGGTACCTATTAAGTAGTATTTCGTACCTCAAGAAGAATTAATTTATCATGATAAAAAGCCGAGATATAGCACGATAAAATTCAGGTCTATGATCTTTAGCCGAGGCGAAGCTCATATGGAAATAGTCTTGCCAAGCAAAGAAGACCCTCTGGCAAGATGAGAAAATGATTCCAGCTCGGTCAATATTGGTTAAAAAAATATTATTTTGGTCTCAAATTGTAGATCAGAATGTTTCCTAGGATTGAGAACAAATCAATAATTTTTATAACCAATACATACCGAGCTGGAGTAATTTTCTCATCTTGCCAGAGGGTTTTCTTCGCTTGGACAGACTAGACTATAGACCGTATACGGAAGCTGTACATAGTCTGTCCAAGCAAAGGAGACCCTCTGGCAAGATGAGAAAATGAATCCAGCTCGGTCAATATTGGTTCAAAAGTGTTAGTTTGGTCTCAAATTGTAGATCAGAAGGTTTCCTAGGATTGAGACCGAATCAATAATTTTTGACCAATATAGACCGAGCTGGAGTCATTTTCTTATCCTGCCAGAGGGTCTTCTTCGCTTGGGCAGACTGGACTGAACACTGTATACGGAAACTGTAAATAGTCTGTCCAAGCAAAGGAGACACCAGGCAAGATGAGAAAATGACTCCAACTCGGTCAATATTGGTTCAAAAAGTATTAATTTGGTCTTAAATTGTAGATCAGAATGTTTGCTAGGATTGAGACCAAATCAATAATTTTTTAACCAATATAGACCGAGCTAGAGTAATTTTCTCATCTTGCCAGAGGGTCTTCTTTTGCTAGACATACTTGGAAGTGACTTGCGAGTCCATTCACATAATGAAGTTAATCAATTATTATATTTTCTTGATGTACAATCTTAAAACTGACTTCGTAAATATCAACTACCTGGTTTCAAGTATATTTTAGCCCCAATAAGATAATAAGTACCTCAAAAAATACCGTGAAAATTTGAAAATTTCAAATTTTCTCAGCCCGGCCATGAGCAAATTTGACAATACTGATTATGGAAATATTAAGTACCTATCAAGTACTATTTAGTACCTTCAATCAAAAAGTTGATATCTCAAAGGAAAAGGATGAAATTGTGATTCTTAAGTTTGATGCGTATCCAACCCCACTAGACGTTCAAACTGTTGGGGTTGGTGAGGAGTATCAGTAGTAGTAGATTGCCGGTTCTGGCGCACCTAAAGGACATTGCATCCCAAGGTCACTTTTGACAACTCATCCAACCTAACATCACCACAACCTCCTTCCTCCCACCACCAACATTCCTCCCTCCATCACCCTCACCACCACCCCATCCCCTTGCAGATGACCATCATCCATCACCCCCCTCACATTTTCCATTGCAGATGAGCAGTGTATAATTACTAAAACTGTTAGTGATAGTGATGATAGATGTTGGTGTATATAATCCAATTTCAAGGACAAAAGAAGCTTGGAATGTTGTTGAAATCCTTAGAAAGGAAAATAAGAGTGGAGAAATTGACATTACAAGCCAATTCATCACCTTAATACATGCAATTATTGGGAAGTTGAACCTTTCAACCAGATGCCTCTTCATGCACACAATATACTTGAAATTCCCCAAGATTTGATTCTTAGTCTCTTGACACTGATCCACAAGAAGGGACCATGTGGTAACTGTACAAATTAACAAGGCATAACAGTATTAACAAAATACAGAGGGGAGACTGTATGAAAACATAATAAAGAAGAGAATTCCAGAAAAATAAGTATGGTATGGGAAATAAAAAAACTGCAAGACACTATTGTACAGATAATACATTTACAATGAAACAAATCATTTAGAGAAACCCTACAATATTGCACCAATACTGAGACTTTTAAGAAGTCTGAATTGATAAGTAATAAATGAACATTGTAGAGGCCAGCAATCAGACAATACCAGACAGTCAGGTGGCATACAAGATAAGAGCCACCAGCTGGCTATTGCAATCCATTTCCTCATTTTCAAGTCAGTTCTCACTCTGCTTTCCTAAGTGAAACAATGCTAAATTTCTTTGCCATAACTATAATGCGCAATACCCTATTTGCACCATCTGGAAACCTGCTGGTAGTACAGTGTATGTCCTTATTTTTTGATCAACAAACTGGTAATTCCTTTTCAATATATTTTTTATTATTATTGAAAATAGTAAATAAAATTGGCATTATACAGTCCATTAATTTGCTAAGATCACCCAAACCAAACATAACATTATTTTGTGCTGTCAGAGAATCAGATGGACTTTATAAAAACTGGAAATAGTTTGTAAAATCTGTTTGTTACAGATAAAGGCGTACAGCAAAGTTGTTGCCTCTCTCCAACTAGAACAAAGTTCAAAATTACCTGAAGAATAACAATAAACTTGAGGAATAATCACTGTTGCTGGCTGACCTCTTCTCCTATTAAAAGAATGATCAATCTAAAACAGGATGTATATATCACTATAGTTGCCCACAGATCATTGGAATGACCAAGGTCACTGGCAATGGTGAGCCCTGTTGCCACTGTTATCCACCCTCATTCGGCTAGCCTAGAATGATTGTTTCCTTCTCCTACAAAAAAATCAAGGAAGGTGAACAATATACTCACCCAAAGAAAACATCACTCCTTCTCTCTCACACACTCACTCTCTCCCTCTGTATTCACGGTACATTCAGATTATGCGTCAATTCCAAAAGTTGGTGCAAGGAAGTCAGCAATGCAGTGGACACAGTCATGCTCTTTGTCGGCATCTCTTTGCCGGTTGGAAAACCGGGCATCAGTCTCTATAATTATTTTAATAATGTTTTTCTGCATAGGTAACGGTCCAATGGTTGGCTACAGTCAAATAGCTGTAGCCAATCACAGCACTTGTTGTTAGCCTGTGGTCAACTGTCAAACTGTTTTGCATAAAGAAAAACTTACCTTAAAACCTATCTGAAATATCTCAGCTGACTTCAATGAAAGTATATCATCTGATAGACCAGGGGCAGTTTTAGTAGGGGCAGGGGCATGGACCAGGGGCAGGGGTAGTTTAGTATGCAAAATATGAGGACCGCACTTTGTTAATGGTTTCCTACTTAGAAAAGCATGCTGATTATGAATCTGGATGTTACCAGATGCTATTTTGGTGCAGCAACCCTCTACAGCCCATTGTTGTTCACCAACTTTTATTCATAGTAATTGCTCCAGAAAATTTAAATTCTAGGTCCTAGAAGGTAAATAGAGATCAGGAAATGATCTCAACTCACTCTGGGCACTACAAGTAAGACTTATGTGCAAATTCAATGCATCCTGAGTACCATTTTATACAGGGTGCCCTGAAAACTGCAGAATTCTGGTTCCTTTTTTCAATTTTTTTCAATTTACTTTGAAAGGAAACGTTCTTAGGTGAAAAATAATCATTCTATTGTTTTGGGTATAAAATTCACAAGAGGATAGTATCCATCTAATTTTTTTACAATCAATGAGTACCAAGCTATGAATTTTCAAAAATTTGTAAGTTTTTTGTAATAGGTATATAGTTTAGGCAAATTTGACTTCTGGTTCCAAAAAATTAATGTAAGGCTGGAAATCGTCTCAATCTACTTTGGGCATTCCAAATAAGTTCAATATAAGTTTGCAATGGATTCTGAGGTATGCACAATACAGAGTGACAAGAAAACAACTTAACTTTGGTTCTGTAATATGGTGAAAATTGAGTAGTTATATTTATTGAAGTTTTATTTTTATGTGTGTGTAGTAAATTATATTTTTTCAGGTTATTGAACTTAATAGAGTTAAACAGAATTTTGACATGAACTTTGATTTTCAAAAGAAGAATATATTGCATTGTTAATGTTGATTAGTTTAAAGAAATTGCTAACTTGCTGCTTACCTGTCAGAATTAGTGCAATTTTCGTGCATTTTCCAAGTATCAGTTTCAATTTCATGTCGAAAAAGTTACTATATTTGGGAATTGTACGAACATTGAACTTTTTGGCTGTTCCACTTAAGATAGGCTCCGGCTCATGCAGGCGGCCGGGTGTCGTTGGAGGGGGCAAATTTTGAGTGGAAAAAGCAGAGTTCGATTTGAGACACAGCCGCGGAAACATCAAAAATGTAGTTATGAACAGGCCTCGGCTCTCTGGATGGGGTTTTTCATCCAGAGGGGCAAATCGTAGTTATTTCCGTTAGTTTCAGTTCAAGAGTAGGCATATGTAAAGTTTCAGTTTCATTATGAAAGTGTTTGTGTATCTTGTGTGGTTTAAAATGATTATGGTGAGTGCCAAACTTTTGTTGTAGTTCTCTAGCTCAAATTTGAATTAAATTAGTAGTACGTCGACCGAGGCCTTAATAATTAAAGTAGCAAGTTGGCAGTTTTTTCGGGAATATTAAATTGAAAATTGAAATTTTAAAGAAATTACGTATTAAATAACTGTTTTTTTTCCAAAATTCTGATTTGTTAGATGACTTGATAGTAGATAATTTTATTTAAAATGGAAAGATATCACAATAAATCTGCAAAGTTTCAATGATCACAAACTATCATTTTTATTGAGATTCCTTGCTCATAGTGACTAGTTGCTAAAATAGGTGTTCAAAATAAAAGGCATATCTGGCATTTGGATGAACGAATCCACCAATAAGCTCCCAACCAACCACGATTCAGATAATTACAGAAAATTTCAGTTAAGAATTAAAAAATGGTTATATCTCGGCCCAGCCATTACAATGGTGTCAAGTGTGTGGGGTTTGTCTGCAAGAATGGCAAACGTTCAAATGCCAGATTAATCAGGATAGAATTGCGATAAGAAGTATCAAAAAGTTGAGAACCACATTTCACTTGTAATTTTATTAGCAACACGAGCAGGAACATAATAGTAAAAGTTTATTGTGAGAAAATTTTGAGGTATTAAGTAGAAAACGTAGCCTAATAATAATTTTTTAATTTTATTTGTGATAGCTTTGAAGTTAGTTCAGGAGACGAATTTATCTGGTAGTTGAGAATGATAGTAAAGAAAAATCTAGTTTGACGTTCCATTAGGAAACGGATATTACGGTTTAAAATTGTGAAAATGAAATTTGAATCCAATCAGAAAACAATGGAAAGAATGCAAGTGAGACTATATTTCCTTTGTAAAAGAGAATTGGCAACATCGAATTATATTGTAGAATACAGTGTTTAAATATTAATTCAGAGAATTTTTTTTTTTGTCAAATTGAGATTTTTTATAGACGGTAAAATTTTATTTAATATTGGTAGATAATAAATTTTTGTGTGAGAAATTTTCAATTATTTTTTTGTGAGAGAGTCCAAGGAGGTATAAAGTTGATGTTATGTAGAAAATGTAGTTGTGTAAGATGAAAAATCGATAAGAGGAAGTGATATGGAAGAGCACAGAAAATGATTGAAAGTATGATCAGTTTCCGCCCGTTTATCTGAGGACTTGATGACTGCTGGACCGAGTAGGTGGTTTTTTCGAGACATTCGGATATTCTGGGCAGAAATTGGTAAAAATCAAAATTATTAAGTTTGAGATGGATAGTTTTTTTAAGTACTCAACGGGATTGAGAAGCATTGGAATCGGGAATTCCAAGGGTGTACTGAATTCGGGAAATTCACCGAGGAGAGAGAGAGAGTCTGGGATCGGGCATTCCCAGGAGAAGCTCTGAATTCGAAATTCAGGAGGGTGAGAGAAAACACAGTTAGGTGAACTGGTGTTATAAACATGGGTTGGGTATCCATGGTTTTGGGAAATCTTGAATATAGGCATTCTTGACTACTTTTGGCTCTTAAGAGGGCAGTAGCAGAATGACCCTACAATAGGATAGTGGAAGTATTTTATTTTAATGGACAAGTATACTCGTATTTAGCGGCCAAGGCTTGCAAACGGTTTACTGACCGGAGAAAAGGTGAGAGATGGGTGATCTGATAAGAGAGAAAATGGAAAATTGTATAGCGATCAACAAGTGAGAGTGTGTGTGAGAGAGCGAAATTAGGTGACTATTAGAAATAGAATGTGATACTCCTTGGACTATAAAATGAGAACAATTGAAACCAAAGCAGTAAATTATTTCGATAATGTTTATTTTGTTGGAAGAAACGAGAGTAGAAGTGAAACAGAATGAGAAGAGCATCAAAAGTAAAATGGAATAAACAGTTGTAGAAACGGAATAGTAGACAATTGAATGAATATTGGATACAACCTGGAAAATGCAAGCTAGCAGCTATTGTTTCGTAACTATGAATCTGTAGAGTACAAAGAGATAGAATAATTGATTTTATTTGAATTGACCCGAATTGATATGAGATAATTTGATATTTGATAGGAGATTCGATTTTAAATAGTGCAGTTCATACAGTTAGGGAATTAAAATTATAATGTTTTATAGAATGGCTTGTTCTAATATTGTTGTTATTATGTTGAAAAATGAATATTGAGTTTAGGAGTTAATTATTAATGATGTTGATTTTATAAGGTCTCGGTCAATTATATTTTGAGCTAGAGTTAGTAGTTTTTTGGGATTGGCACATCCCAATTAAATCCTATTTTGAGAAAGTGTTTGTGATAAATGTGAGGAGAGATGACGCCACATTGGTGCAGTAGTTCACTGCTCCTGGGGGGACGACTTGGGGCAGATTCAGACCGTCCGGATAACGCTGAGGCAGCGTTTCCAGCGTCAGCTGGCTGTCAACAGTCAGATCGGACGGGCTGAGGTTACCTAACTCGGGCTGGGAGCCATCCGGTGCATGGGCACCTCCTCCACCACACCATCTACATCCAGGTTCCAGTTCCAGGCGCAGATGATGTCGACCCCAGATGAGTGTCTTGTGTCAAGTGTCCAGTGTGAAAGAAAATTGAGTGTGAATGGGAAAAATCTGAATCGTCTTTTTTAGGGAAGGGGGTAATGTAATATGGTGAATATTGAGTAGTTATATTTATTGAAGTTTTATTTTTATGTGTGTGTAGTAAATTATATTTTTTCAGGTTATTGAACTTAATAGAGTTAAACAGAATTTTGACATGAACTTTGATTTTCAAAAGAGGAATATATTGCATTGTTAATGTTGATTAGTTTAAAGAAATTGCTAACTTGCTGCTTAGCTGTCAGAATTAGTGCAATTTTCGTGCATTTTCCAAGTATCAGTTTCAATTTCATGTCGAAAAAGCTACTATATTTGGGAATTGTACGAACATTGAACTTTTGGCTGTTCCACTTAAGATAGGCTCCGCGCTCGTGCAGGCGGCCGGGTGTCGTTGGAGGGGGCAAATTTTGAGTGGAAAAGCAGAGTTCGATTTGAGACACAGCCGCGGAAACATCAAAAATGTAGTTATGAACAGGCCTCGGCTCTCTGGATGGGGTTTTTCATCCAGAGGGCAACCGTAGTTATTTCCGTATTAGTTTCAGTTCAAGAGTAGGCATATGTAAAGTTTCAGTTTCATTATGAAAGTGTTTGTGTATCTTGTGTGGTTTAAAATGATTATGGTGAGTGCCAAACTTTTGTTGTAGTTCTCTAGCTCAAATTTGAATTAAATTAGTAGTACGTCGACCGAGGCCTTAATAATTAAAGTAGCAAGTTGGCAGTTTTTTTCGGAAATTGGAATATTAAATTGAAAATTGAAATTTTAAAGAAATTACGTATTAAATAACTTTTTTTTTTTTCCAAAATTCTGATTTGTTAGATGACTTGATAGTAGATAATTTTATTTAAAATGGAAAGATATCACAATAAATCTGCAAAGTTTCAATGATCACAAACTATCATTTTTATTGAAATTCCTTGCTCATAGTGACTAGTTGCTAAAATAGGTGTTCAAAATAAAAGGCATATCTGGCATTTGGATGAACGAATCCACCAATAAGCTCCCAACCAACCACGATTCAGATAATTACAGAAAATTTCAGTTAAGAATTAAAAAATGGTTATATCTCGGCCCAGCCATTACAGTTCTGTTTTTAGTTTTTTGCAATTCATGCAAAAACAAAGTGTCAGATAGAGAACAGATTTCTGATACTTATCCTAGCCAATAACATTTCCAAGAGATTTTAGTCAAATTCAACCCTTTATCTTGAACATGGACCAAGCTTTGATTTGAATAGTGGTATTTTTGTGAGAAACTAATATTTCACCTTTCCCAGTTTTTAATTTTGTATGATGAGCTAGAAATGTATATTCCAAGATCCTCTGGAGATAATAATTGTCTTTCATATTTGGGCTCAATTTGTATAACATAATCCCTCTTTTTATTATAATTTTATATTAAATGAAATGATAATGATAAAAAATGAGCCAAAATGCGACTATTTCCAATCAATGACTTCCATGATGCATTTGAGCACAAATAGTACTGTCTTTTTTTCTCAGAATGAACTAAAAGCACTCAAATTCAACAAGTGATATATTATGGATTTCAACCATCTTGAAGAACTTAAAACAATATGCTATAGTTTGCCAAGATCTATTAACTTTTACAAAAGATGGGGGCTCCTTAACATAGAAGTATTTATCTCAGTTATTTATCATCGAATCCTGACAAATCAGGCACCATTTTATTCAGAACTAGCCGGCAGGCTCAACCCCCCTTCTCCGCCTGGACCCCCGACAGTATAGGCAGTGTAAGTGAGACAAATGAAAGATACTTTATAAAATCAACTACATTGATTAACAAATTATCCTTGAAAGATTCTTGAAAGATTCTTCAAGTTGTTCTTGTTGGAGAGAGGCAACAGCTTTACTGTATGCCCTTATCTGTAACAAACAGATTTTACACACTATTTCCAGTTTTTATAAAGTCCTGTAACGGGATTTTTGTTTTATTTATTTAGTTAGTTAATTATCTCTTCAAATTTTAGAATAATTTCTGTCAATCTTTTCACAATTTCTAAATGTCAGAAATTATTTTAATTCAAGAAAACAAATTAACCAAACTATCAAAATCAATAAGCAATCAACTCTTATCTAATAATATTATACTAAGTCTGACAAAGGGGTTATTCATAATTGAAAAGACGGAAGTAAAAATCAAATTTCCAAATTATATTATAAAAAGAAATTTCAAAAATTGACAAAACAGAATTACCCAAAAATTACAAGAATTTATAGAAACCATATGATGCAATAAAACAGTAAATGCACATTTTCAAGTACGTCAATTTTCATAGAAGTGGGGCCCCATTACTTGAAGAAATATGCTTTTAAACAAATTTCACTTCACTATTTTTGTTGATTACTTTTGATATATGACGATACTTTTGTTGAAATGCCTAACTGCTTCTGTGTATGATTTCTTGGAGTCTGCCTTTAGTATCAACTGAATGTTACCTCTGGAAATGCTGAAATTTCTGTACTCCACAGAAACTGCCATCTTGTAAATGTGGTATTGAATAGATTCTGCTGGACATCTTGGTAAGGTTGAGGTTGTTCTGGGTATACCTGGAATCTTGGTGTATAAAGCTGGAAAATTGATGGAACTCTCTGTGGTTAAAGCTGGAACTGCTGTTAGGATAAAAACAATATAAAACCAATTCAGTTTCCTTATAAACTTCCTATTAACTCTGCAGATGAACTCAGAAAACAGAGACTTCATAATACAACTGAACAATTTCAATTTAACAGAGCCTATTACAATATAATGAGATTGCTAACAAATACATTACTCAAAATTATAAAAATTCAAATGAAATAATTTAAATAATAATAAAAACTTTAAATTTCAATAATGAAAAATTCAAATTATATTATCTGGAATTTACAAGGATTGTATACTCAAATTATTATTTGACATTTTAAAAATACTAATTGTACAAAATATTTTCAAACAAAAATACTAGATAAAATTTTATAGTTAACTTTTAAAAGCAGATTTGGATACAGTAATCCATGATTCAGATGTATATATTATTGACAATAACAGAGCACTAACTTTACTATTAAATGATAAATTTTACAGGAACTATGGAAAATTTGATTCTTAAAAAAAATTATTTCATTGTTACTTTATACTAAAAATTACAAATAAAGACATCCTGAAACTTAGGAGAAGAATCATTAGAAATAACCTTGAACAGAAAGTGTTCTGCATCTTTCCAACTCTGTGAACAGACTGACTTGAGCAAAGCAGCAATAATAGAATCAGATCAAAAGCCTACCAAAAAGTAGAATTCTGAATCTTGAGAAGGAAAGAGAGAGTAACGTAGCAAGTCATCTAAAAAGAACTACGAAAGAAAAGGATAGAGAAATAGAGAGAGCACAAAGACTCTTTATCAAAGCAAAAAGTACTTGTAAAATATGGAAAATCAACATAACAGACAAACAAGCTCTATCTCACTCAAACTTATTGCAAAATTAGAGTGAGGCAGTTGTTTGTTGGAACTGTATTTTCAAAAACAAGATAACTGTACTGATTAACTAAATGTATGTAACATTTTGTTACAGTCCATCTGATTCTCTGACAGCACAAAATAATGTTATGTTTGTTTGGGCGGTCTTGGCAAATTAATGGACTTTATAATGCAAATTTTATTTACTATTTTCAATAATAATAAAAAATATTGAAAAGAAATTACCAGTTTGTTGATCAAAAAATACGGACATACACTTTTCTACCAGCAGGTTTCCAGATGGTGCAAATAGGGTATTGCGCAGTATAGTTATAGCAAAGAAATTTAGCATTGTTTAACTTGAAAATAAGGAAATGGCTTTTATATTCTATGCCACCTGACTGTCTGGTATTGTCTGATTGCTGGCCTCTACAATTTTTATTTATTGCTAATAAATTCAGACTTCAAGAGACCAAGAATCAAATCTTGGGGAATTTCAAGTATATTGTGTGCATGAAGAGGCATCTGGTTCAAAGGTTCAACTTCCCAATAATTGCATGTATTAAGGTGATGAATTGGCTTGTCATGTCAATTTCTCCACTCTTATTTTCCTTTCTAAGGATTTCAACAACATTCCAAGCTTCTTTTGTCCTTGAAATTGAATTATATACACCAAAATCTACCATCACGATCACTAACAGATGTAGTAATTATACACTGCTCAAGAAAATATAATAATTGATTAACTTCATTACGTGAATGGACTTGCAAGTCACTTCTAAGTATGTCTAAGCAAAGAAGACCCTCTGGCAAGATGAGAAAATTACTCTAGCTCGGTCTATATTGGTTAAAGAATTAATGATTTTGTCTCAATCCTAGGAAACATTTTAATCTACAATTTAAGACCAAATCAATACTTTTTGAACCAATATTGACCGAGCTGGAGTCATTTTCTCATCTTGCAAGAGAGTCTTCGTTGTTTGGACAGACTATTTACAGCTTCCATATACGGTGTATAGTCTAGTCTGTCCAAGCAAAGAAGACCCTCTGGCAAGATGAGAAAAAGACTCCAGCTCGGTCCAAATTGGTCAAAAAATTATTGATTTGTTCTCAATCCTATGATACATTCTGATCTACAATTTGAGACCAAATCAATACTTTTTGAACCAATATTGACTGAGCTGGAGTCATTTACTCATCTTGCCAGGGTGTCTCCTTTGCTTGGACAGACTATTTACAGTTTCAGTATACAGCGTTCAGTCTAGTCTGTCCAAGCAAAGGAGACCCTCTGGCAAGATAAGAAAATGACTCCAGCTCGGTCTATATTGGTCAAAAAATTATTGATTTGTTCTCAATCCTAGGAAACATTCTGATCTACAATTTGAGACCAAATAATATTTTTTTAACCAATATTGACCGAGCTGGAATCATTTAGTCATCTAGCCAGAGGGTCTTCTTTGCTTGGCAAGACTATTTCCATATGAACTTCTCCTCGGCTGAAGATCATAGACCCTGAATGTTATCGTGCTATATCTCGGCTATTTTTCATGATAAATTAATTCTTCTTGAGGTACGAAATACTACTTAATAGGTACCTAAGATTTACATACTATTTTTTTTCCAAATTTGAACATGGCTGGGCTGAGAGGTCATTGACGTTTGTCATTTTCTTGCCATATCTCCGTTATCATTGAGGTAATAATTCCGAAATTGGAGGTACTAAATAGTACTTGATAGGTACTTCTAATTTGCATTATCAGTTTGATCAAATTCAGCTATGGCCGGGGAGGCATGTCGGTGGCCCACCCATGTTATAATATTGAATATCTCTGTAACCTTTGAGGTAATAATTCCGTGATTAGAGGTATGAAATAGTACTAAATAGGTACCTAAGATCTACATAGTCATTTTTTCCAAATTCGAACATGGCCGGGCTGAGAGGTCATTGACCTTAGTCATTTTCTTGCTGTATCTCCGTTATCTTAGAGGTAATAATTCCAAGATTGGAGGTACTAAATAGTACTTGATAGGTACTTTCAATTTTCATTATCAGTTTGATCAAATTCGGCCATGGCCGGGGAGGCATGTCCCTGGCCCGCCCATGTTATAATATTGAATATCTCTGTCACCTTTGAGGTAATAATTCCATGATTGGAGGTACGAAATAGTACTTAATAGGTACCTAAAATTGATATAGTAATTTTTTCAAAATTTGAACATGGCCGGGCTGAGAGGTCATTGACCCCAAACTTCATTGTGCAATATCTCGGTTATTTTTCATGATAAATTAATTTTTCTTGAGGTACAAAATAGTACTTAATAGGTACCTAAGATTTACATGGTCATTTTTTTAAAATTTGGACATGGCTGGGCTGAGAGGTCATTGACCTTTGTTATTTTCTTGCCGTATCTCCGTTATCTTTGAGGTAATAATTCCGAGACTAGAGGTACTAAATAGTACTTGATAGGTACTTTCAATTTGCATTATCTGTTCGATCAAATTCGGCCATGGCCGGGGAGGCATGTTGCTGGTCCGCCCATGTTATAATATTGAATATCTCCATTAATTTTGAGGTAATAATTCCAAGATTGGAGGTACGAAATAGTACTTAATAGGTACTTAATATTGTCATGATTAGTTTTATTAAATTCTTTCATGGCCGGGCCACGGACATGTATGTGAAAAATACGCAAGAATACACAAGCAGTAAGACTGCATCTTTGCATGTGATTTCGTGCTTAATTCTGTAGTATAGAGATAATCTGATCCATTCAACTATTTTGAATTCCCTATATCACCCTATCATTAATTATTCAAATTGGCAATTATAATTGTGATTCTAGGTAGTGAATAAATCAAGTTTCTCCTTCAATTTTGAATACAAAAAAAAAAATAATTAGAAATAAAAAATTAATACTGTAACAGTTAAGTTACTGAATTTCCTTCAATGTGTAGGTTGAAGGCACATTTGCATCTAACTTACACATAATATTATCTAGTTCACTTTTATCAGAAACTCAGTTTTCAATTAGAATTTTTACCATTTCCACTTTAAAATTAATAAACGGCTACAAAAAAATCGCACAAAAGCCACAAAACACGAATAGATTATAAATGTGCCATTGTGCTACCGACCACTCTTGTCACTATTTAACTGAAAACTGAAGTAATTCTGGCTATGAATGTTAGTTCCATTATTATGTAATTTGTTTTGTTTATCTAGATTTTGTATTTGATATGTATTTATATAGACTATGTATTAGATTCATTTCCAAAGAAAGAAGAGTGGGAGAACTCTCATGCTATGAGAGTTTATTAAACTATAACTATACATAAAATAAAAAATCAGGAATGAATTGAAGAATTTCTTGCAATAACAATCCGGCTATAACAATCTAAGCCAAGACGTCTAGCTGGGTAATGCAAATAATGCTGTAGGGTGTAGGCCTATATCATTTCACACTATAATAGTCCAGTTTCCAGATGTGAATACTGTATAATAAAAATAGCTAGACAGGTCCATTGTTTAAAATTGGTTTTAGTTGGGCTTTTTGGAATAGATGGTGGCAAAAATATTCTTTGTTGTTGTTGTTGTTGTAGCAACTCAGGTTCCTGCAGTATCACTCTTCCTCCGTCTCAAGGCCCAGGAAGCGGGCCACCCCGCAAGGGTTGGTCCAGAGGCTGGCGGTTGTTAAATCAGTTGGCTTTGAGGGGCAGCTAAAAAGATGGTCTGTGGTGTGGGGTCTATCACCACAGTCGGGACAGACATCGGTCACATCCTCTGCAATTCTGGACATGTAACTGTTCAGAATCACAGAGTAACCCGATCTCAGTTGCGTAAAGGATGGTGCGGGTTCTCCTAGGTAGGCTCTTCTCCTCAGCATTAATTTGGGGTGGGTACCCCCCAAAAACTGGGCTCAGCCTTAGTCTGCCAACGCTGTCTTTGACTGTCCTCCTATGAATTGACTTGATCCCCTCTTTGTATTTTGTGCTGTCAATAGATGGTTTTGGTTCCAGCCACCCAATTTCGCCAATCAGATCATTTACTGACCTTCTTATGTGCCTTGGGGGCGGTTCCTTCAGGGTAATGTGGTGGCAAGGATGATCCTGCTGGTGGCAGGCTAACAGGTACTGCTGGGATATCATGCTGTTGTGGTTCTTGACCTTTAGCAGTTCAGTCTCACGATGCAGATGGTCTTCATTGGACATGAGGACACAGCCAGTAGATGTTTGTAGGGCTGCATTTTGGCATGCTTGCAGATTGCGCCAATGTGTATCTGAAAGCTGCGGTGACCAAACAGGTGCTGCATAGTTCAGGATGGGCCTATTTATGGCTTTGTATGACCTCAGCAGTGTTTCTTTGTCCTTGCCCCATGTACTGCCTGATATGCACTTCAGCACATTATTCCTTGTCTTCAGCTTTCCACAGACTTGCTGTGCATGTGCGTTGAATGTGAGAAGTGGATCAAATGTAATTCCAAGAATTTTTGGATTAGGCACAGTTGGTACACTACGTCCATTGATCTTAATTGGTAGTATGGTGCTTACTTCTCTGGTCCAAGTTGTGAACAATGTTGCAGATGATTTTTTTGGTGCAAGAGACAGACTGTGTGATTTGAACCATTCCTCCAGGGTTCCCAGGTATGTGTTGATGTTGTTGCACATGATGTCCAGGTTGTTGCCAGTTGCAAGAATGGTGCAGTCATTGGCAAATGATATTAGATTAATACCATTTGGTGGTGATGGAATCCTGCTCATGATAAGGTTTAATAGTGTGGGCGACAAGACACCCCCCTGGGGAACACCTTGCTTCACCTTCCTGTATCCAGATTTGCAATTGCGGAACTCAACAAAAGTCTGACGGCCAAGAAGATAGTTTATCAACCATCTTTTGATCTATGATGGCGCAGATGTTTCATGGATGTAGTTGAACAGGTGCATGTGAGAAACCGTGTCAAATGCTTTGGATAGGTCCAGTGCAACAACAACGGTTCTCAAACATGGGCGCTTCTCATTGAGTCCATGGCTGATTTGCTCCTGAAGTTGGTGAAGAGCAGTCACAGTGCTTCTACCCTTTTGGAAGCCGTGTTGGTGTTCGGCCAAATGGATGTGATCAGAGAGATGTGTAAGAATAATCTGTTCCAGCAGCTTCATTAGGGGGGATAGCAGTGATATTGGTCGGTATGACTTGGCATCATCAGCAGACTTCCCTGGCTTCAGGATGGGTATTATCTGGCCAACCCTCCAGACATCAGGTGTTTGCAGGGTTTGGACAAGTTGAAGAGCTCTGTAAGGAAATCCACTGCATGAGAGTTAAGTTAAGGTGTTTGAGCATTATGGCTGATATACCATCAGGCCCTAAAGCTTTGGAAGGCCTTGATCCTTTAATTGCTGCAAGTGTCATTTCTGAAGTGATGGTCCAGTCAGTTGATGTATTGTCTACATTCAAAGATTTCCTGGCCAGGTGCAGCATTCGGGTTTTTGCCTTGTGGAGCTCTTTGCTCACATTTGTGGGATGTCCTGTAAACTGCTTATTGAACTGTTTGGCACAGTGTTTGGAATCAGTAGAGGGGATGTTGGAGAATGAGATCACATTGTTTGGTTTGTTACAAGGGGGGTTGGTCAGACCCTTCAGTGTTGACCAGAGATTTTTAGGGCCCCGGTCAAATGTTGCACTACTAAGGTGTTCTTCCCACTTCCTCTTTCTATGATCATCCACCAGTCTACGGATTTGCTGATTTAAGGATCGTATAACTGGATCCAGGGGGTCTCTCTGTCTCTTCTGGTCACGTTCCTCTGCTAGTTTTACAGCTTCTGTAGGATAGGAAGGCACAATTTTAGGTATGCGGCCGGTGGGTATGAACCTTGATTGGGCCTCCAGGAGCACTCTGCGGAATGTTTGTTCTCCATTGTAGATGTTATGGGGAAGGTCCAACTTCTCCAGTTCATTCTCAACATATGTTGTGAAGTCAGTCCAGTTTGCTTTGGAGAAATTTATGTAAGTTCTTTTCTCTGTTAGTACCTTTGCTATGCTCCGATTTAGGGTGATTGTAATTGGGAGATGGTCCGATGATAGGGCAATCTCAACCTTCCAGTTAGAGCAGGGGAGAAGGGAAGCACTTGCAATTGTAATGTCTGGGGATGATTGAGTGTTGCCTGCTATCCTAGTTGGAACAGGATCATTCAGGACACCATAACTTGAATCATCTATTTCCTCTACAAGTGTGTCACCGCATTGATCACCCACCACTTTGGAGTGCCAGAGATCGTTATGGGCATTGAAGTCACCCATAATTACAGTGTCCTCCTGCTGGAGAAGATGATGTATTGATGCTTGGTACCCCGATTTGCAGCTGAGCTGGTTGGTGGTATATAGACATTGATTAAGCAGATGCTTGTCTTTCCTGAGGTGACCCAAATAGATTGTGTCTCAAAGTGCTTGTCCTGTTGCATGTTGTGTAGAGGGGATATGCTCTGGTACATGACTGAGTCATGTATGATGAAGGCCAATCCTCCACCAGTGCCGGTACCTCGATCTTTCCTCAGGATGGTGTAGCCAGATGTGGGTGTTAATCTGGATTTAGTTGTTAGTCGTGTCTCTTGAATTGCTGCAACAAGTATACTGTGCTGGTACATGTAGGAGATGATCTCGTCAAGTTTCTTTGACAGTCCATTACAATTGAACTGGAGGATCTTTAGCGCCCGCATCTGATCATCCAGGATGGTGCTCAGTGAATGTGTAGATCCTATAGGAGTGCTGGGGGGGGGTGCAACATGGAGATATGTGTGCCAGTGACCAGTCATGGTGCAAGGATAATCCGGAGCATCGTTGAAGGTGGGTCCAGCCACGGCAGCTGTTGCACAGCACAGATGTGGTGTTTCTCCTTATTTGTTGGCTACAGACTGAGCAGAACCAAGCCTGGGGTCTGGGGTTGGGCTCAATTCCGGCTCTGATAAGTAGTGTCCGGAGCAGTAACGCCGGGATGTACCGCTCCATGATCCAAAAAACGGGTTCTGAGTGGTCCACAGGTTCCTGTGGTTGAGGTGGTTTGGAGGCCCTTGGTCGCTGGAGTCCAGCAAGTGGTTCCGGGACGTAGACCCGTCCTCCATGGGAACCAAAATATTCTTTCAATAGGCCTACTTATTGATAATTGATACTTAAAAAATTTATGGAATTCTTTCTAGTAACCTATGAACATTGGGGGGGGCAAAATACATGCATTGCCCCCCCTGAGTGATTATTGAGGGGGCAGAAAGTGCCTTGCCCCCCCAAAGTCGGCGCCACTGAATAGTTATTTATTTATCTTTTGATTATTAGGAAAATAATTTTAAACACTTTATAGAATTATTTTTAAAATGAGCTTGTTGACACTTTTTCAAGATAAAAATTATTTTTATAATTTATAATAGAAATATATTTCATTATATTTGAAAAACTATTTAAGAATTATTAAAAAAATATTTCTCAAATAAGTTTTTTAAATCATTTAAATCATGAAAAAGTGTTAACTAGAGCCATTCAAAAACTAATTTTATAAAAAGTTTTAACTATTTAAAAAATTATTTGAAAAATATTCTTTAAATAAGTTTTTGAAATCATTTTAAAAAAATAATTAAAAAAATATTTTTTAAATAAGTTTTTGAAATCATTTAAAAAATTATTTGAAAAATATTTTTTAAATAAGTTTTTTAAATCATAAAAAAGTGTTAACTAGAGCCATTTGAAAAATAATTTTTTTAAAAGTTTCAACTGTTTAAGAAATTTTTTAAAAATATTTTTTCTCTTTGAATTTGCTACCTGGGAAGTTACTAAATTTGGTAAATGATAATAGCCTTCATTATTTTCAGCTGATAAGTATTTCTTAATTGATTATTAAAATTTTCTATTTGGAAGAAACATTTTTATTGTTAGCTGCTTTTGGTTAGATGATACTCATTCTTATGAGCTGTTCAAAAATAAATGAATTTTAACATACATCATTGAATCTATGTGGAATTTACATTTATAACAATATTGTTGACACTGTATTATTGTATGTGTGATATTTTGAATAATTATTGATTATTATGCATGTTATCAGTTTGCTTCAAGAACAAGTTATTCTATTCTTGAATAAATTTGTTTATTTTCTTCTGTATGGAATTGCCTTTATTATTGATATCGGTTCAAAACAGAAATGATTAATAGACTGTTGGTTAAAAGTAGATGTACTAATGAGTTCCATCTGAGTCATTCAAAATAAATTTGTTGGACTGCTATATTGATGATCTGGGTCTGTGAAGATAACTGCATTGGATATTATGGATATTATAGAATTAGAAAATCAAACTCTAAAATCACACATGTCACAATAAGCATTTATGTCATATAGGTAATTTACTCATTTATTTGGACACTACAGGTATAAATACACAATAAAGTCAATAACAATGATAACGGTATTGTAATAATGAACTGATAGTATTGTGATGATAAAATAACCATGTCAAAGTGGAAAAATGTTCAAATGAATAAAGTATTGAAATGTGTTAGTAGTAGCAAAATATTCAAATGTACTTATTCAAAATAAATATTAGAATCAATAATTATCTCATTTATTGTAAAAATTATTTATTTATTAAAACAAAAACATGATCTGGAAATTGCATGCTGATACATAACCATCTATCAATTCTCAGACCTTAATGTACAAAACAAGATGGCGGCAATATGGGCCTAGCCAAGCATAATAGCAATAGTTCAAGTTGCTATTCTTTAGAAGAAATAAGACATAAATAGCATATTTTTTATTGTTAAACATTACAATATTACAATATAATTAATATCCAATACAAAATTAATAATCATTACAATATGATGAACTTCAAACTAGAATCTGGTTTATTATTCTATGTGAAAAATAGAAATTCAAGACATTCAAATTCCAATCAGTTTTTTCTAACATGTTTGTACTTTACTTGCTGCTCATTTTAACTTTCTTCTGTCTCTGAACTTTTCCCCTAATATTCCCAGTTATTTTTTTCCTTTGGCTTGCAAGTTTGTGGCATCTTATTGTCTTCTTCAGACTCCAGTATCCATCCAAAAAATGTAATTTCAACTCCTCAAAACTTGTTTTTAGAGTGTTATTTAAGCATTTAGTTGTGTATTTTTACCATTGCTTCACATATCTTAGATCTAAACTTTGAGAAAAAATAAATTTATTTACTCTCCCTCACCCTCTCAGAGGTAGGCCTACCAGTCCGGCATTATAGGCCTACCGTATTGTAGGCTACAGTCACAATATACGCACTGTTTGTAACCTAATCATTTGATATTTTGAAGCTAACTGGTACACAAGGCAGATCACTGATTTCATTAATAATTGTCTTTCACTTTTATAAAAAGCACATAGGCTAGTTTGTTGGAATTGAAGGAAATGCATCACTTCTCTTGGCACTCCAATGTTCTTCTCTTAGCACTCCTATTAGTTAACTGTCTATGGACAAGATAAACGTCTTCCTTGATAATAAAATGGTCTTCAAAATTATTAATACAAACTAGCAAACTGTCTTTCACTTCAAAATTTTGATGAAAACTAGCTTTTCTAACCAATATGTCCATTAAGAGTTTGTTTTCAGGAAACGTTAGAATAGAAATATGAACTGAATTACCATACTTGGATATTCACAATCATAAACACACATAAGATGACCCATTTGTAATAAATTATCAAATACTCAAGAAATTATGCCATATTATTTAACATAAAACAAGATGGATTGCAAGTGTAATCCACATAGCACATGAACATATCAGATATATATTAGATATGTTCCATTGATACTTACAGTATGTATTGGATACATAAATTTACGTATCTAGTACCTATCTGATACGTATCTGATACGTGAAAATGTCCGCTTTTGAGATACATATTATTTAGGTATTGATTTTACATATCCGATATGTATCACCCTCATGTCTTGGATATACATCTAATATGTAACTAACAAAAAAAGAATTGCCAAAATACTTTGTTGATCAATGATATAAATATTATCAAATGATAATATTGATATTTGTAATTGTTGAAATAAAATCATAATAATCCAGTTAATCCCATTGGAAAGACATAAAAAGATGCATAAGAAATATAACTTACTTAACCTCAAAATACTGAATGCAATCAATAGCCTACACAATTGACTTTAGCATTGGATCAGATTTGAATCAATTGATAAATGAAACACAGATTTATATAATAAGTAATATATTATAATATTACATTCAAATGAACAATTTTCATCCTTTTAAAAGTCCTATTCTGGTTTTGTCTCCTCAATCACATCAGCTTACATTTCATCACTTCTCACAACAGAAAATTTCAGTTCAGAAACAGCACACAAGCAGAGGTGCAGTTACTAATGCATTGTGGGTAGGTTTAGCAGATAGGTATCTGATATGTATTAAAAAGTATTGGGAGATATGTATCAACCCTGCCTCAAATAACATGTATCAGATACGTTTGAGATACATATTTTGTAATACATACTTTAAGGGTTACATTGATATGTACTTAATATGTATCGGATACTTTGTGTGCTATGTGGGTACTTATGAAATGTTCCCAAAATTATTTTTATAATAAAACATATGATATTTTTGTCAACATAACCAAAACTCTATGAAATCATGAATTTGGAGTAGGGCAATTATGTCCACCATTTTCCATACAATCAATAGGTACATTAAGGTCTGAGAATTGATAGATAGTTATGGCTGATACAACTTAATTTTTGTCAGATTGGTAGTACCACAAAGATCAAATCAGCTGCTATTGTTTTCAGATATTGAAAATTGAATCATCAGCTGATGGTTATGTTAAAATTTTTAATGCCTTAAATTCTGGTCAATTAGTTTAGTACCATACTGTGAAATTAGTATTCAATTCTAGTTAACCAGCTGCTGACCTGTTAAATTTGAATAAACCACCATTGAAATTTTCCATAACCTCATTTATATCATTGCCTCAATGATAATAAATCTTAACTTGATTCATGAATTTGAAGGTTAGTAATATTTTTGGCAATAAAATTTAATGTAAATGATGTGCCATTGAGTTTTGTAAATGAAACTATTGAAACTCAAGGCTTTTTAATAATTTATATGTTTCTATTCTCTATTTGAATTGAGTTATTTTGCCAATTCTACAAGATGTTGTTATTCAGGATAATCACAGCATTAAAACTTAACAAAGGTATGAACAACTGGCTATTAACTATAATTTTCACTATGAAGACCAATCAGACTGATTATAGGCTACAGTCTCTATAGAGGGTACTTTTTAGGGGGCTATTATCCACAGATTGGGTTTAGTGTTGAAATGTCTAACGTTGAACTAGTGCAAGTTTGGCCAGGATCAAAACAATGGGTTCCTGAGATTGAGTTTAACCGCTGTCTACCTGTTGTCAGAGTTTAACGTCCAGATTTGACACTCTGAGCTGCGCCCAGCCTAAGGGCTAAAACCCTTAGGGGCTATTCTGCAGATCAGGTTTAGTGTTGAAACGTCTAATGTTGAACTAGCGCAAGTTTGGCCAAGATCAAAACAATGGGCTCCTGAGATTGAGTTCAACCGTGGTCTATCTGTTGTCAGAATTTAACGTCCAGATTTGACACTCTGAGTTGCACCCGGCCTAAGGGCTAAAACCCTTATGGGCTATTCCACAGATTGGGTTTAGCATTGAAATGTGTAATGTTGAACTAGCACAAGTTTGGCTGCGATCAAAACAATGGGTTCCTGAGATCAAGTTCAACCACGGTCTACCTGTTGTCAGAGTTTAATGTCCAGATTTGACACTCCAAGTTGCGCCCAGCCTTGAAGTTGTTGGCCGTTCATATTAACAGGGATTTGCAGGGAATTATTGTTGGAAGGTTGGCAGCAGCCACTGCAAATCATATTTTCATCCCACTTCAACCATGGCCTATCTATGAAAAATGGCCTATGTCCATTGGAGGCTATGGTTCAAGATATCTTTCTTTTGCTTTTGCTTGTTTGGTTCACTGTTAGCAAGGTGTTAGATGACAAATAATCAAAATATGTAATCCAATTTACAAATCTACAAAACTGTAATTATCATTATTATCTGACAAGATAATTTTGAGAAAATTATGAAATTGTTATCTGAGATTCATAAATTTTCTTCAAAATTCAAATAAAAAATAAAAATCTACAGTATACAAAATCTTGTATTAAATACCGGATAATAATAAACCTAATAATACAAACTATGTAGTGAACCATATATTGGTGGACTGATTGATCTCCATGTAAGGTAAGGAAAAGCCGCAAAACCACTTGACCCAATAGTCATCTGACCCAACATACCATTTGCCCCATAATTATAAACCTTCAAAACCAACTGACCCAATTGTCATCTGACCCAACTACTGTGCTGCCCTCTTGCAAAACGCCTGCAATGTTTCAGGCTTAGTTACTCTCTAGTAACTCACCTACCGTCTACTCCCCAGGCACTATATTATGTCTGTTGTTGGGTCAGATGACTATTGTGTCAAATGATTTTGCAGCTTTTCTTGATTTTAAAAGATTGGGTCTAGTGGTAGGTTGGGTCAAACGGGAGTTGGGTCAGTTGGTTGACACCCAAAGTATTTAGAAACATTGGATGAACAATGTCGCCCGGATGAACACAGCATGGGCTAAGCTAAAGTGTTGTTTACTGGCCCACCTTGCTATCAATAGAACTCATCTGTCTAGGAGGGGCATGCAAACTTCAACGCTAGAGCTGATACCTGATTAACTTTGAGGCAAGTCTGTGCAGCTCAGTCAATATTGATTCGAGAATCAATATTGTTTGGTTTCGAGAACCCAATACTGGGCTACTTGGGTGAATACTTTGCTATAATTATTGTTGTTGTTGGAAATAATTTATCAAGTTTGTTAGAATGAGAGGTTTGACGAAAAATTGTACTCATAACACGTATGTAATCTTTATCTTTGACGAGACCTTCAATGTATCATAGATTTATTTATTGGTCAATAAAACATATTTATTATTAAAAATAACACAGAAGCAGTCCGCCATTTTTTTATGGAACGACCGACGGTCGTTACGTTCCGCATCAGCCAAATCCTACCTCAACATGGATGCAGTTCGCCATATTTTTTTCGCAACGACCTTCCGCACAAACGAAAGCACACAATATAATTGTTCCCCCTTTGTTAAAAATCAGCTGAGCGGCTCGGATTCACAAATCAGAAATTCAGAATGCACTGCAAGTTGCAAGTCTGCTGCATAACCATCTATCAATTCTCAGACCTTAATGTACAAAACAAGATGGCGGCAATATGGGCCTAGCCTTTAGAATTAATAAGACAGAAATAGCATATTTTTTATTGTTAATCATTATGATATTACAATATAATTAATATCCAATACAAAAATAAGAATCATTACGATATGATGAACTTCAAACTAGAATTTGATTTACTATTCTATGTGAAAAATAGAAATTCAAGACACACAAATTCCAATCAGTTTTTCTAACATGTTTGTAGCCTACTTCCCTGACTGCTCATTTCAACTTTCTTCTGTCTCTGAACCTTTCCCCCAATATTTTCAGTTTTTTTCCTTTGGCTTGCAAGTTTGAGAAATCTTATTGTCTTCTTCACACTCCAGTATCTATCCAATAAATGTAATTATACTCCTCAAAACTTGTTTTTAGAGTGTTTTTTAAGCTTTTAGTTTATTTTAGCTTTATTAAAGCTTTTACTTTATTTTATTTTTAGTGTATTTTTACCATTGCTTTACATATCTCAGATCTAAACTTTGAGAAATATAATTAGTCCGGCGTTGTAGGCCTACTGTATTGTAGGCTATAGTCACAAATTAAGCACTGTTTGTAACCTAATCATTTGATATTTTGAAGCTAACTGGTACACAAGGCAGATCACTGATTTCATTAATTATTGTCTTTCACTTTTACAAAAAGCACATAGGAGCCTAGTTTGTTGAAATAGCTAGTTTGTTGGAATTGAAGGAAATACATCACTTCTCTTGGCACTCCAATGTTTTTCTCGTAGCACTCCAATTAGTTAATCGTCTATGACAAGAAAAACGTATTTCTTGATAATAAAACGGTCTTCAAAATGATTAATACAAACTATCGAACTGTCTTTCACTTCAAAATTTTGATGAAAACTTTTCTAACCAATATGTCCATTGAGAGTTTGTTTTCAGAAAACGTGAAAATAGAAATATGAATTGAATTACCATACTTGGATATTCACAATCATAAACACAAGACAGACGACCCATTTGTAATAAATTATCATATTCTCAATAAAATATGCCTTAGTTTTTAACATAAAACAAGACGAACCGTGAGTGTAATCCATTGTCAACTTGGTAAACATTCAGTAGGCCTGCTTATGAAATGTTCCAAAAATTATTTTATAATAAAACATATGATTTTTTGTCAACATAACCAAAACGCTATGAAATCATGAATTTGGAGTAGGGCAATTACGTCCGCCATTTTCCATACAATCGATAGGTACATTAAGGTCTGAGAATTGATAGATGGTTATGGCTGCAGCCTGCAACTAGGGATGATTCGATACTCCTTTAGTATCGATACTTGATATCGATACGGTATCGGAACACAGGTATCGATACCGTTTCGATACTCAGATAAAAGTATCGATACTTGTGGTATCGATACCATGTATTGGGTTCCTATTACCATATTGGCTCAGCAGATGACGCCAGGTGTATTTTTGTTCCAAAACCCCCTCCCTTCCATTCAATATCATATCAATCTTACCACTTGAACTATTAATGGGGTGGGGGGTTTGATCTGATCTATGGTGTGCTGGTGCCAAACACAGAGAAGGACAAAAAAAAAAAATGAAAAATTTCTTCTCTGTGTGCAAAACTCAAATTGCTTGATGGAGGAAGGTGCAACCATGTACAATAATATCCTTATAATAAGTTCACACACCCGGGTCTGCCCCCCCCCCAAACGGAAGTAAATCCTGGATCTGGCACTGGTGACAATTATTGAAAGTATTGATCACTACGGTATCTTTTGATATTCCAATGAGTCATGGAGTTGTGTAGAAAAATGAGAAAAATATTCTACTATAATATTCACAGATTACAGAAAAATATACTGTACTTCAATATCAATCTTCTATTGGAAAAATAACAGTTGAAGAGTATAGCAGATACTAACAAAACTGGCTGTTGACCAATAACTATTATTAATTCTTACCTCTGTCAGGATAGTCAGAAAGTGGTCTGATGGAGCTTATCAAATTGTCAATGACCAGTGAATGGCCTCAGTTGAATCATTTCGATCTTGTAGACCGCTTCCACACTGTCCTCACAAAGCTGAGCATTAATATCAAATATATCAACTAACCACAACTTTTGTTGTTGTCTGCTATTCCAGAAAAAGTACTGATTTCATTTGATTACTTTGGAATTGATACAGTATTGGATAAAGTACTTGCATTGGTATCAATTTGCTATTAGAAAGTACTCAGAATCAGAAAAGTACTTGGTATCAAAAAAGCACCTGGGCCCTGGCTTATAAACATTCACAGCTTGTTTTTCTGAAGAAAAACAAGTGATTGGGATTGTAGATTCACCAATGAAACGTTCGATTTACAATGTTCCAATTTTTGGAAAAAACAGCTGTTGCCGATGTTAAAAGTACATCAATGGCCAACTTCAAGGTTTCATATTTGTAGGTTATGATATTATTTTAGCAACAAAAATTATTTCTATTCAAATTTCACAATAAAAATAACAATTGATATTTATATTTATAATAATATATCAATTTATTCATCAAATCATCGCATTGAAAGCACAGATTTGTGCTTTTTATGTCATAGCAACTAGCCGCAGCTGAGGTTGTAAAATTTCCGAATTATGGGAAACGTTTATGAGACAGAAACACCAATAACATTCACGAATTATGAGTAGTGTGGATTGTAAAATGTTTATAAGCCAGGGCCCTTGTATCAAAAAAAGTACTTGGTATCAAAAAAGTACTTGGTATTGGAAAAGTACTCTGTATCATAAAAAGTACTTGGGCCCTGAGAATCAATTAAATTAGGAGCAAAGTGGTATTGAAAAAGTACTCGGTATCGAAAAAAAGTACTCGGTATCGAAAAAAGTACTCGGTATCGGAAAAAGTACTCGGTATCGGTATCGAAAGCCAGGTATCGATACCAAAGTACTCGGTATCGAAAGAAAAGTATCGATACCAAGTAGTATCGGAAGTATCGAAACGTCCCTAGCTGCAACTGAACTGCATACACTCTGCAAGTCTGGACTTGCATTTTGCTCAGTAAATTTTCTTGGTTTGTTTTGATTGACTGATGTAAAAGTGAGGATATTTCTGAGCCCCGGAATCATCCACTTATTTTGTTAAATTCTATTACTGATCAGATGTTTTTAAGGGATTACAGTGGCTTCAATCTTCAATGCATCAAAATACGGTATGATTATGTTTTTGGAATGAAAGGTAACCTAAAACCAAACAATAACTTAGCCTAGTTAGAAATACATTTATAATTGCCTCACTCATGTATATTATTCATGAATCTATTCAAAAGTAATATTTCATTTTGTTTTTAATTTCTTCTAGCTGTTGATTAGAAATCGGGTTTTCTACTCAATAAAAATTTTGGCTTCAGTCCTATATCTGGGGAGCAGATCCAATATTAATAGCGAGCATTTTATTGGTAATATCAAATAGGCTACCATCAAATAAAATTATTAACTATTATGCTTTCAAGATTAGAAACTCTCGTAATTATGGTAAGTTGTATCAACAGAATTTTCCCAAGATAGCCTATCGGATGGTATCCCAAAAAATCTTATCCGCCCTGTATTGTGAGCTGGAGATTTCCTTATGCACTATAAGAGATTATGCATGAACTGAATCATATTTTTAAAGGTCAAGTTATTACATTATGGTTGATTTGAATATTTTTGTCAGTTTCAGATAAAAATTTCATTGAAAATTTGGAAATTGCATAGGCTAGCCTGAATCTTTTCTTTATTGAAGCCTTCTTGGCTTCTAATATGCTCAGACTGCTTGCATAAGGCTTGAATAAAACTCTACCATTGATGAAATCGTATTGGTTCAATGTTCATAATATCACTGTATCACTGTAAGTGATTATTAAATATGGATATAACCATTGACTTATATCCATAGTCAATGGTATAACTTACCGGTATGTGAAAACAGTAGGCCTAACTTGGTTGACATTTTTTGATACCTTGAGCTCTAATGTTAATGGTAGGAACAAATAAATACATAAGTAAGTACCTAGCTTGCTCAAGTTGACTTGTGCATTCCAGAAACAGCATAAAATATTGGAAACATTGTGCCAATGTTTTGGGTGCGTTCACACTTAGCCCAAAACGACATAACACAGCTCAACACCCACAAACACAATGCACAGCGCGTATACCGTACGAAATAATGTCTTGGTTAGTTTTTTGTGGCCATTATACCGTAATTTGGCTTTTCGCAGTTTACAAGAGATCTTTGTTTAGTATATTCTGATGCCAAGTGTTTCTTATTTGCTCTCTTCTAAGTCCAGTTTATTCTGTGATCCTAATCATTTCGCCTAGTATAGTCTGACCAAGTAAAGAAAAGCCTCTTGCATGATGGGAAAATGACTCCAGCTTGGTCAATATTGATTTTAAAATTATCAATTTGACCTCAAATTGTAGGGGACGATTTGATCTACGATTAAGACCACATTTATAATTCTTCAACAAATATTGACCAAGCTGGAATCATTTTTCCATCTTGCCAGAGGCTCTTCTTTGCTTGGTCGGACTATACAGTATCAGGATTTCACTAGATCTATTAAAAGTCTGTCATTGTAATTCTTAATTAATTCTTATTACTCACTCAATATCCAAGCTTATTTTATTTGGATGATTATTTTTGTGGATTTACACTCCTTTACATAAATGCATTATTAACAGTTTTTACAATCAATTATTCAATGAAATAGTTAGATTGTTATTAAAATTTTGTAGGCTATTATGCATGAGGTATTGAAATTTTAAGCTTAGGCTATTAATTTCATCGACGAAATTAATTTTACATTGTATTTTAATTCAAAGGATCGTCACCTATTCCTCTAATTCGAGTAAATAGGTCTGTTCTACCACTTATTTTTCAAAAATACAGTCTCACCAATACAGTAGAGCGTTCATAAAAAATATTGAAATGGTGCCAATATTCAATAATGAGTGAGATGTGTTCAAGAACAAGTGATATTTCTATTTCTCCATCGATCTTTTGATATTCGCTAAACCACCAGTTCCTAGATTCATAAATTTATTAATTCTCAATATTTTTCAGATTCAAAAAGTCGCATGTATATGAATCATCAAGTCTAAGTACAGATTAGAACACCTCTCCACGCTTGGAGTTCAATTAAGCAGTAAGTATTGGAATCCGTAATAAAAACTAAACTATTTTGTATAATGTTCTCCACTATAGCCTAACTAATTCTAAAACTTGAGGCGGTTTCGTTTGCTCCTTGTACGTTCCTAGTATATTCGTAACTCCATTCCAGTCAGCTGGTCTGGTACAGTTGGGCAGACTATTTTCAGCATCAACTGTTCGGACTTACATGGAACAGACGAAATCGCTTTAATTTTTGCACCAGCTATACTGCTGTAATTTCATACACTCATGTGCAGTTTTCAATTCTATCATAATTATTATTCATTCCAAAACAAATGTATCAGGTTTACAGAAATCATGGAGCAAGATAGTTATTTTGAAACTTTTTTCGATTTTTTTATAATTTTGATCGTACCTCAACCTAAAGCTACTTGTAATATACAATTATCTCTTGGAGGAGATCCTGGAGCAAGATATTCGATGAGGTCCAGTAGTTGTATGTTGCAACGTTACAAGTAGCTTTAGGTCAAGGCCACATGTGCAGCTAACTGCTGCAGACTTTGGCAGCAGAATGAAGCAACCCCTCGACTTGACCAAATTTTGATTAAAATTATACCTACCTCAATTTAGTGATCATTTTTCAACATTTCGAAAATGGTTTTTATGCTTTCGATTACAGTTAAGATATTCAAATCCAATAGATTTAAAATTGTTATTCATTCTTGAAAATATTGACCAAGGTTCCTAGAAATTGAAAAATTGATGAAATCTAGAATTGAGACCAACTTGATGAAAGCTCTTTTTTAGGCTTCTCAATGATCGAAGCTTCTTGGTCATTTATTTTTATTTAAAAATCAATATTTAATACTTTGAGATTCCATGTTTATATAAAACTGGTATTATCTGCAGTTATCAATTCAAAACTTCAGAGGTAGAAGATATTGGTTGGCAAGACTGCCTTTTTCAGTTAGGTACATGGTGAATATTCTCTGAGCTATTTTGTTATTTAAAATTGGTTTTGTGAATGTTAAAAGTAAACTTTTGTGTCTGTGGGTTAGTTTGAATACCGGCTTTCGATTAGACGATGTGAAGTGGCAGGTATGAGCTTAATTGGTGGCTGTAGATTTGTATTTCAATTGTCAATGTTTACTTTGGAAGACGAGATGAATGGCAGAATTTTCTAGTTTTGAACAGTGATAAGACAGGATTGCAACTTTCTTCCGATCAGAACAATTTACCTGCTCTGTAGAATTTTTTCCCTCCATTGTTTTGGACGTAGTAGTAAACTTCAACACAAAGAACCTTATCTGAGCCGATAAAATTCATTCAATACATTTCTTATCAATTTTGAATGGCAACGCCGTCTCTTTGACAACCGTATTTACAGTTAGAGGTTTTCGTATAGATATTTATATATAGTCTATATCAAACTGATATAGCTTGTAGTCTTAGCGGTTTTATCCTATCATTTTTTGAACCACTGTATTTATACCTATCACCTCAGGAGCTTCCTTATCTGCACCTATGCCATGTATGCTCTCTTGGCGCTTCCTTTGTTTCTCCCGTTCTTCCTATCCCTTGAATTAAGCTACTAGATTTCAGAATACTTATTTTCCATTCAAGCAAAACTATGCTCACCAGACGAGTGCGAGGTGAGCTGTTCAGATTGACTGGTGAAGATGGAAAGACTTGAGTGACGGTCTAATGCATGAGGAGGTGGTTGAATTGGCTACACAGTTGCACGGAGCACTCAGTGTCATTTCTTCTCGTTATTCCGGCGAAGCAATCGTAGATGTCGTGCCACATTTGATAAAAACTCTGAATCGTCTTGATGCATGTTTGAAAACAAACTCTGATCTACTTACAAATTTGACCGATGCTGGAAAAGAAAATTCACATTTGAAAAAAAAATTAGATGAAGAAAAACAGAGGAGTGCTCTAAATTTTGAAGAATCTTTAAACATGGAGGAGCAAACTGAGAATGAGATAAAAAATTTAAGGCTCATATTGAATAATTTGAAGAAAAGCGAAGATAATCTTAAGAAACAGTTGAATAAACAAAATGACTACGTCAATTCAGTGATTTTAAAATTCGATGAGGAAAATATTAGTGTAAAAGAAAGGATAAGCTCTATGACCGTGTCTATTGAAACCCTTGAAGCTGACAATAATTCACTCCGTAGTGAAAATGAGTGTTCCAAGGTGGAAGCTAACAGATGGAAGAGCATGTACGAGGAGGCGGTCAGAACTGAGACAGGGAAAGGCGAAGAAAAACAACGGAAAATCGAGTATGCTCGGTCTCTAGGGAATGACTTTCCAACAGTTAGCGGCTCCAAATCACCAGACCGGCGCAACAAATTTAAGTGGGAATCTACACGTTACCAGGAAGTAAAAAGAAATGACAATTTAAATAATAATAATTATCTTGTGTTGGGTGATTCAATGATAAAAAATATAGTTACTAAGAACAGTGTTGTCGATGTTCGTCCGGGGATAAGAGTGGATCAGCTATCTAGAGTGTTACGGAATAAATACAACAAATCAGGAATTGACAATAACTATAATAAAGGTGTAATAATACATGTAGGAACTAACTCAATCAGAAGAGAGAATGAAGAGTCGCTAGTGAGTGAAATGAGAAACTTGATTAGAACAGCTGGACAATGTTTTAGTCCTGCTCGTGTAATAATCAGTGGAATAATACATAGGAAATCTGTGAGTCAATCTTACATCAATAGGATTAATGAATCTATTAGAAATGAGTGTAAAAATTTGGGTGTATTGTTTGTGAATCCAAATAGTTTTATTAATGTCAATAAATGTTTAGGTAGAGATGGTCTACATTTGAATAGGTTGGGATCTAAAGAAATGAGTAATATGTTCACTAAGATACTGAATTTAATCGATGGACAGGGAAACTAATTGACCTTGCTGGGGGTGTAAAATCTAATCTTTTGTACAAGAAGAGAGAATGTATAGTAGAAGATAATAAGTTGTTTCTAAATAATATCAATAAGAATAGAATAATTCATCAGAATATTGATAGTAGAGTCACGAGTGAACTAGATATTGACAATATTCCTGTAAAACATAAAAATTTACAACATTTGAAAATAAAATTTCTCCATCAGAATATTCGAAGTTTAAATAATAAACTGGACAGACTTGAAATTTTCCTTGACTTGGAAAAGCCGGATTTCCTGATTCTAACTGAACACGGTCTGAAAAACTTTGAGCTGAGCTGTGTAAATGTTGAAAATATGCGTCTTATTGATTATTATTGTAGAGCTAATAAGAGCATGGGTGGTGTTGCAATATATCACAGAACATGTGATAAGCAACAGCCCAGTAATATAATTAAAATAAATGTGAACGATTTCTGCATAGAGGGTTGCATTGAATTGGCCTGTTCCAAGTTTAATATAAATAAGGATGTATACATACTCCTGGGTATTTATCGACCTCCAAATGGAGACTTAAACTTGTTTTTCAACAACCTAATTAATGTCTTGGAAAATTTTCTGGTGGATATGAGAATAAAATTAATCTGTGCAGGTGATTTCAATATAGATTTTTTGGTAAATTCACCTCAGCGTCGAGTTTTCATGGATATACTTGATCAATTTAATTTGAAATACAATCTTGAAGTTCCCACAAGATTATCAGATCACAGTAGAACAGCTATTGACAATATTATTACTAGTTCTTCACTGACTTATATTAATGTAGAAGTAATAAATTCATGGCTCTCAGATCACACTGCTCAGTCTCTAGAAATTAATTTTAAGGAGTTCTCTCCCATGTTAAAAAATACCACCTCTATTACGTTTCGTAATTGCAGTGTTAATAATATGGTTAGTTTGGAGGCAGCTCTGTCAGTTGTTGATTGGGATGTTCTAGCCTCTGAAAGCTCAACAAACTTGAAATACGAGTTCTTCCATAACATTTTTCTCTATTATTACAACATTTATTGCCCTATTGTGACGACCCCCTCACCTAAAATTAGAAGAATGAAAAATATCAAAGGAAACTGGATAACAGAGGAAATAAAACAAACTAGAATTTTGCTCCAATTTGCAACCGGGAAAGCAAACACTATACCAACTTTAGATATTTCTCTTATCAATCGTGCGAAAAATCATTATGACCAGCTAGTCATCAGAGCTAAAAAAGATTTCTACGGAAATTTAATCGAAAAATCTACAAATAGGTCAAAAACTAGTTGGAAGTTGATTAATCAGTTTAGAGGGAATGATAGTAAACGAAACTTTGATTTGTTGACACTTAATATTGATAACGAACATATAACTGATCAAAGTCGCGTTGCTAACGAATTCAACATCTTTTTCGCCAGTACTGCTCATAGAATAAGTAAAAATCTGAATAAAACAAAACATAATAATTCCAATACTGCTCCTGTAAACGTGGTTCCTACTCTTCCATCTAAACACTTCCATTTATCACCATCAAGCAAATATGAAATATTGAAAATTATTGATAGTTTGAAGCCAAAAAACAGTACTGGTCATGATGACGTATCATTAAGGGTATTAAAGCAGTGTAAAAGAGCCATCGCCCAGCCAATAGCTTGCATCATCAACTCTATGCTCGAATCTTGTACTTTCCCTGACACTCTGAAAATTGCTAAAGTAATTCCTCTCTTCAAAGAAGGCAGTAAATCAGACATAAATAATTATAGGCTTATTTCTATTTTGACAGCGTTTTCAAAGATATTCGAAACTTTCATTCTGAAAAGACTAATAGCTTACCTGACTGAGCATGATTTAATTTCACCTAATCAACATGGTTTTGTTAAAAAGAGGTCAACTACCACAGCCCTGATTGATATTTTTGAGAGTTTAATAACTGAAATTGAAGAGGGTAAATATTCAGCTGGTGTGATGCTCGACCTATCAAAAGCTTTTGAGTGTGTGGACCATGGCTTGCTGTTAGATAAGTTAAATATCCTTGGTATCAGGGGAAAATCAAATGATCTCATCAAGTCATATTTGTCTAATCGATACCAGTATGTTTCAGTTAAAGGGGATCATAAACAAACCGTTTCTACATTAGTTAAAATATCATCAGGAGTACCCCAGGGGTCTATCTTAGGACCTCTTCTTTTTATATTGTATATCGATGATGTTTCTTCTTTATTGCCCCTGAATAGGTTGACTCTATACGCTGATGACACATCACTGATTTTTGCAGACAAAACTCTAGAGGATTTGGAAATTGATTGCAACCTAGTGTGCAATAGAGTTGTCCAGTATTTTAACTCGCTCTCCTTGACAGTCAATTAAAAAAAATCTAATAAATTTCAGTCTGAGGCAGAATGCTTTTGAGCCTTACTTGTATATAGGTGATGACTGCGTAATGAACACTGACTCTGTCAAAATACTTGGCCTACAGTTAGATTACAAGTTTTTGTGGGAAGAACATGTAGATGAAATAACTAGTAGGGTGAGCAAAAGTCTCTTTGTAATAAGAAATATTGTGAAATTTGTGCCATTGTCAGTGTCAAAAATGGTATATTTTGCACTGTTCTACTCCCATGTGTCTTACGGAATAGAGCTGTGGGGAAGTACCGCAGATATGCATTTTCAAAAAATATTTAGACTTCAAAAGAGAGCTATACGCTATTTGGCTGGTCTCAAGTTTAACGAATCATGTAGAGAAGCCTTTGTTTCTTTAAATATTCTAACTTTGCCCTCAGTTTACATTTACAAAGTATTAATTTTCACCCACAGCCGTACCTCGAATCTATCCACAAACGCCGACATTCACAATTACAACACTAGAGGTAGAAATCATCTAGTTTTAAGACAGCATAGGTTACAAATGTATGAAAAAATGCCTTCTTATTTTGGTGCTAAGCTGTACAACAAATTACCTGCTGAATTCAAGTCTATGCCAATTAATACATTCAAAAAGAATTTATACAGCTTTCTTGTCACAAAGGCTTATTATAAAGTGAATGATTTCTTCAATACATGATAGATTATATAGGCTAATCTAATATTAATGACTGTATAAATAATCTACATTTTACTTTTATTCGATACATTTTATGTTTAATTGATGTGACTGCACCTTTAATAATTCTTAGAGAGAATTACTATGACGATATTTATCTGTTTATTGTATGATAAACTTTGTTGAATAAATAAATATCTTATCTTATCTTATATAAATGTTATTATACGCAACTATCAATAGAAATTGAACTAGCAGTTGTTGTTACCAATCAATAAAACTCAGATTACTAAACTAAACAGAAATTGATCTAGAAGTTGTTATTACTAATCAATAAAATTAAGATTTCATAAAAAATTGAGATTTTAATGTGTATCCTGTATTTGTTTCTTGTATTTTGTTACAGTTTAAATGATAAGATGTCATCTAACAATCATTCAAGTTTTAATTGCGGTAATGATTCAGAAATGAGTGAGAGTTCATCTAATAACGAAGAGAATCATCATGGATCAGATAATAGTCATGATAGAACGCAAGAAACTTCAAGAGACAATTCAGTGGCTGGCAGCTCCCGTGCTACAACTGCCTTGGGCGAGATGACATCTGAAACCTCCACAGGATTAGCTGAAAGATCAGCTGAACAGCCCTCAGTTGGGACCTCTGGATCAGCTGATTTCGGTTCTCCACAATGTGACACAAGCCGAAGAGACTCTTCTCGCGATACGAGTCCGATATTTTTCTCCGAGGATGATGATGATGATTCGTCTGCAGATGATATGGTTGATCGGTTTAATCGTGATATCGAGGATGATGATGACGACGACGATGATGATGAACGATCTGAACTTAGTTATGAACATTTTGACAGAAATTTACAACAAGACGAACCGGTAAGTAAGTTTGGGAAGTGGTAGATGCTACTTAATATTCAATCTACATATTTTTATTCGACTCATTTAGGCTACAAAAACTTTTGAACACTAGTCTGATTTTCTCATTAAGTTTAAACGTACAATGCTTTTAGATACAGACGAGTTCTCGTATTTTGGAAACTTGCTTTCAAAGTTCTTATTATTCAAGTAAAACCTCATGTAGCATGTAGTAGTAACTTGAAAACTCATTGCATTTAATTGTAAGATGTTTTTTTGTGAAAATGGGTTAATTTTTTTCTAATAATTGAAAAATTGATTTTCTCGCTGTGTTGTCAGAACACAATTTCATGTGAATTTTAACGTAATAAGTTGGATTATTTCAGGGATCATACTCATTTAACTCCATGGCATGAATACTTTTAATATTCCACCAATATCAATCAAATCCATTCATTAAAAATTCTCAAGTGATTCTTAATATGAAAATTATTCAATAATTTGAATAATAATAATAATACTTTGTTGATCAGTAATTATATGCTAATAAATCATAATTATTATGAATAATGAAAATTATTATTTATATCGGTCTCGATAAATTTACTTATAAATTAGCCTAACTTAAGCCTGTGAATAATAGTAGCCTATATAGTAACTTGAACCTAAGTAGTGAATAATCTCACTACAAAGTTTTCATGTTCTATTTAATCAATTGATTTGTGAAAAAAGATTGATGAACAACAAATAATTATTCTTTTCATCTTCCAGGACCCAGAGGCCGATGAAGCATGGCTTCGAGATATGGGTCTATCTGACAACTCACCACCTCGACTCAATTCACAAAGTTCTTCAAGCAGCTCATTAACTACAGATGTACATTACATGAAACGTATTACTGACATCGAAGTGTGCAAGCCTAAACCGAGGCATAAGTGGTTTATTGTACCTGAAGTGATGAAGAGGTAGGATGAATATTTGACACTCACTTTTTCCTTATGAAACTATTGAAAACCATTTTTATTCAATTCGAAAGATTTCAAACACAAAGCTATATAATTTTTCATATCTACGGTTTGCTTTCGCTTTCAAGAAGATATTCAAGATCAGGGCGGTCAATTTAAGGCAAATTTAATAATCTATAATAAGATTTAATGATTATCTCATTTCATATTTTTACGTTATATTTCTAATAGTAAAACTAAAACGTAAAGACTCGAGGTGCCGCTGCCGCAGCGTATCGTATTTCATTGAGCCAAGCATCGTAGAACACTACCAGTAGTGTTCCTAGCCTTTAGCATTAGTCTTATGGGAAAACGTTGTCAACCTTACAACTCAGCTGTCACAAGCAGACAAGCCAAATACCACTTGAAAATGCCGGAGGCCGGCTGAGAACTGAGATGGGTGAACTGACTCTCTTTAGGGATCAGATCAAGTTCCTCCCTCATTAAGAAGAGTTGTTTCTTGAAAGTAACTCTTTTAAGTCATTTAGATCACTTCAGCGATCTCAAAGACAATCATTATGCCTCATCAAATATAGGAACTCCCTACTAATAAGCCATACTATAAGAATAATATTTTTTATACATGTATCTCCTTGTTCACCTCTCTTTAGCATGTTCAGCTTCCCTCTGTTTTCAATACAATAAATAAAATGTTTCAAATTGAAATAGATTCATATTCCCAGGACTATTGCATTCCAGTGGAAAAATAATAACTTCCTCATTTTGTGCAGATGGACTCTGCTCTTGGTCACAAGATTTTTGGCTACCCATCTCATTCATTAAGAGAACTATTAGGCTAATCATGAATAATATAGGCTGTTATACAAGCAAAGAGTTATGTTCAGGTACACGTTAATTTCCTGGCAAGGAGTTGAGAAATATAGTATTCGTACCAATTTCAACATTACAAAACAAATATACCTTAAAATAATGATGCAATACCAGGTTGCCGGCCTGGTTGGCGCAGTGGGCTAGGGCATCACAACCTTCAGTCCGCTAGAACTGCCAGATCTGGTGTTCGAATCCCAGTGGTAAGGCTGTTTTTCACTTCATCAATCATCACCTTCGCATTCAATATCCATTAGCCACGCACAAGCTAGAATGCTTATGTGAGCATCATCCAAAAAAAACCTTACAATCAGATTGTTTCATTAGATTCACGAATCATTCTGAATTTAAGTTGAATGATTTACGCATATTTTATTTTTTTGAAGATTACTCAGTGCAATAGTAGGGTATCCCCTTAGCTTCAAGTTATTTGAGGAGTATTGTATCCCTAAATTATTATACAATCAATAGAGAACTATCATTACATAATTTTTTATGAGGCTGTAATTACAGATTCAATAATTGATATGTTTTTTAATTCATCGATTCTCATTTATTCGTAATCTACTTGCTATGTAGACTATGGTTTCTCATCTATATTTTTCGTTCTATTTGCAGGGAATTGGGAACGTGCAGTCGATTTCATGCATCCGATCTCTTTCAGAAGCGTTGTCATGGATCGTTACATGTTGTTCAAAGGCTAGAACTCATGTACAAACTTGATGCTCATAAAGGTATGGACGTATGGTCTGTGTAGGCAAAGGTATGGACTTTGTTTCCAAATTTTTGCAATACGATTTCGTTATTTTTCATGTATTTCTGAAAAATTTCGACACACTTTTATGATAATTGTTTCACGGGTTTGAAATAGACAAAAACAAAGATTAATGATTGATAATTATTCCAAAATCGTGAATGAAGAAATCACGTTGCAAGGTTGATGCTTATATCAATGTGCATCAACGTGATTTTTTTAAAAATAATTTTGGACTTGATCAGATTTTTATAAAAATAATGGAGGAATGAAATAGTAAAGAAAACACTGCTTTTTCTTCCAAACCATTTAAATTTTGTTATTTTATGTGTATCAAGTTATGTTGAATTAATAGATAAAAATGAAAATCACAGTACCCTTTTAGTATTTTTATTTAAAAACAACATGTTTCGCTCTCCTATTTATAAATTGATAGTAGCCCTAGACAAAAAAAACATACACCAATTGATATGCTTTGTTAATGCCCGAATCAATTTTTGTCTTGTGCCTTAGTAATGCTAAGAACAATTACTTTTGTTTAGAATGGAAAAATAAACTGTTATCTATATTAGGAACATCAATTTTCTCTTCATTTATCTCAAAATACAATAATTGATGTGTCTTGTACTATTCTCGCACATTTTATCAATTTAAAATAAAATTTTAAATGGTTTTATTCATTCTTAAAATAACTATTCATTTGTTCATCTCATCAATCAAGATAGAGATTTTGAATTAAGTAAACGTGAATTAGGTAAATTGAGAAAATTAATGGTAATCAAGTAGGCTACATCGGAAAATCTTTGTCTTATGTCTTTGTATTGCCAAGTACTTTGGCAATGTATTATGATACTGTGTCATACAATTGAAATTCATTTCATTGTTTTTGTGTTTGTAGGCTGTGTGAATGCACTGAACTTCAACCAGTCAGGTACAATTCTTGCCAGCGCATCTGACGATCGAAAAGTCATGCTGTGGGACTGGGCGCTGGGCAAATGTATGCTGCAGTATGAAAGTGGTCATACAAGTAACGTTTTTCAGGTATGTTCTATTCGCAGATAAATGAGTTGGCTTTTTTCTGAACCGAAATCAGTTGAAGAAATAGTAGAATAGAATCGTTGCCTGTATTTTAACTCGTTGGAGGGGGGCAAAGCTGGGGCACCCTCTTTACACTTAACCCTCAAAGCTGTCTAGAAAAAATCCAATAACAATATTTATAGCACTGTTCTAAATTCTCAGCTAATGTTCCGTAGGAAATGAATATTTTTGCATCTACATAATGCCTCTAAATATATACTTTTTGAAAAATTCTAATTTTCCGCCATAGTTATCTCTGTAACAAAGCGTTTTGTGGGCATGTCCTATGGAACTCTTTTTCTCTACTTAGTGTGAGGAATCAGCCCGAGAAGTATTGCACATTCCTTTTGAAACACCTTTTATGTGCAATATCAAGTCTTTTCTAAACGTCCATTCTCTCTGTATAATATGCAGTTAAATAAACTAATTATTATTATCTGATAAAGCATTATACAACACTATAATTGCTTAGCTCAGATCGTTCTCGACGTGATATAAAAAAATCAGGCATAATATTTCCAAGCCATCTGATGATATGAGACTTGAAAATGTTTCTATTTCCAATTATCTTCACTTAAAAAGGTACTTTATTGAAAAATATGAGACCAAGAAGAACAAAAGATTTCCATGGTATATGACTTGGAAAGCCTCAAGGTAGCATTCCCAAGCGGCAGCTCGAGCCGCGTGACTCACATGGCTTTAGCTGCGCTGCTTGAGCTGCCCGGCTCTAGTTTCGCTGTCCAGTCATCACAAAATTATTTACATAACCATATTATAAATGTTTACTTTGTTTAAAAATTAGTTCTCAATAATAGTTCCAACAAAACTCAGAGCGGTTGGCGAATAATTTTTGTACGTTTTCAAAGTGATATAGCATATACATGTTTTTCATGATGTCTGGATATCAACAGAGGTCATGCACTTTTCAGAGCCGGACAGCTTGAGCTGTCGCTTGGGAATGCTACCTTTAGCATATCGGTTGAGACTCTCCTAGTCTGAAAACCAAGTCTTCCTCTGAAAAGTTCATGACCTCTGTTTCCAGACATCATCATAAACAGGTTGATCACTTTGAAAACATGTAACAATCATTACCCAAGTTTTGTTGGAACTATTATTGAAAATTAATTTTCTCTTCTTTGAAAAATTACAAGCAAAAATTTTCAATTCGTACACAATCTTTTCTCATAGAATTAAAATTACTATAATGATGATTGATTGTTTTGTAGGCGAAATTCTTGCCGTTGAGCGGCGACCGGCACGTGGTGTCTTCGGCACGGGACGGCCAGGTGCGCATGTCGGTGCTGAGTGGCACGGGGTGCTGTCGCTCGACACGGGAACTGTTCAGGCACAAGCGACCCGTCAACAAGCTGGCCACTCTGCACGACACGCCGCACCTCGTGCATAGCGCCGGGGAGGATGGACTGGTCATGACCATTGATGTGCGCGAGCATCGGCCTAGAAAGTGAGCACAAGAAAGACAAAGTTTAGCAAGATTATTAATTATTATGCTTGGTACTTTTTCATATTGAATGAGGCATTTTGAAGTGAACATCGGTCTAGAAAGAAAGCAGACGGAAGAAGAGGGTTTAGCAAGATTATTTATGGATTTGGTACAGTTTTGTACTTAATTAAGCATTTTGATATGAGCATTGGCGTAGAAAGTAAGCAGACACGTTTAGGAGGATTATTTGTCGTGTTTGGTACAGTTTTATACTAAATGGGGGATTTTGAAGGAAACAAAACACTGATTATTATTATTTTTTAAATATTCTACATTTATTTATATCTACTTACTGAACGTACAAAACACTGAAATCAGGAGGAAAAACTGGATTGAACCTGTACTATTTCTTTTACTAATACAATTTTATGAATGTTATGTATTGTCCAAAATGAGACTTTGATATTATCGCACTGCTTCAGCAAGTGATTTACATAAAGATATAGCCAACTCTTCAGCTTCTGAAAACAAAATATTGAAGATTTCTTTAAGATTTTTGTCGTTTCTCTTGAAGGAGGTCGGTTGTTTTCTTTATAGTGTTTCTAGTAAAATTGATATAAATTGTTCTATTTTTACACAATCCACTCAATGGTAACATAACTTAATAGACATAATGTTGGTCAAACACGAAGAAACATTAGGGATGAGTGAAGAGAATGAGCTGTTGTGGCTGTCTCAACTTCATCCTATTCAGATATAGTCTGTCCAAGCGAAGTAGACATTCTGGCAAGATGGTAAAATGACTCCAGCTCGGTCAATATCCGTTACTAAATTATGAATTCTGTCTCAAATTGTAGGCAATATTTTTATCTACAATTCGAAACCAAATTTGTAATTTTTAAATCGATATTGACCGAGCTGGAGCCTTTTCCTCATCTTGCAAGAACGTATTCTTTGTTTGGAAAGACTATACTCTCATAAGTAGTAGTATAGATCCCTGTAGGTAATTTTGGAATAGAAAAATTCTTGTTTGTTCCAAAATCCAACTTGTTTCACAAACTTCAATAAGTTGTCGACCAACTAAATCGTGTGTTCGATGTGGCGAGTTTTGTTTTTGAAACAATGACTCTGTAGTCAAATTGCAACGTCTTCTCCGTCAATATTTTGGAATTGGACGTCGAGATGCAGTACCTGATCGAAATACCGTACTCCGATGGGTTGCTGCGTTCAGAAGTACTGGTTATGTGATGAAAAAGAAACCACTTGGTCTTCCCCGTTCAGTTTGTACTCCGGAAAATGTTGACCAAGTCAGAACGGCAGTTGTTACTAGGGTGTCGTAGTGTTTGGGACGAGTAGTATTTCGGACAAGTAAACTTTCAGCCAATTTCGTCAGGTACTTTGAGATCGTATACCTGTAAGAGTAGTGTTTCTGGTATGTCACGCTTTTTCAACATAGATCCAGTAAGGTACTTCTGAACGCTGCAACCCATCGAAGTACGGTATTTCGATCAGGCACTGCACCTCGACGTCCAACTCTAAAATATTGACAGAAAAGATGTCGGAATGTGACTATAGAGTCGTTGTTTCTAAAAAAAACTCTCCACATCGAACACACGATGTTGTACGCTCTATATCGACCGTCTGTGTGGGGAACGTTCGTTAGAGGTCAATATCACCTCCCGTCGCCGCTTACTAGCAGTTCGAAAAACATCCGTTTCCTCTGCTCCACCCTATACTGTGGCTAATGTATTTATCACTTACTTATTTGCTTACTTGGTCGAACACCTTTCTACCCATTGGGTGTCAAGGGAAAGTATTTCCAGCAAAGTATTAACTAGCAATTGAAACATAGCTTCCTTTTATGAATCAATCTCTCATGAATAAACAAACTTTTAGAACATTCGATTCAGGAGATTTCTTTGAATGTTATGGTGTTTTGCAATTTTTTAGTCTATAAGCCATTACTAAATAAGTCAATACTAAATAAGAGATTTAATTATTTGACCTATCAGGGTGGCCAATCCCTGAATCCGCCATTGTTCAGCAGATTCCATTGCAATATTGCAAATGCTAATTCTTTCCACTCTTTCAAGCTTCTCGCCGAACTTAACCAAACCTTATTACCGAATAACCACCATATCTCCATTATACATTACCCTATTACCACCATATTTCATATTCATTTGACAGGCATTAGCCCATGTGAATAATATCTTCTTCATTACTTTTTTGAACTTCATTGTAAAGTGTATAAAAGAGGTATAAATTGATTTGATATTTTAAATATTCAACAGTTAGTGTTAGTCAGTATCTATCATGTTCCATTGAACATTCTTATTCAAAATCCAATAAGTGTGTGTTTCATTTTATAATTTATCTTTGGTTATTCTCATACTTCTGATAATCTCTATTTTACTGTGTTTTCTAGGTTTCTGGTAGTGAGAGATGAAGTTGCGGGAAGAATACCTTTGTTCAGTATCCATAACAATCCGATGAACTGCCATGAGTTTTGTGTAGCAGGGGATGACAAATACATCAGATTATATGACAAACGAAGAATAGATAGGAACAAAGCGCCACTGAAGAAATTCTGCCCTCATCATTTGGTAATTGTAGACTATTATTCTTATTCACTTCTCTTTAATCAATTTCATAGTTTATAATTATTTCTTTATTTCCAAGGCTACTATCAATAAAAATCGAAATTATAGTACCCTATAAGGGTACTTGAGGGTACTATAAGGGTATTTATTCAAACATGACATGTTTTGCTTTCCTTGAGAAAGCCTCTTAGGAGAGCGAACCACATGTTGTTAAAATAAAATATAGACCGGTACTTGAAGTGTAGGCCCACTGTGTTTTTTAACACAGATTTTTCAAAATGTAATTTTGTGACCAATTAACTCAGAAAATAAAGATGTTTCATTTTCTGTTGAATATTTATGCAGAAATAGAATATTATTTTATAAGAAGTAGTTGCAGTTTTTACAAAACAAAAAATATACAATTCACACAGGATGGAAAGTTTATTAGCTATTTTATAGTTATTAGCATATTTTATCTATTAAATAATGTACTATTTTTTTCACTTCGATGTCTTTACGGCAAAAAGTATGGCGTTGAGAAAATTTGAATATAAAAAAGTTATTTTCCTAGAAAATTGAGAATTTTCATTACACTTATCTCTGATAGGGGTGATTATTTGAAAACATTTTTGTGACCAATTAACTCAGAAAATAAAGATGTTTTATTTTCTGTTAATATTTATGCAGAAATAGAATATTATTTCATAAGAAGTAGTAGCAGTTTTTACAAAACAAAAATATACAATTCACACAGGATGGAAAGTTTTCATTATTATTCGAATTACAACCATAATTATTATGTTGTTTCAAATCTCGATGCGATGAGAATAATTTATAAATAGCTTGAAAACTAAACTACCAACTATCAAAATACTTAAATATATTATAAAATCATTAAATGATTGTGTAATATTATTAATATTTGTTAGTCTTGGTGGCTTTTACTGAAAAAAATCCATTCTTGTCGGCTATGCAGTTGTCTGTCCATAACCAACGTAAAATTTAAAATTGTGAAGTTTCTGCAAAACGCTTTTTATTGCTTTTATAAAAAATAATTTTTCAATTTACTCTGTTTAGATGAGCCGGTTCGTTGCTGTGAATGTGACTTGTGCAATTTTCAACCATAATGGTACGGAGATATTGGGCTCATACAATGATGACGACATCTACCTTTTCGATACAAAGCATTCGGATGGCTCTGATTATGTCCATAGGTATCGTGGGCATAGAAATCATGTCACAGGTATGTGAATAATTTTTCTAGTGTCTCAATATGTTATATTTTTTAGGATTCTGTTGCATGAGCTCTGGGCATTGTACGAGGTCAATAATTTTATTTCAGTATCATTATTTTATAACCATGCTTTTCATTCTGATACTGAATGAATTTGTTCAATGATTCACTGCATTCACTCATTCATGAAAACGTTTCAAGAGTCTCATTCTTCTCACTTGTGAGAAGTATGCAAAAAACTTCAAGTAAAAAACTGATCATAACTGATTGAACATACTGATCACTTGTATTCATAACTCATGCCAGATTCACGGATGGTTCAGTGTCCTCTATCATACCTTAAATTAGTAAATAGTAATATTTCACCAAGTATCAACTAATATTTCATGATTGTATTAGCTTACAAATGATGTGGATAGTACAACTGAATCGCTACCGATTCCAAGATCGAAAGTCATATCAGTCATATAGAAGCGGTGTAACTTATTCTTGATCCTTGGATGGTATTGTAAATGGTCCTAATCATCATCATCATCATCATGTTGTTATTTAAATTGATTTTAACAATTGGCTTGATCAATATTTTTTATAAATTTCAGTAAAGGGAGTATCGTTTTTTGGACCAAAGAGTCAATTCATTGTATCAGGCTCGGATTGCGGCCATATTTATTTTTGGGAGAAGAACACAGAACGTATTGTTCAATGGATGGCTGGTGATGAAGAAGGCATTGTAAGTTGCATCGAAAAAATCTCATTCATTTAATTTGATAGCTTCTATGTAGTTTACATAATTATTCTAGTAAGATCTATTAATTATTTCAATAGAAGCGGTTTGTCCCAGTGGTGAAGAGCGTCTAATTGGTGAGATTAGATAAGAGACTTGCCTCTGCCACCACTGTTGTACTGGTGACCGGTTCCTCTGAATTCAATTTATGAGCCTCAAAAATCGCTTCCCGGTTGTTCGGAACCCACCTAAAGCAGTAGGTCCATTCATCTCTCATCATCATCCTTCCCATTACCCACGCACAGGCCCAAAAGCTCATGTGGGAATCACCCTAAAAAAAAAACAAAAAAATCTATTATCTCTCTTTGCATCCTCCTAACGATAAATTGTAATTTCGTCCTACTCATTTTATTTTCTTAGTTCTTCTGTATTTAGGAAAGAAGCTTCCCAATCCGAGAATACTTCATATGTTGTAGGCCTATCCAAAATTTTGCAATGAATCTAAATAAAACACTATTTGAGGTAGTCTAATTCACTAAATTAAAGGACTGGACTGCGGTTTCCAGGCTTCATAAGTCGGATTTTAGCAATAAATTTCCATAATATTGTTAGAAATGTGACAGTTGAATCCCCAAAACAACAGTCCAGTGTTCTAATAATATAGTAGATTTTACAATCTCAAATTGTGTTTTCTTTCATCATTGTGCCCTACAACATTGGTAGAAATCTACAAATAAGTTGAAATCAGTTATGTTTTTTTCTAGAAGTCTTTCATGGAATTGAATAGAAAAATACATAAATGAGCCAAATACTGGGTGTTTCAAAATGAGTATCGGGATTTCAACGCTTCATTATTTATGTCGCACTTACACTAATAAATTATATATGAAGTGAAATAGCAACTTCAACAGTTTAAAATTCCAGTGGTACGCAATTGTATCACACGGTGCACTATTCAGTCTACAGTTTTCTCGAAAGTTGATGTTGACGAGTTTTACATCAGTTTACCGGATTCATCCATTGATCCAATAAACCAAATTTCCATGTTTATCTTATGAGAAAAATTGAGCCATAGCCCATAACACTGTTTAATCGACACGCTGATGACTTTCTTCAAAAGTTTAGTCCTCAAATAAGGCATCTACTCAATGAAATCTTTCAAAAGAGACCTGTACGAGCTTGATTGGTTAAGATGCAACAGTTATTCCGGGTTGCTTACAAAAAACAAATAAATGTCGGAGTTTCAAAATATTATTCATCAGGTTGAACTTACAAATATAAATTATTCATGAAATGCAAGAGCAACTCAATCAGTTTTGAGTAGCCTACTCGTGTTGCATTTGTCATCTTTCAAGTCCGTAGCCAAGTTTTTCCAAAATTTAAGAGGTTGGTTTTTAATTCATGAAACAGCTTCTTTGACCTTTTTTTCTTGATTTGGATAGCTTATTGATATCGAAGGCACATACAATAATTCGTGATGAACTGCCAAGTGTAAAAATAGCATTACTCAGGTGGAAATGAATATTGAAGCTGAATCATACGCCAGCGTGGCTAATCACTGAAGAAAACTCATCAACTTTTGGAAAAGCTTGGCTTTGGACTGAATAGTGCACCTTGTGGCATATTGAACACTGGAATTTGAAACTGTTTGAGCTGCTCTTCCCTTTGATATATAATTTATTAGCGTGAGTGCAACTTGATGAATAATATGAAGCGTTGAAAACCCGATATTCATTTTGAAACACCCGGTACTATGTAATCCAACTTTATTTGAACAGACAAAAAATTAATCACGTTATAACATCGATTACACGTTGCATGTTTAGTTGATGCAATCATCTACTCATGCATTTATGGGTGAACTAACATTTTTCCCCACAATTGTTTTGAATAACTCCCACTGGGTCGAATGAGAAGTTTCGGTTCACAAAATTCTTAGTAATCATGCATAAGATTCAATATGTATTGGAATTGAGAAAGTTATTAGAATCTTATTAATTGTGTTATGAATATCAGTGATGTGGACATTTGGTGTAGATGTGTGACTCATTGCTTTCTTGGCTGAGTCTGATGAGACGCCTTGACCTTGTTCTGCTATTGCTGCACCGGTTATGGCGTTATGGGTTCTATTCCCATTCCATCTGACTTTTTGTATCGTCCTCCACTCAATTGTCCACATACATGTCTGTATACGTAATTAGCAACAAATGTTTTTTTTCAAATTTGATTTATTTTTTCATTTTGACAGGTGAATGTATTGGAGCCCCATCCCAATGTGCCGGTTTTGGCGACTTGTGGCCTGGATCACGATATAAAAATATGGGTTCCCTCCTGTGAGCAGGAGCCATTCCTTGATGGCCTTAAGACAATTGTCAAATTCAATCGTAAATTACGCAGTGATTTGCGGGAAACAGCCGATCCGTGGGACCTACAACTGCAGGGACTTTGGAGGCACATCAATCGATATGAAAGAAATCGGTCACGGCTATTGGTAAGTATCGATATTCATGTTTATCTTTGAAAATTGTATAGTCCGGCCAAGCATAGAAAATATTCTGATGAGATATGAGAAAATGGCTTCATCTCGGTCAATATTTAGAAACTATTCTGCTCTACAATTTTAGAGCAAATTTCTAATTATTGGACCAATATTGACCGAGCTGGAGCCATTTTCCCATTTTGCCAGAATGTTTTCTTTTTCGACCAGACTATACATTATTTTATGAATAATTCAATTTCAATTACATTTTTCTTATTTTGAAATGGGAACACACAGATTTTGTCAATTCTACACTCTATTATTTGCTGACGCCAAAAAGTTAGACGGGTTTCGTTTGCTACTTGTGCGATCGAAAAGGTAAAAGCTGATGTTTTCAATTAGAGTTGTCATTTAGCTATGCCTAGATCACGTTCTTTATATCATGAGTGACAAAAGATACTTCAAATTTGCTGTAGGTTACATCACGTACAAGAGACAGACGAAACCGCCCAACTTTTTAGCGCCAGCTATACAGGACCATGTTTCGTAACCACAAAGCATTTCGTAAACCATTATCAATGGCGAGTCAATTTTACACTTCATTTTTGGTATAATCTACGCCCAAGCAAAGAAGACCCTCTGGCAAGATGGGAAAATGACTCAAGCTCGGTCAATATTGGTTCAAAAATTATCAATTTGATCTCAAATTGTAGGAAACAATTTCATCTACTATTAAAACCACATCTATAATAAATTCTTGAACAAATATTGACCAAGCTGGAGTCATTTTCCAATCTTGCCTGATAGTATTCTTTGCTTGGACAGCTTTCTGGTCAGTTTGATGTTGTGACCTGTGTGGCCACGAAACCAAGGACATGTATTACAATAATGTACAGAAACAATGTGGTACTACAAATAAAGTGTAGAATTCTGTCTGTGAGTGTGTAAAAGTGTGTCTTGATTTACTTCATTATGGTACAGTTCAAAAATACTGACAATTCGTCTTCAGAATTATTCTTATTCTCATGATGAAAGTTAGGAGGTTTCGTCTGCTCCTTGTGCGTTTTAATAGCTGATGTTGTCATTTAGCTATGCTTAGTTAATTTTTTAGTATTTAGTTTGTTAGTAGGTTACATCACGAACAAGAGACTCAACTTTTTGGGGTTAGCTGTACTATGTTACATAATTATATTCACGTATTTATTATAACACATTATTTTACATTTTTGGGGTTAGTGGTACTATCTTACTTACATATATTCACGTAGCCTATTTATTATAACATATTATTTCACAGGCGGATGATGCACCACCTTCGTCAGCCTTATCAGCCTCATCGTTCGCCCGAATTTTCAACCTGCGTTCATCACTATCAACGGTGGCCGCCATGAGTGTAGATGAAAACTCAAACAGCTCCTCTAGTTCAAGTGATGCTGGTGATGACAACGCCGGAAGACCGCAGTGTTCCACTTCATAGTGACACTAATTATCGAACATTTTATTCAATGATGATACTGGCTTTATCAATGATACAATGCCTTTTATCAGTGGTGATACTGTAGTAAGTATTTATTGCTCACTTGTGCGAAGCTCAAGCTGAGTATGTTAGCTTAATATATTACAAAGTCACTGTTATTTGTAAAATTTGTACAGTTTCAAGTTCAATTTAGTATCTTAATCAGTTTGTAAAGTTTCACCGGACTGTTATGGCATTTCTATTGAAGTGACAGAAATAAATTAATGTTTATATTGTTTAACAGCACTATTAATTTTATAACCATGAAATTTTCAAAAATAAGCTGGTTTATCCCTTATTTAGATGTTCTTGTTGACTAGTTTCCATTATTTTCCTTAGTTGGGGTTTCAGCAAAGCTATATGTTTGAAAAACATTTGATTCTTTACTAATTTAATAAAATCTGGTGTTAATTGACTATTGATAAGCTTTACTTAAGCCGCACTGGGTAAAGCGACCCTTATTAGAGGCATTATTGTAATGTATCATATTGTTATAATAAGAATTTATTCTTATAAATTAGTCATGAATATTCAACGAAACTAATCTTCTGCAAATTACAAGACAATTGATAAGAATAGGATTTGATATCTGACGTCAAAAAGTTTCGTCTGCTGACGCAGGCGGTTTCGTCTGTTTTTGTACGCTCTAACAGCTGATGTTGTCATTCAGTTATGCCTGAATGATGTTTTTGAGATCAAAAGAGACAATAGATGCTTTACATCAGCTGTAAGTTGAAAGTTGGTTACATCACGTGCAAGAGACAGACGAAACCGCCTAATGTTTTGGCGACAGCTAATCATAATGCTACTCGAATTACTAACTATTCATCAGATAAGCATCAAAAATAATTTCAGAGATAACAATTGATATTGAGATCTAGTCAACTAATAACTAACTATTAGATAAAGTTATTAAAAAATAAACTATTGAAATGATGTTATGAATTGTATCTTTCTACTCGCATGAGATCAAATTTTTTTAGATGCGCAACGCAACTCAAATTTGAGAAAACATACTATCTTTCCTGAAATATATTATTACTTGGAATGTATCTCAAATAAGAAGTATGAAATATATTCTCTTTTGAGAGTGATACTCTCATAAATTCTAGGATTGTGTGTGGGTGAAGGGAAGGATTTTGATGGAAAAAGGTATAGAAAAAATGTTGGATTACGAGCGATTTCGACTCATGAATGATATTTAGTGGAAATGGCTCAAGTGATCACTCATCCAAAGCTCTGTCAACAGTGTTAACAAGGAATTCAATCATTGGTTTTAACCAGTTTAAAATATAAATGCAACATTTTTTTGTATAAGTAGTAATTTCAAGATTAATAATATATTTTATTACCCATGCACAAGCTTTGGAATTTTGTGGTTATCACCCTCAGAAAATTGAAATTTTTCACTTGTAAAAGTTTTGTTGTTCACTTTGAAGAACCAATCTATCGATCTCCCTCTCGTAACTGTAATCTCCTCATTCTATTATCAATACTTATTTGAATATCTTTACAGTATGTAAAAAAATATGAACACTGGTTCCAGTTTATTCCAATAAGTGGAAAAGAGCCGATAGTAAGGTTTACTTCATGCATGCGTTTTGTAAGGACAATAAGAAGACAAACAGTAAATTTTTATTGCGCTCCCAACTTAATCGTCCCTCTAATTATATTCGTTAATTATAATTATATACTCTAATTATATATCGTTGATAAATATTATATCAACGAGTATTTTCAGTAAACTTCTTCATCAAAATCTATCTTCATGGGACATGATTTTGAAAAACTACTGACGTAAAGCTTGTAAGCGCTCAGCAATGTACTAGATATTTGCGTCCTATTTGTTTTTTAAAAGCGTCTGCATAAATGAAGTCTTATTAATGCACCACTCCAAGACAAAATAGTAGAAAGGACATGATTTCCTCCAGGCTACATTGTGAATAATATAATGTCAACTGATATAAAGGCAAGTTTCTCAGAATTAGCGTTATGCATGGAATTAATGCATGAATTTTTGAGGGAAAATCCGAATGTCATTCATTAACTTTTTCTGGCTTTTGATATTTAATGCTTCTGGTACATTATGGTGTTAACTTGATAGCCTTGCACTATATACTTCCAAGTTGAGAATTATTCTAGTTTTAAAATAAATTTTAAGGTAATTGATGATAATATATTACCGTATTTACTAATGAACGGTTTAACTTTCACGTTTCAGCATATCTCTACATACTGTATTGGAGCATCTTTAAATTCCTGTTTGGAAAAGTCTAAAAAATCCTGCATGAAAAGTAACTTATACAAATTCCTGCATGAAAATCTACAAACCTCTGCATGAAAGAATCTACAAATTGCTGCATGAGATAATCTACAAATTCCTGCATGAAAGAATCTACAAATTTTAGCATGAAAACTTGAAGACAGGGCTGCTTGCATTTTCTTGTCATCTCTATTCCAGTTGCAAAGGAATTTTCCAAGATTTTTCTCCTATTCTGGTGAGTATAATACATTCAAGTGAAAAGTGTTTTTCAAATTTGAAATTGTAATGTAAACATCCATCATCATTCATTCACTATGTAGCCTAAACATCATCATCCACTTATCACCTTTGCTTAAAATACTTGATATAAGTCGTAATTGTAACAATAAATAATAATAAATTCACAATTCTCTTGAAGCTACGTATTTGTAGAGAAGCAGACTGTGAAATGTTTGAGTAGATAACTTTACTAATTAAAGTAGTTTTTTGCCAATGGAAAAAAATAACTTTTAAAGTTATCTAGCAGAGATTTTCTGCTATTGAACTAGTAGTTCTGTGAAAGGTAGACCTTACGAACACACCCATGTTCCCTGCATCATAAAAGCACTGTCTGTATTCACGGTACGTTCAGATTGTTTCGATTCCGAAAGTCGGCGCGAGGAAGTCTGGTCAGCAATGCAGTGGCCACAGTCACGCTCTGTGTCGGCATCAGTTCGTCACGATTCGTCAAAATTTGAGGGTGATTAGAAAACAGGGCATCAGTCTCTATAATTGTAATAATGTTTTCCTTCATGCGAAACGGTCCGACGTTCGGCTGCAGTCGAACAGCTGAAGCCAATCACAGCTCTTGAAGTTAGCCTGCGGTCGACCGTCTGACCGTTTCGCATAAAGAAAAACTTACCTTAATATTCATCTGAAATATCTCAGCTGACTGCAATGAAAGAATATCATCTGAAGTAGAAATTTTTGAAAATCTTTCTATTATGAATGTCATAATATCACATGTTTAGTAATATCAACATAAATATACTCTCCAATCATTTATGGAGTATACCTATATCAGAGTATAGTTCAATCCTTTTTTCCTTTTTTCGTCCTTAATATGAAAATTGTCAAAAAACCTTACATATACATCGACGCGCGGTTTCAAGAGGAACATCCCTGTCAAATTTCATTAGAATGTATTGCCGCGTTCAGTCGTAAATGCGGAACATACATACATACATACAAACATACATACAAACAAATGCAAAATCGTCGACTTGAATCTTAGACCTCACTTACGTTCGGTCAATAAATCTCTCAAATACTTGAGAACTTTTGTATTTGATATTTTATCATGTCTGGCGTAGTTAAGTACTCTACCATTCTAAACTTCATGAAACAGACCTATGAATACAAAATGGGCCTAAATAATATAGGCCTAGAACCGCACTTCTAAAGTTAGTCCCAGTCTCCCAGTATATTCAATATAGAACCCCACTACTGCAAATATATTTCTAGACGTTTGTAATGTTTGCTATGTGTCCGAGACAAACGTTGACGTTGAAGATTTACAAATGGCGCCTGGATTGTAAGCGGGATAGATAGGTGTAGTCTGGTCGAGCAAAGAAGACATTCTGGCAAAATGGGAAAATGATTCCAGTTCAGTCAATATTGGTTCAAAAATTATAAATTTGGTTTGAAATTGTGAAAAACATTCTTCTCTACAATTTGAGACCAAAGATACACTTTTTGAACCAATATTGACTGAGCTGGAGTCATTATCTCATTTTGCCAGAATGTCTTCCATGCTCGTCTGAAGTTGGCAACTTGTATTGGAATTCGATGTTAAGTAGAGCCGGTAAGCCACTGTAGGCTGAAGGCACTGATTGATATCAACGAAAAAGGAGATGGAGGAAAGAGAGAGAGAGAGAGGAAGAGATAGTGAAGAGAGGAATGCGGTTTATCTTCCCACTCGCTGTCTGTTTGCTCTGATTGATTTGCTTCAAGTTTGAATCGGCGCTTACGGAATCTCGGCTGTTCTCATACTGTAGGCCTATCTTCAGTAGTAAGTGTTTACAGTTCCTCAGAACCCGCTCCTACCCAAGAAAACTTGGAATTTATTTGGATTAGAGAACTTAGATAGTAAATTCGGTGTTTCAATGTTGTCGGTGTTTTCTGTCTGTATTCACAGAAAACTATACCAGTCCCATTTTTGCAAGTGAAATCTCACTATTTTTCTGTTTTTGAAACTCACGTACACATTTACATGGTATCGTACTGTTCTTACATTCTTAAGCAATATGATGACTACCTCGCTCATTGTCGTCCAATATTCATTTCAGTGGAGGTTATGACAGTCTTCAGCCTTTATGTCATGCAACTTCTTGTTAGGGTCAGGGATGAATTGGATGATCTTGAATGTAGGTCTGAGGTACACAGGTATTTCACTAGACAAGCATGCCATCTAAATGTTTCTTTTGTCAGTTTGAAATAGCTGCAAGGTCATTACAGAATATTGGCAATTAGGACCTTCAATAAACTGCCTGTTAGAGTGAGAAATTTGAATGAAGCCCGTTTTAAATCACAATTTGAAAAAATGCTAACATTATTTTTCAATTCTGTGGATGTGATCAATACTTTGAATAGTGATTTATGTATGTGTATGAATTCATCATTGAAGTTCAGTTGATTTATACCTAGTTTTTTATTCTTGACGGCACCCAAATATACATGGCAATTATTGGTTTATTAACATTCTATTCCTATTTTTGATGGATAATTGAATGTAGCTTGAATAGTCAGTAGTCAGTAGAAATATTCAAAGAAAATCCATTCCTGTACAGTACAGTATTTATTTTGGGTAATTTCAGCCCAAACTTTTTCTATCCCGACCATAGTAACCGAATAATATTGTTTCTGATCATGTCATGCCCTTGTTACTAACACTATATCTTCTGCCAGCTGAACAATTTCCAAACACACCCTTTACTCCGTTGGCGTCTGATTGGGTGCATTCAGGATTATTTTGTGCCTTATTTTCTCGAACTGTGGGATGCTGTGACGTGTGCCGCCCTCGCTCAATCGAGATTGTGTCACGACTGTTTGTTTTGAGCTGGCAAATGCATCCAAGGGCAAGGGCACGACCCTCTAGTAAAAACTAGATGTCTCCTGCGGAAGATATCCACTCTTTGTTTGTGTAGCAAGTACAGATGGATGCGGCCCGTCCTCACTCTCTCTTTATTTTCTCTCTCTCACACACTCTCTCTGTTTATATTTCTCTGCATCTCTAACTGCTCTGTATACTTCTCACATTCATACTCACTCATACCATTGGCGGCTCGTGCCCACGAAATAGGTGAAGTGCTGTACAGTTCTCTCGGAACTCTAGTTGTGTATAAAAACGTAGATCTCTGTATATGTAGACGTGTCTGTAATATAATCAATCATTTGTAATATATTTAAAGAAAGTTGAGAAACTGTGATAAAATTTCCAAAATTCTATACGATTAATCAATCTATTCACTTCTGATCAGGTGGCTAACTTGGATATTACAAATTTTCTGCTTTTAAATCATAAAAAATATAAAATTTTTAGTTGATAAATTCTTACACCAACATTTAGTTTATGTTCTTGCTTTGTGGTTTATATAATGAACTGAAGTTAGTTCCAAAAAACATAAATTAACTGAATATTTGAGTGTCAATGCTAAATATAGAACACTCCGAGCAACATGCTACAAGTTTAATACATTATTACTGAACTTGTTTATTGGGTAGTTGGGAATCAATAAATAAATTTCAAAGATAAAAAAACTGATGTCTGCTTTTAAAGGATAAGCGAGAACTGCAGGTTTGTGCGTGTGTGTCTGAGATAGATTTTGTGCATGTGATATATATTAGATAGTATATAGGCCTATTATGAGGTAGGATATATAGATATGTGTGCAGGCATGCTATGTGTAACCAGAACTGACCTGAAGTAGGCAGTAAGTTATTTATTATCTTATTTGAAAAAATAACTTGAGACGTTACACAGGACTTGCGGCTTATCTTATCCCTACAATTACCGACTTTATGCTGCCTATAGATTGAAAACAAACTATGGATTGAGTAGGAAGATCAGACGAAGGAAAAAGGCGAAAAAGGAAATATTCCTAGACAAAAGTGAAGAAGACAGAAGATGTTGGAGTGGAGGAAAATTACTGTTTCCAGTGGATTTTAGAATGGGAGGAGAGAAGATTGAGAGAAAATGAGAAAGGAATAGAGCACACATCAACTATTAAATAATAAAAAAAATTAAAGATAAAGAATATTTTTCACAATAACAAGGTTCATCACTCTAAATCTTTATAAATAGAATTTTCTATAAGTTTTAACTCATAACAATGCCTGTCTGTATTCTTGAAATCCGGTTGAGTTTTTAAAATTATTTTTCTTAAACATATCTTATTTGATGAATTTTTTAATTATAAGGGGAACTTGTTCATTCGCAAATGCCTCAAGATCGATAATAAAATGATACGGATTTGGGAAAAAACAAAAGTAAACTTTTTCCATTTCTTCTCAGACATGTTCTTTCTACCTTCTAGAATACCGTAGTGGTAACGGAGCCACTTCAACACTTAATAACTCTTCAAATCCACTGTCTATGTTCTTCGAGACTATTTCATTGTATAAAATGCAGTTTATTTGAAAATATTCATGAAATGAATTGAGCGAAATTGTAGCTTTAGAATCATGCACATTGGAAAAAGTAGGGTTTGAAACTTATTAATTAATTTTATTATAAGTTTATAACTCATTCCATCCACTACTATATCATGTTGAGAATAATATAGAACTATTGACAGTGAATTTATAATACTCAAATTGCTCTCATATTGGAAAAGGAAGCAATATAATGGATGAAATGAAAGCTGTTCAAGTTTTTAAAATCGCTAGAATGATCCAACTGCATCCCACACACACAATAAAAAATCGATGCTAATGAAATCACATTTAGAACAATCACTATTGTAGTTACGGTACTTTTCTTCTCATCTAGATTAGCAATTCAAATTCGGGAATGATTAGAACAATAATTAGAACGCAGAGAATCGTATAATATAGACAATCCGATTACAACCAACCATTTAAATTTCATTAGATGTCATTTTCAGAATAAGAGACTGTTTCTACTCGTGGGAAAGAAATATGCTAATGCAGATTGCTCGAACTCTAGAAAGGTGATAGTGATTACTTTGAATCAAAATAATGTTATTCAAACTGTTTTATAATTTTTATTGTTCGAATTCTATGTGAAAATAAGAAAAATTACAATCAAGAATAATATTTTTGAAACATTTTATTTGCATAAAGAGGATCCTTATTGGTTTCAATATTAGTCTTGGGTGGGGCCATGATCGTTAATGGGTTTGTTGAGCAATAAAATACATTTATTAGCAAACCATTAAAAGATCTTTCGTGCTGTATAATTTTATCTGAAGGTTTTGTTTGAAGTGCTATCCGATGTTCTTCTGGGAATGACAAAGAATCTCCACAAAAATACATGCGAAACTCTCTTCTAATCTGACCAATACTGGTCGTTCTCTTGGGTTTCTTATTTTCCTTTGTCACTCTCATATAAGTTGCCGTATACTCTTCGGTATCTTGTTTCTTCTCATGAGTTCCACCCAAGCGCGTGCTAAATTCTCATTTTTCCTCTTTTTAATTTGAATTACCATTCGGACAAGCTCTCTCCGCATACGACACGCAGGTAGGCGTTATGTGAAGAGCGGAACATTTTCTTTCCACAGTCGGCCGCTTAATTGGTCGAAGAAATTTCTAGCACGTAATAGCTTTGCTTGTTTTCTTGGAGAGCATCCATTATTCACCTAACTGCACACTCTAATGTAACAAAAATACTTGTAAAAACGTCTGCTTTTGCTGTCACGTTAGAAGCGGAGGTGTTGAACCTCACAATAGCTGCCAGAGTAGCCATAAACGATTTCAAAGTTCCTTACCGTTACATGCAAGTCAAGTCGCAAATCTTCATTTTCCCTCGAGTATTCCAAGAATCCATAAAGTTTAGTTGAAGAATAACAGTGATATTTTTCGTATTGTAGCAAAACATTTCATGGTGCTCATTCCCTAATCTGAGAAGAAATTCATAATATTCATATTCTCATTATGCTACTCTGAACCTAATTTTCATGTCAATCATGGATATTCCTAGATAGAAAACAAGTACTTTTTTTTCTGGATGGGCGGAATGTGAAAAGGAAAGGAATAATCTTATTTTGTTTAGAATATTCTATTAATAGTTGACGAAATGCTCATGAAATGAATAGATTCTATAAATTGCAAGCTTTATTTGTTCAAATCAATTATTTGATATTCAAATATTAGTCTTAATTCAGCAAAAATTCTCAAGCAATAGAAGTTGCTTTAAGTGAAAAATATCCTCAAAACCGATAAAACAGAAACAAAACTATTGGCTACAGGCACCGAATCGATTTCAACAAATAATTGATCTTTGAATGCTCAAGATACTGCCTTAAAAGAACGAATATTAAAATAATTTTCCCTATCCAATAAGATACGTTTCATGATTGACATTTTTTTCTATCCCATGTAGGATAGCTGACTAAATTAAAATTCAACATAATCTGTTTCAATGTAACGAAGATTCCAATATTATTTTCCTCATTCGATAAGAAATATGTAACTCACTTGACATTTTATTATGTGCAGCATTCGTAGTTTTTTTCACCTGTAGTTCTCCATAACCCGAATCATACTTGATTCACCATACTACTCGCAAGAAGAAGTGATAAATGTTGGAGAGGAAGGAATAAATGGAGGAGAAAGATAATGCGCGGGAAGAGCAGCAGGAAAATTGGTCCTGAACTATTTCCCGGATTTAGATTAATTAGAGGCTGCACCATAGATCTTCCGAGCGCGAATGTAGCGGATTGGTGGGGTGTTGGAGAGGGGGGGGGAAGGCTCCTCGTTTCGCCATGGAGGGCTTAATTCTGTTGGTTGTCTCCGAACCTCTTTCCCTGAAGTTCCCCAAACCTCTTTCCCTGACGTTCCCCGAACCTCGTCCCTAAATTTTCCTTCCCCAACCCTTATTTCCCTAACTTTCCCTCCCCCAACCACTATTTCCCTACCTTTTGCCAGCCGTATGTTCACAACGTGGCGCCTTATGCTTGATAACGCGTTCGCTCACCGAAGTAAAGCCATATCCTCGCCTTTATTCTCGGCACACTAGTTCTAATTACTCGAAAATGAGCGCCCCCTACACCCCCCCCCCTCCCACTGAGTCTTTTGGCCCGACTGAATTTACTTTGGAATTACCATCTCTCTGCACTCAACCTCTGTGCTTGTGCTCTTGCACAATTAATCTTCCGACTACGGATGAGTAATAAATTATAAATCCATTAATTAGATACAACGCAAACTTGGTCCTTTCATGGGTAAACGAGGTATTGACTCGTATAGTTGTACGAGTGTTGCAGCTTTGTGATTAAATTAACTCGTTTGAACATTTGTGTGATGGCATACAAAGGAATTATTTTGGTTCAGTAATAATTCAATAAAATGATTCAATACAAATTATTCTAACTTAATTTTTTTAATTCTCTCATTACCTTATAAGTTTTGATTATTTTGTTGAAAAAACATTTTTTTGAACCAATCATGTCCACAATTCTATCAACTGGAATCAATGGGTGATGGCCTAAGTCATTTACCTATAAATAAACAGAATGCAGTAATATAATATGAATATTTGAATAATAATTATTGTAATTGATCAAACATTTTTATCCACTTACGGAATAATTTTTTCACTCTCCGAATTTTTCTTCTTCCTTTCTACTATTACTATTTCCTTTTTTATTACTTCCTATTTCATTTTTTGAAAATGTATCTCTCAATCAGTTTTCACAGCTTAGAAATGTCTTGATTTGACAGGGCTGAATAAGGATTCATTAAAACTACGATGTTCAATTTTCATCAATTCATTTCAGCACTCTTGCACATAGTATTCTCAAGTGATTGCCAAAATCCATCGGTTATGCATTGCAATATATGTGCATGGTTATGTATTCAAAGTTATGTACAGCTGAGAAAAAAGGAAATACTGGAACAATTCAATACAGAGAATGAAAAGCAAATATACGAACTGAAATAATACAGAGAATGAAAAGAAAATTTATTATTTTACTCTTATTAATAACGTGGTTTTCGTTTTCATATTTTTGTGAAAGCTATTGAATGTGGATTGTGAATGTGGAATATTGAATTGTCTGACGTAATCCCAATCTATAATCCTGGATTATGATAATCGGACTGATGCTTCTGGAAACCTTATGCAAGTGAAATGAGTAGGACAAAACAAAACATAGGGGAACAAGAAAAATGTTGCCGATCAACATGCGTTATGGAACACAAACAAAAGTCACCCCATTGGTCAACAATGTTGAAACATTGGCGCGCCTCCGGGATTAGACCAGAGAGAATAAAACTAACAGTACTGTAAATGTGAATCAGTCAATATCCTTCTCCAATACTCTCTGGATAAGACCGACAGGAAACGAGTGATGGAATCAAAATAAACGGAATAATGTTGAAAGCATTGTCTCACATAATTCTGAAAGCTCTAGGTTAGGGTGCGTACTACACATGAAGGTGACAAGTGATTATTCATAGATATAGTGGATTTTAACATGATTGGCGGTTAGCTAATGTCTGTTTTTAAGGCTCAGCTCTGTCAGGACAGTCGGCGAGCGATCTGTAAGAGCATATGGAGTCAAGAATAATCCCAGCTATACTAATTCGCTCTCGTAGACAACTTCAGACTGTCATGATAGAGCTGGGCATTAATAGAAGGCATTTGTCAACCGCCAACTTTTTTGACGTCTGCTATAGTTTGTCCTGGCAAAGAAGACATCCTGGCAAGATGGGAAAATGACTCCAGCTCGGTCAATATTGGTTCAAAAATTAAAAATTCAGTTTCAAATTTCAGTAAACATTCTGATCTACAATTTGAGACCAAATTCATAATTTTTGAATCAATATTGACCGAGCTGGAGTCATTTTCCCATTTTGACAGTATGTCTTCTTTGCTTCGACAGAGTTTGAACAGTTTGTGCCGCGTCTGCCTTTAGTTTCGGGGCGTTGTTTGATCATCAGCTGAAAACCGAAGTGAAAACACGCGATCTAAAAGCTGCGATGTTGACTGGCGTTAAGATAAACATGAACACGGGTTATGAAGGGTGGATAGACAAAGATGAAAACTAGTTATAGGAAGTGGATGAACAAAGATGAACATAAGTTATGCAGGATAGATGAACAAGGACAGAGTGCAGCGGAATATGACAACTCGGTTTGTTTATAGAGAGAAACGGTAGACTAGGCTCAAATCTCGCCCCCGCCGGCACGAGCCCCAAAACTATCCGGCGTCTAAACACAGACACTAACTAACCTCTAAAATCATCCCTTCCATTTTAGTCGCAGTCGAGGAAGAGCTTGTCAAATATGCATATCTCGCTACTTCCATGTGAGTAAACATTGTTCTCATTTCTTGCGGACGAAAATAAGTTGTCGGCAGATGGGTAGACTGGTAGAGAAAGGTGTGTTCAGAAAATTCCGCTGCCTTTCATGCGTTCAACGTTTAATACAAGCCTATTCTGTGAATGAAAAGAGAAACTTTAAAACGCTTTTTCTCAATTACTATTGGGATTAGGTACTACTGCTACTAGAATAGCAAGAGTCCAACCTCAATTTAACTTGTAAGGAACCATGTTATTACTAATAAAAAATGCTGGTTTTTCTGAGGGTGAGGCCCACATGAGCTCCTGTGCTTGGGTGAAATGCCTTGTGTAATGCCTATCCCTATGTAACTCAAGGCACCAAGAGAAAATTGAAAAACTTCACGGTATCGAGATATTCGTGGAAATGGTGACTCGGTTGAAAGTTATGTAAATCAAGACATAGCTTTTATTATAATATAGAGACTGTATAATCAGTTTCTATAGCTTAAGGATCAATGATTCATGTTAGGGCTCGTACAATCGAGGTCTCACTGTCATGGAATTATCTATTATTACAAATATAGCCCACATTATTCTTGGATTGATATTCCGCTATACCGCTATTAATTAGAATTGTTAATAGAAGGTATTAATAGTTATTAATACTTATAGAATAGATTAATAGAGATCATAAAGTAAGTACTTGATAGGGAGCGAAACGTGCATCAATTGAGTGTTATTCACTTGGAAAATGATAAAATGTAAACTGTTCTGTCTAAACTATTATACCTCACCATTACCTCAAATGGTGAGTACTTTTTGTAAGGCTCTCTCATTCTCTTGAGGTATGAGTAGAGTTTCGTCTTCACATTGAATAAATATTCTCTGATAATGATCCTCGTCCTAGAAATGCTCTTGAATTGCTTTCATTGTTTCAAACTACACGATAAATATTGATGAGTGTATTCATGGATATGACCAGAGACAATGTATTATTGGAGATAGAGATATGTATAATAATACATTGTCTCTGATATGACCTACGATTCCAGGTTTAGTTTGTCCAAGCAAAGTAGACGTTCTGGCAAGATGGGAAAATGATTCCAGCTTGGTCATTTTTGTTTGAAAAGTATACATTTGGTCTCAAATTTTAGATCAGAATGTTTCCTACAATTTGATACCAAATTTATAATTTTTGAACCAATATTGACCGAGCGGGAGTCGTTTTCCCCATCTTGCCAGAACGTATTCTTTGCTTGGACAGGTTTGCTTATACGATATAGTACTTGAAATCGTAGGTCATACCTCCTGAATACACTCATCAATATTTATCATGTAGTATGGCGCATTGAAAGCAATTCAAGAACACTGGAAAAGCTCATTTAGGTGCCAAGACATGGAATAACGTTGGAAATAGGAGAAAAGAGATGGAATAGCATTGATAATCGAGGAACGTACAATTTCTTGGTGATTTTTCGGTCTTTATTGATACATTCAGGAAATCATGAACTATATAAGGGTGGTCATTGCTTGCATGGCTGAGAGATCAAAATGCTTATGACCGTGGAATAGATAGTACCTTGAACAGGGGATAAAGTTAGTGTCAAATACAGGATCAAATTCCGTTTTCCACCTTTGGACGTTTAGAATTGATCCTCCCTTCATTTACGGGAATACAGAATACTTGGGTTTATCATAGGCGATAAACGGTAACTGCCCTGCGTGACAAAACTGTCTGATGCGAGTATTACTCTGGGGGCGTTGATAATGTTCTCGGATATTGTTTGAGTGATCGTGAAAATGTTGGTGAAATAGTATCTCTACGGTTTGATTTCTTTTGATCACATACACTGAATGAGATAGTAATAATTCAAATGATTCAGATAATCCACATCCAATCAATGTTCTAATAATAACATAATTTTAAGGTTCTACACCCACAGTCAGTTTGGGATAACAGTCAAAAACTGTATGTGGTTAGAGGAACCGGCAGTTCAAAATAGCTGTAGACCGGCAGTCCGATCGTTGGATGATCATTGATCAAACTATCAGTTCGAATTGACAGTGAATGTCCAAACAATCGTAATTAAAGGTACAGTACGAACTCATAATAATTGTACAGAGTACAGTACAAAATTCATAATTATTGAAGTGACTTCTATCGTACTTATCTCATTATATTATAACAGAGGAGGGACAATGCTGCTGATCCTCTATTTTACCTTTCAAATCAAATTTATTTGCCCTATTGAGTACAATACAAAAATTATAATTGAGAACGCAATAAACTAAAGAAAGAAAATCAATCCTATTCACATCAAATAAAACTATGCTAATCTCAATAGTACACTATATTTATTTTGGCGCTGCCTGCAAAACCGAAGTTTGTGTGCGGGCAGCGAGCATCAATCAGAATTGAAAGGAATACAAAATTTCAATAAAATACAACTGAAAAGAATAATACAGAATAAAACAGAACGCATAGAATTAAGCACTATACGTGACTGCTGAGTGATACAGTATATCATGGATTATGAGAAATACAGAAATTTAAAACTCTTAAGACTTAGTAAAAAGAAAAATAAAACGTTATAATAATAATTTACCTGATGAAATGTTATTATAGTTGAAACATGAAAAGATGACAGTATTTAATAGTAAATTGATCAAGTGTTAATGAGTTGGGCGATATTCATTGATCTGATCCACTCTATAATTTTTTCAATATTAGTTTTTTTTATTCTATTTGTCATCAAGTTTTCCGGTAACATGTTGATAATTTTATTACTGATGAAAGGAAACTGTCTTCGGCATACAGTCATGTCTGTTCTATTGGTTTGAAAATTTGCTTGAAAACGGAAATTGTAAGTTCTATTTGTAATTGTAGTTCTAGTCTGCGTTGTAAATAGGTTTCTGTTTTTTATTCCGTATAATATCAAATTCTTAACAAAAAGTTGCCTGACTGTTAGCACTGGGAATTCACTGAAAAGAAGATGTGTAGAATAACGTCTGGGACGGCCAAGTGCTGCTTTTATCAAGTGTTTTTGTATTATGAAGATTTTATTGAAATGTGTGTCTAATGCACCGCCCCATACCCTAATACCATATTGCAATACTGACTGGGCATAAGCATAATATATTAATAACGAGATATCTAAATTACCCAGCATGTTTAATTTGTAGAATTTATAAATTACATGTTTCATTTTTTACATATATTATTTATGTGGGCGTTTCATTTGAGCTGTGGATCTAGCATGACTCCCAGATATTTCGTCTCTTTCACTCTTGATAGTGTCTGGCAAACACAGTCCTCACTTCTCCCCTGTAAGCTTTCCACCTCTACATAGTCGGGATAGTAGGTGCAGTTTGAGTGGAACTTTATCCCATTTTGAAATAGATCGGCAGGGATAGACCTTTCAGTTGGAGAGAAAAGCATATAAACACTTTTATTAATGTTGAGTGTCAACGTGTGGTGATCCAACCATGCTTTCACTTTGGCTAGACCCGATTCGGCTAAACACTTCACCTCTCTCCAATTGGATCCAGTGAAAACTAAGGCTGTATCGTCTGCAAAGGATATTGCATAACATCCATCGATTTCAATTTTCAAGAGATCATTAATATAGACTAAAAATAATATCGGCGAGAGAACTGTCCCCTGTGGAAGCCCATATTTAGTCAATTTTAGTTTACTGGTTTCAAGGATCTGTATTCTTTCATGTAGGTAACTTCTAAATAAATTCAACATGTTTCCCCGGAAACCTATTCTCTCTAATTTATATAGAAGGACTTCATGAGGAATGGTATCATAGGCCTTTGCCAGGTACAAAAATACTGCCAAAGTCTTTCTACTGTTTTGGAAGTTTTCATTTACAATTCTCACCAACTCAGTAATAGCATCTTCGGTGGATTTGCCCTCTTGAATACCGAATTGATTTAGCAATAAATTAATATTTTTCAAGGTATTCTACAATTCGTGTTTTAATTATTTTTTCAAATATTTTAGATAGGTTGCTGATAAGGCTGATAGGGCGGTAGTTCTCGGGAGCTTTTTTGCCACCTGAGATTTATGAAGAGGAATAATTATTTTTGCTATTTTAAAATGAGATGGGAAATGACCTAACTCGAAACATTTATTAAATAATATTGACAAGGGTCCAGCTTTGGAATCCGCTATATTCTTTAAACATATGTTGCCTATTCCATCCACCCCCGGAGAGGAATTACTTTTTAACTTTTTAATATTCATTAATACCTCCTCTGCACTTGTTGGGCGCATAAAGGATGATTTTGGAGTATCAGCCGCTGAACAAGGTGAATGATGTAAGTTTACCGAATTCTGTATAGACATAATGTGAATTTTCTCTGCATAATTTTTTCCTACTTCGGAGAAATATTTATTCATAATATCTGGTTCGATTTCGGGTGGTTTATATGTACGCTGCGTGTCTAAAATTTCCTCTATGCAGCTCCAAATCTTCTTACTATTACCTTTGGAATTCGATATTTTAGTTTTGTAATACTCAAATTTAGTTTTTTTTAATAAGTTTATTCAACATATTTCTGTAAATTTTGTATCTATTTTGCAGTTGAACATTGAAAGGTTGACTGTTTAATTTTTTATGCATTTTGTCTCGCTTTCTAATGGATTTTATCAGCCCTGGAGTTATCAATTTTTTTAGTGGTCTATTTCTACTCCTAATTTTTATTTGTTCAGTAGTGGATTCAATGTAGTTTATTAGCTTATCATAGAAATTGGTTACTTTTTCATCTAAATTTACATTTTCATAATTTATGTTTGTTTCATTTAACCAACTCTCTTTTCTCAAAAGGTCTATTAACTTTGTATAATTGATTTTTTTACTAAATATATCTCTAGTTCCTTTTGAACCTGTGTTAGATTTCCCAATGTGGAAAGTTGTACAGAAGTGGTCAGTAATGAAGGTTTTTTGGATAGAGCTAAGAACATGACTTTCTTTAAAATTTACATTTTTCCAGAAAATGTGGTCAATACATGATTTTGTGTTACATGAAATACGAGTAGGTTTGTTTACAAGAGATCTCAAACCATACATTTGTAATAGGCTACTATATTCATTTGATAAATTATTATTGCGCAAAATGTCAATGTTCAGATCTCCTATCAAGACTATATTTTCATTTTTATCAATATTAGACATATTTGAATCCAACTCATTAAGGAACGCTTCTATATTTGAGGATGGAGACCTGTATACTGCAAATAGAGTAATAGGATGGCTAAACGCTTCTAATCTAATCATGATGATATCTGCTTCCGAATTTTGACAGTCATCAATAGATTCTTTCACAAAAACACACAAACCATTACTTCTATTTAGCTGGCCTGGTCTATGTATAACTGTATATCCATCTATGCTGAAATCAAAAATCTTATCTTCAGTCATCCAAGTTTCCGTTAGAACTATTACATCGTACTTTATCTTACAGTTTTGAAGAATATAAACAAATTCATCAAAGTTTTTACCTAAGCTACGTATATTCATGTGTATAATATTAAATAAGTGAATAGTATCAATTACTTTATCTATACTAGAGTAAATATCAAAATTAAGAATATCATCGCTTTCAATCGTATCATAACATTCCAAATCTATCAGCCCATCAAAGCCATATTCATCATTCATCAGTAACGAAAATGCAATAAGAATGAACAGAAAAAGAAATTAAACGATAAGAAGAAACAAGTAAAAAGAGAAAAAATAAATCATAAGAACAAGATTGGAATAATTATTTCCAAACCTGAAAGGGTGTATGTGAGAATAATAAATTATAATATTTAATATTTTAACTATTGCAAGGTTGAATGAGCTATCAAAAGATAATGTACCTATGTGCACCTGTGCATTTATTTCATATTACGGAAAAATATTAGTTATTGAATATGTCTAGGTCTTCATCACAAACAATCCTTTTTGTTCGTGAGTTTTAATTTTCTTTCACAAAGATTTTACAGTCTCTTATCTTATCCATACAAACATTAGTTTTTTCTGGACTTTAAGTTCCTTTGCCTTCCCGAACAAGCGTTCAAAGAATGGTGAAAGATGTTCGTTGATGTAAACCTGATTGTCGGTCGGTGAATTGTAGATTTCCTTCAGTTTGATTCCCTTTTTCTCCCTGGCCGCCGCGAGCCACGCTGCCTTTTTTCTGCGCGATGTGAATTTGACAATAATTGAAGTACCTCTTTTTTTTGTTGGAACACGGTGTACTACTGAAATGTCCTCTTCTTTGAAGTTGAGTTTCAGAGGCTTAGATACGCATTCCAATAAATTTATTAAGTCTTCTTCTTCGGTTTCGGGGATTCCGACTATTTACAAATTGTCGATTCTACTTCTCTGATGCAGCGAGTTTATCTCCTGTTGCAGAGCGCGAACTTGACTGGTATTTTCAGTGTTTTTCTTTTCCAAGTCAGCACACTTTAGTTTCAATTTTGTTTGTTCCGAAGTTAGTTCATCAAGGCGGTTTTTTATATCATCCGTATTTTTGGTTAGAGTATCTAGTTTGGACGTTAGATCCACCCTTAACGACTCTATCTCCTGCCTAAACATATTTATTAGTTCAGTTATTTGAGAATTTGAAAACGTCACACTGACCTGGATTTTTGCACTCTTACAGTCATCGCACTTCCACGTTGATTTGTTCTGAGCACTCATTTTTTAAAAGTTTTTCTGATCCGTTATTCTTGTACAAGTGGGATGGAAAGTTTTACTACACTCACTGCATTGAATTTCATCACAATCACCTTGAAACTTTTTTTCACATTTAAAACAATGCGACATGATTTTAGATTGACTTTTTAGGTTAAGGGAAGTTATTTACGAGAAAACTATGAGCACAGTTGCACCGGTTCGATTAGATAACGACGGCTACCTCTCTCATCGAGCGCTCGACTGGTACCTTTGTTATTATGTATCACATTCAATAAATACTAGTATCATCTTGAAGTTTCATTTTTAATTTTGTGATCAAATTGAACGTTTTATTAGTGAATAATAGCCTGTATTTTGTAATTTGTTGATTCGCTATTCAAGCGTGCCATCTAATATTTAGGCTAATATTATTGAACTGTCGACAAAACTGTCATTTGGCTTGAAATATTGGGAGCGCGTGTATTTTAAAGCTGAATAAGCTAAAGTCAGATGTTCAGTGAGATTTGTACGATACCTTCAACTTTTAATTGGAACCCGCAGCCCGGTTGCTCTGCCAAATCGGATATAAATTGGGGAAGAGACCGTCTACTGCGGGATTTTCCATCTCTAAAGATTACCACTCTTGTGAATGAAATATTTCGAATCAGCATGAAGTTGCTTCGTTATTATTTTAAACCGAGACCTCAGACCTCATTGCGGCAAAGAGGATTCTCGAATATCTCACTAAAGTCTGTCCAAGCAAAGAAGACATTCTGGCAAATTGGAAAATCACTTCAAGTCTGTCAATATTTGTTAAAAAATTATAAATGTTGTCTCGAATCGAAGAGCAGAATGTTTTCTATAATCTGGAACCAATTTTTTTTTTAGCCAATATTAACCGAGCTGGAGTCTTTCCCATCTTGCCAGAATGTCTTCTCTGTTTGGACAGACTATACCAAAGTACCAACTTTTTTCGAGATGTCGCTTCATAATGCTTCAGTTGTATCATATCAACGTTTTTAGAGAAGTCACTTCTCTTTTCATGAATTGCGGTTGCCTCCATATCTCCAGAGACTATTTTCTACTTTGGTCCTCTTTTATAAACTTCTATAATTAGCGTGTCAACTTTCCCTGGAGAACTTTTGAAGATCTGCGATACCATCTAATTATTTCGTTCATCAAACAGCAATAGATGTCTCCTATTGAGTCGCATAATTTTCAATTATGAATTTTGAATTTGAGAGAGTTGAATTTATCTTTTTAAGAAGATGATTTCTGAGGTATAGTTGAATTTATCTTTTGAAGAACTCTAATCTACTTCAAATGAACTTTATGAAAATTTTATAAATTTGTAATTACTTCAAGTCAATTTCAATTATTGGCTCATCATATAAATACAGATTACACTGGCTGTCAATATGATTTATTTGGTTATTGATAGGATTGATTGAACTGGAGATTTGTTATTCATCCGATAAAAATGACTAAATAGTGTAAATTATTCAATTTTTCACATGTCTTTCAATTCAAATCAACTGAATAATTGGAAAGAGATCATTTATCTTTCTATTTATTCATTCAGTAATGTTTGAGAAACCTGAGGCGGAATTGGAAGTTTGTCTCTCCTCTTAATTGGAAGTTTGTCTCTCCTCTTAATTGGAAGTTTGTCTCTCCTCGTAATTGGAAGTTTGTCTCTCCTCGGATCTTTGATAGTATTCTTCAACCTGTATGGAATGATTTGAAGAGGTAGGTCTAGGTGAATGCTAGATTTAAATCAAAATAATAACCTCTATTTAAATACAGCTATTCCCACCACATACATTATAATTCGAAGAGGAATAGAAGGTTGAAGGTTAATGCTAGATTTCAAACAATAAAATAACTCCTACTCAAATTGTAATAAGCGGTTAATACACAATATGAATCCCAATTGTAGTTTTATTTTAATAAGGGTATATGGGATGCAATAAGGTCATTCGTAATGAAAATCCCATTTTTACAACCAATTCATTCATATTAATACAGATGTATGGACGAAATCTTAGTTACATTTCTTGGACAGCATGCTGTCCAAGTTCAATAACGTGGAATAAAACCATTAGGGATACGAATACCGAGAAACGGAATACCAGGTTAAATTCATCAATTTGTGTCACTATGAAATTTGATGAATCGCTCCCTGTATGAAGAATTATTAGAATTTCCATACAACGTCCAAGGAATAGAGAATGAGATTTTTCATAAATATGTAAATAACGTAAGTGAGTTGGTGTAGAAAAGAAGAAAGACTTATTAAAATAAATAGTATGCAGCCGTGTAGAAGGCTCTCCGTGCTATTCGTGAACACGGTTGATATCTTGATATCGTGTTATTATACTTTCCAGATTGCAAAGATATTCGGTTAAATCTACTTATTCAGAATTTCTTTTTGTTTTGAAAGAGAGAAAGGCTTTGTTTAGTGGGGTGGGGGTGGGGGAGGGAAACAAACTCAGTATATATGATACTGTAAATCAAATGCCGTGCTTTTGTGGCAGTATTGCATTCCTCCCCCTTTCCCCTCCCCATATTAGTATTCCCCCGTCCTCCTCAACCACCTTGAAAAGCTCCCTTCGCAGAATATGAAATCACGCGGCATTTTAGGCCCAGCCACAATTGCCCGCTGAATTCCATCCATCTGGAAAATGGCGAATTTTGCCGAAAGCACAGACCGGGTGACTCTGAATTTTGTGACCGCACTTTGCTGCTCTGTGGTTCGAATTTTGCCATTGAAAATGCACAGATTGTTGGTTCATTGTGAGACTTCCATGCACCCGGTGTCATTTGATGGATAAACAGTTCTGGTCAGCAAACCACTGGTGACAATACAATCGTAATTCAAACACAGTAATAGAATCGTCCTTCTATTCCATTACTGGAAACAAAGCTCTAGAGATGGAGCGATAACAGTGCTGTCCCTATATTATTCGGATTATTCCATTACTGGAGATAGAGGACTGGAGATGATGCTGTAGCAAGGCCATCTACATACTTCTATACTGGGAATAAAGCCTTTGAGATGATTAATTTGTTTGTGAATAGTAAGATGAATTATGTTCGATAATATTAAAATTCCTTGCTAAAGTGTGCATGAAATTCCTATATATTTTTTTGAAATTGAATGGAATTTCGATAGGAAGCCTTCAAATCAAGGTCCAGAAAAAGTGTTATGAATATGATCTCTAGTTCTCATAGTTCTCTGGAAGTAGAGCTCTGGGAATGAAGAAATGAAAGAATAACAAATAAATATCTTATTTTTGTATTTACTGCTTTATAGTTTGGTCTCTCATGTAAAAGAAAAATTGATGTTTTTGAAATTAATTATTGCAGTTCATTAACATGCCAATTTAACATGCCCATTACAGGCCAAAAACATGAGCCTTCCCTCCACTTCATTTGGCGGATTGCGCCCTCCATTTCATTAAATCACTCTCAACAGTCTCAACTAACTTTTTCTCTTCAAATTTATTAGCTCATCATCTTTCTACTTTGGCACTTTACTGACAATTAATCAACTTAATACAATTTCCAGGAGTTCACTCACATTCACTTTGATTAAGTATTGTATAGTGGATAAATTACTCAACACTTTGGAAATTGTAGGAAGCTGTAATGCCAATTATTAATTTTTAATCCCAATTCCTTATATTAGCAGAATGTACCGGACCGGCTATAGGTATTATCACAAGAGGATTCTTCTTCCAGTTCCAGTATAATTGTATACAATTTCCAACAGAATCTCTCAAATCATAGAGGAAAAAATTCGGTTTAATTGATAAGAGAGCATTGATCTACATAATTTAACATTTGGATAGTAAATTCAAGGATAGTTGGCTCGCCCTCAAATTAATTATTTAAGACCTCACAACTATTAACAATGGTACTGACGCTATTCATTTAGAAATTATTCATTTTTCTCCCCTGCAATTTATAAAATAGTAGTACCGGAGTTTGATCACTGGTATTCGATCATCGGCAGGTCTGATCGCATCGGTGAATGTGGAATTTTCGCTTTTTTGCTTGTAAAGGCCCTAATCACTACGCAGCTCCCATCAAAATCAATATCAGGCGAGAAAACACGACGACCATCGTTTCAGAAAAATACTCAGATCGGCCGACCTGTAATTATATCGTAGCCATTACATTCACGCAACGTTGACTGACGTTTGTTAACATACCCATAAATTATAATGCCGGAATAATCTCGGTTGCGTTCCTGACTCTCACGCGTTGAACGGTTAACAAGAGCTTACTGAAACTGTCAATTGAATTCAATTTTAAAAACTTTATGGATTTATTTTTCCACATTGTGATTACTAGTACGCTCAAGAGATTTCAGTAATATACTGATGTACTTCATAACCTCATTTTGGAAAATATTGACTTATTACAATTTTTTTCCTACAGATAGAAAAAAAAGTGCATCTTTACAAACTGAATAGAGTTTCTAAAATGGGCCATTCTCACACGAGTGTCTAAAATACTTTACGCACTAGAGCCTAAAGTAATCTGGACTTTCCAGATTTTCAACCAATCACAGAAGAGGAAGTTTTTGAAAATGTGTTTCCAAATTGGTGGATTGTGTACATTCAATGTATCAGTCAATTCTGTCAGTATTTTTTATTAGTCCATTTATTCAGTGCATCCTATCAGTTCACTCTTTCAATCCATCAGTTCAGTTCATCATTCCATTGTTTCAGTCCATTCTGTCAGTTCATTATCATCAGTCCATTCAATCAGTCAATTTTTTCAGTTAATTTCTCAGTCCATGTTATAAGTCCATTCTGTCTCTTCAATTTTACATTCCATTCTGAAAGTCAATTTCATCAGTCCATTATCAATCAGTCCATTCTTTCAAACCATTCTATCTGACCATTTTTTCAGTCCATTTCATCTTTCCATTTTGTCAGTCCATTCTGTCAGTTAACTCTACCTGTCCATTTTGTCATTCTATTTCATCATTCCATTTCTGTCAGTCCATTTTGTGAGACCAGTCCATTTTTTGAGACCAGTCCATTTCATAAATTAATTTTTTCATTCCATTTCATCAGTCCTTTTCATCAGTCTATCCTGTCAGTTAAACTTATCATTCCATTCTGTCAGTTGATTCATTTCAGTCCATTTCATCAGTTCGTTTTTTCAGTCCATCTGATCAGTTTATTTTTTTCAGTCTATCTCATCAGTCCATTCTGTCAGTTCATTTCATCAGTCCATTCTGTCAGTCCATTTCATCATTCCATTGCGTCAGTTCATTTCATCATTCCATTTCTGTCAGTCCATTCCATCAGTTCATTTTTTCAGTCCATCTCATCAGTTCATTTTTTCAGTCCATTTCATCAGTCTATCCTGTCAGTTAATTCCATCATTCCATTGTGTCAGTTCATTTCTTCCTTCCTTTCTCTCAGCTCATTTCATCAGTCTATTCTGTCAGTCCATTCCATCAGTTTATTTTAACAGTCCATCTCATTAGTTCATTTTTCCAGTTTATCTCATCAGTCCATTCTGTCAGTTGATTTTATCAGTCCATTCTTCCAGTTCATTCTATCAGTCCATTTGTACATAGTGTATTATAATCTGTTGAGTGAGATCTTGTAACATAATTACCCTTCTTGGTGACCCTACAACCCCCAATTTATATATATGTATAGGTCTCTAAATCAACATCCTTCTAAATTTTTTTCACATTTGATGGTAACTGTAGGAAAAATGTAATGTGTAACTCGAGCTTAAAGAGTACTTGCTGCACTCGAGAAACTTTTTTCACTCGCCTTCGGCTCGTGAAAAAACTGTTTCACTCGATGCAGCAATTTACCACTTTAGGCAGTAGTTACACAAATAACATAATAAATAATATTTGGGAGAGGAATTATAGTACAGGCTATGTCTTGTTTTTCCTCTTAATTTCAGTAGTTTGTATAAATAAATGAAATTTTTTCAGAGTTGTAAATTACTGGACTCAATATATTAATAATCCATGTTTGGATAGTTTCTCAAGAATAAAGTTACTTTTTCCATTTTCAATAATTAGGCCTATTGTATCACCTGAAACTCGAGGTGAAAGAGCAACTTGAGAATTGATTGATTGGTTTGTCAGTATGAGTGAATTTGCAGTTTTCAACAATTTCTAGGATTTTTATTGAATAGGTTTGGATGATTATCACTCAATCACCTTCACCATTTAACAAATTAGATGTCAAAATCTTCAATTGTTAATAATTTTTAGACTTAGAGAGACAAACTTGATGTAGAATATATTACAAATAATACGTGGAAGCTTGAAAAAGTGAAAGATTTGATTGTGACTCATCTATCAGCTTTGGCATAATAAGATTTGGCTTGACAGCGAGAGATTTTGTTTGTGTTTCAAACTTAACGTTGTACGTTAGCGAGAGTGAGAGAGAATGAGAATGATACCTCAATGCGATTTACGGGCGGAGTTTTGTGTCTTCACAGTTTTATGCAAATACAGAATAGGGACTGCGAAACTTCTCATGGATATAAATGCCTACTGCACGCTGCTGAGACTTCAAATTCCTCCATTTTAAGGCAGCAATATGGGAATCCAATTCAATGCTCAGTCTACAAGAACTTTTCACGCCAAAAAAATATGTGAAAAGTTTTGTCTCTCCAGACTGATACGAAAATCTGTGTAGAGCCGGTTGCACAAAATGCATTTTCGATTGTATGTATTTTTAAATTTGCAATACGAATTGTGTAAAGAGTTGTATCAAGGAATTGTATTAAGAGTTACTGTTGCATGATGTTCTTGTCTGATTCCAAGTTTCAAACTTCAAATTCTTGAATTTCATCGAATATTTCTCCTTAATCTGCAGTTGATCCAATTCCATTATTTTTTATACAAATCATTCTGTAACTTTCGTGATTGTATCAATGACAAAATCAAGAAAAAATATCATTTATCAGAATCCAGAGGTAAGTAAATCTCTCCATTGAAAAATAATATTTTGATTGAGTTACATTGTCAGTGAATATTGTGAATTGAGTTATTATTTTTTTATTGTCTTGAAAAAATCTTGAAGAAAGAACATTGATATTCTTTATTCATGGTCTTTCAAACATCATAGATGTAATACTCCACTCTTCATCCTTTCTTTAGGTTCAAGATATGATTTCTTTCTTAAGATATAATTTTTTTACTTTTCAATCCCAGTCTCTCTCATTTGTCAAGTTACAATCCTTATTCGAACAAACAAACAATCATTATTTCAAAGTAACGTATTGTTATTATCCCTAATAACTTCAAAACTGTTTTGATAACTGTCAAACTATCTGTTTAATATGCTAATGCAGTAGCCACCTTCTATTCGTGGGCAGCGGAGAGATTAAATCGATAATTCAGCCACAAGTTGAACGGACTAGACAGCATCACTGTAGCTTCTGGCGGTTTATAGCGACACCAGAAAAGCTCCAACTGAAAGCATCTATTTCGAATAAATCTTGCTCACACTCTTGAAGTGTCCTGTAGGACAGAGCTGGTGATAAATTGTGCTACAAAGCTTCTACTGGCCGGCATAAAGGTTTCCGATCGCCCAACTAGAATAAATAAAAATCGTAGTGCGTACTACGCTATTCTAACAGTATAGAAGTATTGCGCAGTTGGTATTATTTGGTATTATTATTTATTATACCAACAGTATAAATAATATGAGTAGCAACGATATTTTAAACGTTTTGTTAAAATTTATGGTTGCATTATAATGGATTGAATAATGTTTTATTTCTAAAAGATTAGCGTTCAAATAACGATCAATTCATTTTCCACCGTCAAACATAATCGAAGTTTCGATCAAGACATGACTTGAGAAATAATATGGCAGTGATAAAAAATTATGCTACTTGGTAGATAATTTTTGGTGTCTTATTTTTTCTTTATGCCTTCAATTTTTTCTTTATCGTCGAAACTAAACTTTATATCGCCTATGGCAGGGTCCTCGCGTGGGGTGTGTGGAGTGTACGACCGCACAGGGAGCCACGGCCAAGCGGGCGACGCAGCAGCTGATACAAACCGGGAATTTCAATTGGGCTATTAGAATATTTTTTACACTATTCGATAAAAAAAACTTATTTTAACAACAACTTGAATCCACAAGAGATTATTTCCTCTGCATAAAATCATTCATAAAAGCAAGCCAAGAAACGACCCTCTTGAATAATTCTATTGTTGGCTGACATCCACCTTACACTCTGTCGACCAATCACAAGCCAGTTTCCGATAAAAAATTCTCTCTAATATTTTTGAGGAATTGTTGCAGTTTTCCAAACTTTTTTTCTGGCATGAGGTCGGTATTATTAGATCATGAATAGTTTGAGTTCTATATCATTATATTCATCGTATAAAAAATAGAATTAATAAGTACGAGATGGGAGTGCGAAATCATATTTTCATCTCATTTCATACAGCATAGAACTATTGAAGTCTAGTACTGGCCTAAGTTACACAAATTAAAACTGAGTACAAATTCTGTAAATGAATTCTTTAAATACTAAATTGATAGAATTTATACCAGCCTGAATTCATAAATGGATATTATATTAATTAACACAAGATCGTCAATAGTAGATCAGCATAATTTTTTGTGTATGAATGTATGATACACCATCCATCTTTATTTTGCTAGCAGCCATTTTCTAAGACAGAACTCACGAAACACTGTCAACCAATAAGAAAAGAGCAGGCGGGCCATGAAGGCGTGTCCAAGGCAAATCTGAAACATCACCCGTCAACTGCTGCCATCTACTGGTTGAATTTGGAAACTTTTCTCACCGATGTTTTCGGCCATTTTGAACGTAGGCGGAGCTTGGAGGCGTGTCCAATGGAAGTCAAAGCAAGTCACCCTATTGCTACTGCCATCTGCTGGCTGAATTCAGAACTATTTCGAATGTTATTTAAGAAAGTTGGGTAGAGCAGTTAAAATGGCTGAAATCTTCAATTCACTTGTTATTGATGTTTATTTCCAGTGGAATGAAATATTTATGATGAAACCCAATACTTTTATGTGAAAAATGTATTATTCCCTTCCTTATGTGCTTTCAAGCAAATACTAAAAATTAAATCAATCAATGATAAACAATTCAATAATTTAATGATATAGTACGGTACAATGTGACAGTTTTTTTCAATGTAGCTATTTTCTAAGCAAGTCCCTATAATCCATTATGCCACACCATATACAACATTGGGATTGCTTATGAGAAAAATGTGAACATGCAAGGCATCTTGAATCATGTTTGGCGTTGAATATAATATAATATTTTGGATTGCATTTGTCTGGTAATGGTGGAGGGGGGTCGCCAAAATCTTGCACAGGGCGCCAAAAATCCACGCGAGGGCCCTGGCCCTGTAGATTCGGCACCACTAATGTAACATTTAGTTACTACTTTCAAGTCTCTACACTGAATGAAATTTAGTAGACAGTAACATAAATAACTTCGATAACAATCAAAAAAGCTTTAAAAAAAGAATGCTGTAGAATGAACCAATTCATATGTGCAATTCAGAAGCGATTAACTTTTTTTAATGACCTATTTTTTATTGCAATCACTGCCCAGCTATGATTTGATGATTATAATCTTACTTTTATGAGTTGAATATTATTATTGTAATATCGGTTTGTTTTGATAAATTATAATATACTGCATCCACTCAAAAGCTTATTTAACAGTTGAACAATTGCAGATTTGGAGTTCGACCCCCTTAGGCATTGTGAGTTTGGCTTTCTTTTTCAACCAAACATTGTGAGTTTATTCTCGAGAACCTTATTCATCCATGTTTATAAAAGAATTGTATAATCAAATGAGATAATTTAGTTATCCATGTTTTCTATGATCAATTTCACCAGCAATTTTTTTTTTTTTTGAGGGTGATGCCCACATGGGCTCTTGGGCCTGTGCGTGGGTAATGGGAAGGATGATGATGAGAGATGAATGGACCTACTGCTTTAGGTGGGTTCCGAACCACCGGGAAGCGATTTTTGAGGCTCATGAATTGAATTCAGAGGAACCGGCCACCGTTACTACAGTGGTGGTAGAGGCACGTCGCTTATCTAATCTCACCGATTAGACGCTCTCTAACACTGGGACAAACCGCTTCCCAATTGTTGTATGATTGGCCGCCCCTGATTCGATTATTATGTCAGTTATAATTATGCATGAATTCCATTTATTCTATCTTTTCTATAATCTCCTGTAATCCTGCATGTAGGTATTATCTCCTAGAAAAGTCTCTTCTGTTGTATAAATACCAGGGATGATTAATAAGTTTTCACGAAATTTGTCATCATTAGTCATTGGCCTATATTATGTCATTCGGCCAATATTAATTATCACTCTTAATTAATTGAAATTATCCAAACGCTCTGGCATAATATAGATGTAGCTCCTGCGATATTTACATCTACACGCTAGCTATGTACATTGGTGAAATTGAATGAAAAAACGATTCAAATGCTGGTTTGATCATTTTCTCGTTAACCTTATTCTATTAGTGGAATTATCCAGCTTCCCTTTTTAGATGAAAGCCAATGAAAAAATAGCAAAAATGTGTTGAGCTTTATTCATCAAGACACAACACTGAACTGAGAAATATAACCACGCTTTATTTAGACATCAATCAATCCAATTAATTTGTTTTAGTATTACCTGATGGAGATACTGTAATGCCTGGGCTTGTATTGTTAGATAGAGATAGATGGTGATGAGCTTGTAAGATGAAGATAGAATGATAAAAAAAGCTCAGACTGTAAAAAGCAACAAGCCAGTTAATAGTCTTAATGGCCGTCATCATTAAAAGAACGCGTACAGGTATAATGTAATTAAGTCATTTAAGCGGCAACAAATTAAAGCGTTGATCTGTTTATTGGCATGCCTTGTAAAAACGGACTGACGCCGTGACTACCCACACATTCAAACTTAACTGATTTGAATAAAGCGTTTTATTGGACCATTTTCTTCCCAACTACACGCTGAATTCTTTACGACTGGCTTGATGCCGGTTTGTACACATTTAATAAAAGTATACTGCTTTAATTTACGAGTCAATTCAGCCGAGTAATGAGGCTTTGCTCGATTAATAATTTGCAAAAGACTTTCATTTAGCGTCCAGCATCAGATAACTGGTATCTTAGATCTGATTGTAGCGGCGATAACTGCCTAGAACATAAGTCATACAGCATCGATGCTGATTTTCAGTCGAGACAAGAACGGATGCTTGTTCATTAATATGCGGCTTGTTGATTTGTGGCTATACTTTGTCATTAACATTGAATTTCAATTGAGAATCACAGCAAGTAGATGTCTCTGTTAAGTAGTCACTCTGACTTTCAATAACCTATCTGTTGTATTGCGATTAGACTACGACTACTGCGCATAGACATGATGATACAGAGAGTGAGTGTCATGTCTTTTAAAATGAGAGGAACAAGAAATAAGTCCTTGATTGTTTATTTAAAATCCATTTTTCTTCTAAAAATAGGAAAAACTTTGAACTCCCTAGCATAGATGATAAATTGTAACTTCTTATTTCATACTCTTTGCTCTCTAGTCACAACTGTAAAGAAGTTCCAGGAACAAAAATATGGATCAGGCTTTCTTGATGGGGAGCTACTCGTGAGGAAACTCGCCTACTTGGATGGAAAATTCCAGATATTGAAAATCATTGAGCTCTAGAAAACTTATCTGTTTCAGAACCAACACTTCGTGATGACAAAAGATTCGTGATGAGAAAATTGAAAAAAAAAATTGAATCGTCCCCGGGTGGATTTGAACCACCAACCTTTCGGTTAACAGCCGAACGCGCTAACCGATTGCGCCACGGAGACTTGATATTTAATGAAAGTTCAATCAAAATGTTGAGTTTATTTGAAATAATCACTATTTAGAAAAGTTTTCAAAAAAATGTAACCGTCCCCGGGTGGATTTGAACCACCAACCTTTCGGTTAACAGCCGAACGCGCTAACCGATTGCGCCACGGAGACTTGATATCAGTTGAAGAGCAAATGTCACATTCAAACAATGTATTTTTTACGAAAACTTGGATAATCTTATTAAGAACTCTACGAGTATATTCATGGAATATCACTATGGTAATTAACCATCTACTCTATTAGTAGGCTACTCCAATTGTATTTGCTATAATATTTTATCAGACTGAATCCTTCATTTTACTTGAAACGCTTTGTAAGATAATTTGATTGGCCCATGGTGTAAATGAAAAAATAATTTTAAATGAATCCATACATACTATTATAATTTATTGATTTATTTAAATCTATTTCAACATCCATTGAACATTTTGTAGCAGTATTATATTAGTAAGTTCAATTATCTAAGTACTTTTGGAATTCGTTCATCCTCTGCCCTGTCCATTGCCTCATTTTATAAAAAAAATAATTTGCAAAAATATTCCAACAACTTCTGTATACAGTAAGTATATGACACAATACATATTTAATTAAGAATCAGAATTAGTCCATTGAAGTTTATTCTTCCAAGTTGACTGGGCAGTTGGGAATAATTATCGTGGAGTAAACAAGATAGGATTTTTTCACGCGGGAATCCTAGCTCCTGTAAGCGGTCAAAAAGTGATTGATCAAAGGGAAGATTTAAAAAATGGACAGAAGGATCAGTGATACTAGCCACCTGGACAACAGCTGATTGATGCTATCAATCCAGCTACAAGAGCATTAAAACTTGTTAGGAAGTTCTTTTTTTCCGCGCTGAAAAGTGGTTTTATTCTCGTCTCCGATAAACTTATTGTTTATTTTTCAACCACTTCTTTTTATATCGCTGGAGTTGTCAATAATCATTTCTGTAAATGTCAATGATTCTAGCAACAAGAAGCAGAAAATAGCTTCGATCTGTTTATTGTAGAAGAATAAATAAGAGAAAATCCTCAGTGGATGTATAATTTATTTGGAGGATGAATAAATTATAATGTGATCATCATCATCATCATCATCATCATCATCATCATCATCATGACTTGACATCATAATGACCTTGTTTGAAAATTAATAGAGGCAGATCAAGATTTTTTTCAAGCTAACATAATTATTATTGATTCAAGTTTTCTACTTATTCTTACAAAATTCACTCTTCACTGGCATAGCCTTCTTTGCTACTTGGAATTTTTTTTAAATAAAAATAGTACGAGATTCCAATTATCCAATATTATATTCAGTAACTAAATACTTATAAACTTCATAAAGCTCGAGCTCGAATTGAGTTTAAATCGAATTGAATTCTGTTTGGCTGTTATTATATGGTTTCTGTTCCTTCCATTACTATCCCAAGTTTTTTCAATGGAGAGAGAATGAGAAATAATAATTCAAGTTACTATAATAAAAATCGCTCATGATCATCATAATGTTCTATAGAGACTGTATAATAAGTCTTATTACACAGTCTTCATATCATGTTCTGATTACAACATGAGCTTTAACTAAAAATTGTCAATTTTTCATCAGTATCCATTTAAATTTAATTTGAACCCCTCTGTTTTCTTCCGCTACCAGATTCTGACAGAAGGAAGATAGTTATAGTGTTGTATCTTGTCAGCCTCTTGAATTTCCAGTAAACTTGTTTGGTAAATTTAGTCCGATCAGATCCAAGTTACAATATTGAGTTCAAACTTGCTAATTCCTTGATGGCATTCCACTGAACAATCTATCTTTGGCTAATGAGACCGAAGTTATCAAAGTTGGCTAACGAAACGATTCAAATTCGTCTCCAAACCCCGGTTACAAGTTGACGGTGGTCAAAGGTCGCCATCTTGAATTGTGTGATACGGGGGGGATTTATTAGCCGAGTCTGAGACCACACTGACCGTAATAAATGTTTATGGTAGTTGTTGGTGAAGTTACGTGTAGTTGATGCAAGCTGAGAAGACACGCCGTTACAATACATTTTGCGTTGTAATGGCGTGTCTTCTAAACTTGCGTGAACTGTACCTTGGTTGAAGTTTGGGCTGAGCTCAACTCAACTCTTCCTATCCGGCTTTGTCACTTGAACTTCAAGTACTATTATTCATGATACGTGTATCATGATACGTATATACATGAGAACGATGCTCCTGTATAATAGGGACGTTTAGTTGTTTCCTCACGTCCTAGGATTTTTGGTTGGCCAAGTTCTAATCCTTTTCAAAGTTTGCCAAGACGATCTATCATCGACCAAGTTTCGGTAAAGATGTGGTTATGAGAGACTGCTTCTAAGTAGCCTTATTCGAGGACAAGTTTGTGATAGGCTACTAAGTAGAAGATGAGTTGACAGAATGGGAACTTAGGCTATTGAATTGCTGTCTTGAACATAGAAAGAGAAACTAACAAGTTCCACAACTTGAGTGGAACAGTGGAAGTGATGCATTTCATCTATGTGTCTCGTGTGTGAATTATTGGAAATTCAAATGTTAATTTCGTGAGTCAAGGGGTACGTAGTGGGAAAATCAAGAGCAATACATAATTCCTCAAACTCCATAAAATTATTGATGGGAGCTGAGGGATAGATAGATGTGAGAAGATTTCTTCAAATTATTTTCAATGAAATTGCCATGATTATGTATAGGGATACTTATTGTTGTTCAAATCAGGATTTGTATTCTCAGTTTGTTACAGTTTTGATCTTGTTTGTACCAAAATTGGGATCAAATCTTGTGCATGAGCAATGGAAATGGTCGGTCAAGAAATAACACACTGAATATTCAATCCAATTCCAATATAATTCATTCTCCCAATAATATACAATAAATTGAGAAACAAAGAAATGAAAATGAAGAAAACAAAAATATTTGATGTTTTACACAAGAATTGCATACTGAGATCTCACAAAGACCTTCAAGTTTGAGCTTGAGATCTTTCAAAAATGGTATTATTATTTCTCCACTTATTAGGGGATTATTCTTTCTAAAGGATATGAATTCATCTTCAAATTTGTCATAGGCTAGTGAAAAAATATGGAATAATTATTGAATATGCTTCCATTATTCGTTTATCATTCACTGTTTGTTAGATTTATAATTCCGGTCGTAGATCCATCAAGTGTCTATTAAGGTGTCTGGAGCCATGTTCAATGTTGACAATTGACCTTTAAAATAATGTTGATGAAGATTGAGACAATCGCTCAAAAATACATTGCTGGCTGTACTCGAGAGGTGTCGACTGCTCTAAATAATTGAGATGCACCTTGTAAAGCCCTAGGCACTTCTGGGCAATCGTAAATATTCCAGGTGAGCCAATTAGCTGCAAGACCAATCGTTACCCGGGTGGTGGGGTGGGAGGAGGGGTGGTAGCTAGCTGCCCCTGGGACAAATGGTACTTTGAAAATTTATGTACCCCAGGGAGGACCAAAGTAGCGGGTTACCTACCCTCGCTCACAGGGGAAAGCTTTATCCTGCACTGGGGTCCATTGATCCCCATTGATCCTTGGCTTTCGGGTGGAAGCACTTTTACAAAGGTACGCCTGAACTGGAATCTGTATTGAACACGTGTGTACTGGCGCATGCGCACTTTTAAAATGCTGAGATGAGATTACTGTATGCATATTAATTATTGGTTTTCCATATAGTACACTGTACACTATTAAAATGCATATTATTTATTGGTATAATGCTGTGAATTTCCATATAGTACACTGTATAGCACTGGCGGCTCGTACCCACGAAACAGTTGAAGTGCCCGCATCTTTCACTGTAAAAGATGTATGGTAAAAGATGCGGGCACTTCACCTGTTTCGTGAGCACGAGCCGCCAGTGCTGTATACTATAGGATGAAAGTGTAAATACTAATGACAACTATGACAACATACCATCCTATTGGAATGGAAAAGGAATACCAAAAATTAATTCTTATTCGCGAATTACTATTAAAATGCTAACGTGAAATTAGATAATCACACTAATATTATAGAGAATTGCATGATTTTCACTAGAATACACACACACAAAAGTGAGCCAAACATGATATTTCCGTATTATCTGATATATGATGGAATTTCTTAGAATTATTGGGAATTTCAAGTTAACAAGCACATTCTGCCGAACCGGCAGAATATAAAATATAATAAAAATGCCGATCTTCTGCAATTTGAAATTTGGTTCCACATTCCAAACTTCATGAATGTTTAGCAGAAGATATTTTCATTCCAATATTTTATACTTTCCCGTTTCCGAACTTGATTGCTGGCGAAATACCTCTTCTAAAATTAATGCAATAATAATTATTGCTCTGACAATGATTATCAATATCATCAATATTTATTTTATTTTTTCTCTGTCATGTAACCTATGTCCAGAGGTATTTATTAAACATATGAAATTATTACACTATGATAATTTATACTACTTTTCTAAACTATCATCTAGCATCCCACTATAGTCTAAATATAATAATTCATTTCATAATTTCTTCATTCACAAAATTGTACAATACATACAATGAATATTGTCACTTTTATTCATTTTGATTCTATCACTAAAATAGGTTAGTAAAAAGTAGCATGATTAAGAACTACATTAAAAAATACACTATAAACAATACACTATAAAAAACTACATTATAAAAATAATATCCCATCTTTGATCAAACAATAAATATATGATACACATATATTAATTGAAAATTAATATACAGAGTGTTTCAGGAGGAATGTGCAATACTTCTTGAGCTGATTCCTTACACCAAGTAGACAAAAAAGTTTTATTGGACCAACCCTCAAAAACGCTTTGTTACCGAGATAACAATGGCGGAAAATCGAGATTTTTCAAAATATATTAATTTTTCTAATTTTTTAGAGGCTTTAGTGAGGTTCTAAAATAATCAATTCCTATGTTAAATTAGCTGAGAAATTCAATTGAACCAGTTTCAAGTTTGTAACTTCAACGGTGATTGAGATAATTGGAAAAATATGCTGGAAAACGCAATTTTTCAACAATAAGGGTTATAACTGGATAAGGAACCATAAAATTGTATTTTTTATTAATGGAAGTTGAGGAGAGTCGGATTCTAAAGAAAAAGTTTAATGGTGGCGATTGTGTAAATCTAACCCAAAACTCAGAAATGGCGATCAAAAATCGCAAAATTGACAAAACATAGCACGAGTGATGAATTTGTGTTTAGTAGCGATTTTGCGATTTTTTATCCGCGTTTCTGAGATTTGAAGTGGCGAGCCACAGGGTCAGCAGCTGTAACTTTTTCTTTAGAATCCGACTCTCCAACTTTCATTAATACAAAATACTATGCCACTTCAGCGCCACTCGCAATGAAAAATCTTTTCTAGCATACCAAATCTAAATCAAAATCAAATCAAAATTTATTGCCATAAAAAACTAAGTACATTCTCGTGGCAAAAATTCCTTAGCATAAGAAGTTGTTTATATAAGAATAAGTTTACAAATTTTTACAACTCAATACTTATTGCACCACCAGCAAAAGTAAATTGCACTTCTTGCTGAGTCTTTATTCTAAACCTAATAATATAGGTACTGTACTCATTTAGTTGATCTAATGTAAAAAGTAATTAAAAAAACTTAATTTAACACTACAAGAACAATACCGTAGATGAGAATAATAATAATGAATAATAAAATGAAAAATGAAGAAGATAAATGAGAATACAAGAGTAAGAAGAGATCAAAAGAATATAGATTAATATCAAGAGATTATTTTCAAATACTTCTAAATTAATGTTTCGTTCAAATGAAGCATGCTTATCCGATGCTCAGACATGGGGGCACGTAAAGTGAATCAGGAGGACTCCAAAACATCATTATACAGCTCAAGACCTAAGGCACTATCTTGGGCTCAACTAAGCTGATCGTCTCACGTTTGTAATTAAGTAGGTAAACCCTCACAGCTATGGGCTGATCAGTTACCTACACCTAGATCTGGATTTGACAACACCTGAAGATTTCATAGTACCTGTATTGTTCAGCAAGAACTAGAGAAGGAGATATAATAGGCAAATTTCGAAATTTGAATGATATGAGAATCCAATAGGTGAGTAAGATTAACTTCTGATGAGAATTTTGTTTTATATTGAAGAAATTTGTGATTGTGAGAGGATTGTGACAGATGCACAATATGAGAAGAGACGCACAATGGACTTTATACAGTAATTGCTAAGTAGTGTCTTTTGAGATTGCGTGAACTATAACAACTCTTACGTATTTTATTCTCAGCAGTAATTTAAACTACTTGAAAAAACATAATCAAGTTTGAAAAAATAGAAACTGAACGTCACGAAATTTAAAGTATTGAAAATTAAAGATGTAAATGAATTATAATTTTTCCATGAGAGTTATACATACACATTATAATAAATAGAACAGAGAAAACAGGCACAATCTCTCCCTAAATTTCAATTATAACACATTTCTTGCATGATTATAATACAAGATTTTGATTAGCTCTCTGATTGGTTTATTATAATTATAAGGTGTTGAAAAAAGGGCTAATAACGAGCATGGATAAATATTGTAATAAGAACAAAAAGGAGAAAAGAATGGATCAGAATAGAAAAGAGAGAATTGATCGCTCAGGTAAATTGCAAAAGTAGATTCAGTAATCCGTCGAGAACAATAAATCTCGTAATTCCGAGATAAAGAGAAGAATAGTCAGGTGGTGGGAAGAAGATAGTGGATTCAGAGCGAAGTGTGAATCTGTTGAAAGATTTAGTTGTGTGCGAGAGAGATCGAGAGCCACTGACTGATACTGATTAGGAGAGGAGAAAACGGAGATGGAACATTGTTGAAGTGTGAGAAAGATAAAGGAATCAGTGTGACAGAGGCTGCATGACTAGAAAAGGAGAATGGAGTGAAGCAAATATGCGAGAGAGATCTGGAAAAGCCAGTGACAGAGACTGACTAGAATAGGAGGAGAAAGGGAACAAAAAAGTAAAAGAGAGTGATAGGCGCATTGATAAAGTGTGAAAATTATGGGTGGGAAAAGGAGGCACGTTGAAAAAAGAGAATAAGGAGGGATAAAAAACGCTGGGAAAGAGAATTGATGGTGAGAAGGAAGAAAAAAGTCGCGGAGGCGGCAGAGCACTCATTTGCATGCTCTCAAAATAATTATATATTCGGAAAAAATATTGAAATCGTTTTTCTTGTAGCAAAGCCGCGCTTACGCCGGTGCTATATAATACTGAATTGGGACTTGCAACACCTTAATACGGGTTATCTTTCAAAAAGCTTGGAGCCGGATATCCACGGCCTGCTGTAATACCCTGAGGGCTATCAGACCCCCTTCCACCATACTTTTTCACTGGAAATTATTCAGATTCCAAAAGATATTCCGCCCTTAATCCGTGGAATATGTCGGAACCATTCATCACGTTCCCTCTCATTCTTCATCGGTTATTTTCCCTCTAGTGCGGAATGTTTACGTTTTATCAGGAGTAGAAAAATTACAGCTGACTGCAAGTAAACAGATTCGGAATTGATTGATTGCCTGAAAGACGTGGCTGAAGCGACCGCGCCTCTTATTTATGTTGAGACGAATGATTTCTGTTGATATCGAGCGTTTAGACTTGATTCTCGCTCCGGGTGATTTGGATCTGTGTTGATTTGGTAAACAACATCGCTTAACTATATCAAAGAGGCCTGCTAGGAATTAGTGAGCTGTTTCAATTCGGGAATGTTTTAAATTCTCGTAGTTCAAATACTGTTCGCCTACTAATTGAACAGTTGTATTTATTCATAGAACCATAATGAATTTCGACTATCAATGTTATGGATCATTCGTTTCAGTGAAAATTTGTCTAGTCAAATTATCTGGAATTCTTCGAATAATTATAATTTTCCACGTAGACTGTATAATCAAAATAGAATATTTTAGTTTTCTCTGTATAATCTCTTCCATAGGTATTAGGCTGAATACCTGAAACTATTTTTTTCAATCGAAGTTGTCGATTTTCTCTCACAATTACTTACATATTGACAGTTGCAGTATAAGAATTTCCGTTTTTGTGAGCGCCTTTTGGATATTTTGCTAAAGCCTTGGGATCGAGGGCTATTATTAATAATAATAATCAATCAGTTATAATAATGAAGAAATGGATTTCTCAAATTCAGAGGAATATTGATATTATTGATTGAAATTCCCAACATAGCATTGATATAATGCTAAAGAATGATAATTTCAGAGAAAAAAAAACAATCAATCACTATTTATGCCAGTATCAGTCTGCTCGATCAAAACTGACAGAATTTCTTTCTCGGCAGCAAATAATTGTTGTGTAAAGGACATAGTGAATGAAATCAAAGTACATAGTGGATGATGGTTAAGGATAGTAACTAAAAGATTAGAAGGAAGGAAGGTTCAGTTGAGAAGGACGAAAATCACAAGCCCAGCTTCAGCACAGAGACAAGTTCCACAGGTGTATCAAGGTAAAAATAACGCCGAAGAATGCTCGGAAGTGTTCGGGTGTGGGGGCGGAAATGCACGAAGGTGGGGTCGGGCGCGTGCTTCGCTTTTCTGGCCAGATCAGTTGACAGTTGCTCTCCGGACCTTGTGAGGGAAGGTGCTTCGCGACGCTCCGTTTCTTGTAGCTCGTAGTTCGTTGTACATGTTGGAACGTGTTTGAAGTTGCGCGTGAACTATAGTTAGTCTTATCAGTTTTCTTATCATTATTGTGCGTCGGTTTGTGTGATCAGTGTCGTGTGTGTTGTTGATTAAGTTATTGAATTTGGATTTATTTCAATTGATAAAATGTGCTTTGGGATTATCAATGGACGCCGGTAAGATATTATCAGTGTTGATAGGTTTATTCTGTCAACATAAAGGTTTTCAATATGGTGGTTGACAAGGATTTTATAGGATGTATAGATTCTTATTGATAATATTGTATTATTCATAACATACAATACTCATTACATTCAACTGTAAAATGATCGAATTGATTTTATTAATAAAAATATTTGATGAGATATTTTGATAATATCAGTAGATTGTATTGATTAAATCACAGAGATCAATAGTGTTGGGTTACTAGTAATATATTCTATATTCTATTACTACAAAAACAATAATATTCTAAAACTCGCTTTCCACTGAAACAAATTTGTTAAAAACATGTAACAAGTTATATTGATATCGAGAGGATGATAAAGTGAATCATGGCTATTATAGAAGATTCACTTAATTTCATAGGATTTTGATCTTTAAATATTTAATAATATAAGCTCGATGAGGCCAGTAAGTACGCCTTATTCAGTTATTCTGATTAACCTCCATTCTCACATAATTAAAAAACCGCACAATATAACATAACTCATCATAATATTCCAACAATATTGATAGAAAATCGAGAGCGCCATTTGAACTGAAAACTTGTGGACCAGCCTTCTGTTCAACTGATGAACTTGTTAATATCAATCGGAAAATAAAAAATATTATAAATGTGACTGCGAGGAATTCAATCATTGCGAGTTACGATCCCTTGGAAAAATGGTATTTCCATCTTAGAAAATTCATAATTCACCAATGAAATGAAATTCATTTGGAAAAATTCAGATACAGTTATTATTCAAACCCTGGAAACCCAAGGATTATTTTCACCATTCGAATCTGGGAAAGACATAATAGAGACCCAACAATCATATTTCCACTTTGAGCTCTTATTCCTCCTCACACATATTTGGGAAAATCAATCAATTTAAGATATGACAAGATACAGTTTGTTCATCAGAGGTGCCCATCCCCCCCAAGGACAGAAGCGCAAATCCCCCCATTTTCAACTGCTACACCCCCTCATATCCCAAATTTGAATTCGGTAACCTATCCTCTCCCAATATAAGTTGAATTGGCAATTGGAACCAAATAAAAGTATAATTAAGAACTTTGAAGAATTCCTAAGAGTGAAAAAGTGTTGAACAGTCTACATATAAAAGAAAACATGTATATTTTCCCCATACAAAAAAAAAGTCTTCTCTAATTAATTTTTATTTACGAAAATCAAAGAAATCCTTCGAAGATTCTTTTATTGATAGGCTATATAGGCCTATTGCCATTGATTCAATGCGTCTCCATCAATTGTTTTATTTTACTGTCCGGCAGATTAAAAAATATTAGCATCAAGCAGACATAATTTCAATTGAAGGATCTATATTATAGGATCTATAAAATTGACAAAGTTTAGAATTAGATACAATTATGATTTATTGATATGAAACTGTCACAAAATGGAGTGGATAGTGAATCATTTGTATTATTCTTTTTTGTTGAAAAATTATTTGTGTAGTCAGTGCTTGATTTGTCAAATTAAAGGTTCCATTACGGCGACAGGAGCATAGGCTGGAGGGGGTCCGGGAAAAAATGAAATTTCAACCCTTTAAAACCAGTTTTTAGAGTAATTTTGAAGCTTTTAGTTGTGTATTTGTACCATCGGCTAATAAAGTAGGCCTTACTAACATATCGCCCTGAGTTCAGGACATTACCAGTAGGAGACTCTTCAAGGATAATAAACTAATATAAGGACAACCGTGACTTTCGTGAAAGTTCATAGTTGATCTTGACAAACTATAGTTTGTTGTTCTCAGCTCATCAAGGCGTTTGAAATGCATATTATATAATTTGTTAAATTCGATCGAAATTCAAGAACTTCGCTATCTTGAGTACATTCTCATGTATCAAGAAAAAGGCTACCATTTGGGCTCAAATTGTAGAACATAATCTCCAATTTTTTTGAAAAAGAAATTATATTCATTTTTCTACTCTATGAATAATCAAATAAAGACATTTTCCATGAGTGATAATAGTGTATGAACATAGCGAATAGTGAATAGTGTATGAACAAAAAATTGAGGGATCATTATGAAATCTCCTTCTCCCCAACGTGGAAGATATAAACAGAAAATTAAATCCCTACTAAAAATATAAAAATTGAATAGAGTACAACCTCTTACGAGTTTTGATGTGCGAATGAATATAACACAGAAAATCAAAGCTTATTATAAAAATCCCCCCCCAAAATTGAAAACTATAAGCTGAAAACAGAATAAGTTACCAATTGAAACATGATTATGAGGTATTTTTTACCGGCATGAGTAGTCTTTGAATATAAAACAAAAACATTCCTAGGCTTATTGTAAAAAATCTCAAACTCATACAATATACGGCAAAAAAAGAATTCCCCCCTAAAATAGAATAATTGAATTTTTTATGAGTGTTAATAGTGAATGAATATAAGACAAAAAACCATAGAGACTATTGAGGGCTGATTGTAAAAATTCCCCCCCCCCAAGACTTGAAGAGTATAAACAGATAATAGAATAAGATATTATAGGAAAATTTTTTACGAGAGTTGAATATTAAACATGAAAAACATTTTGAGCTTAATTACAAAAAAATCCCCAAAACTTATAAGATATAGGCCTAAGCTGAACTCATCCGAAAATAGAATAGCTAAATTCTAGAAGAATAGGAAATTAATATAAGAAAAATTATTTTGGGTATAGTCATAGAAATTAAACTGGGTATAATCCCCAACTTGAAAAATACATATACAATTCCCTAACAATGTTAGAATTGAACATGGGGAATAAAATCTTCTACAAGTGCTTGAATATAACTCAAAAACCATTCTAGGGCTTATTATGAAAAATACCCCCCAAGTTATAGAAAATGAGCTTAAAAATAGAATCCCCCCCAAAAATAGCAGAAGCGCATTTGCGCTGCTGAACCCCCCTCTGGGCACCCCTGTTGTTCATTATTGACGGAAAAATAAGACGATTTACGGTTCAATAAACCATTCTGGAACGGAAATAAAAAGTTTATCCATGTCATCAGCCTACCAATTCAATTACCTTTTGAAAATACTCCAAACGCATTTGAGTGAATCTGAAATTATCTGAGAGAAGAATGAATTTTCTTTACTCTGTATTAGAATCGAAATAAATAAACAATTTCGACCTATCACATCAAATGTAGGTCAAAAATTAATGAAGAATCCCTAAATTTTTCCCACACGTTATCACCAGAACATAATGACGCGCAATGCCACAATTAAAACTGTTACTGGGCATCGTACATTGATAAGATGCTAAATAATTACTCAACATTTTCCGTATGGCAAACTTGGGGGTCAAAGAGTTCATGGATTCTTGAGGAAATGAGCTTTTTCGTTGAAATTCATTCATGAGTGGATTATGTTTGTTTTTTTGTAAGGAATTTGTTGTTTATCGTCAGTTGCGTTTCAGTTTCCGTGCGGTCAGTATCATACCCGTGGAGTTATTTACGGTAAAATTGTAGAATTAAATACGTTTTTCCGGATCATGATTGATTTTTTGGTGTGTTTTTCAGGTTATGTGACGAGTGAGGTGTGTTTGCGGAGCCTCCGCGCGGCTCAACGCTGAAAGAAATGGCCTCCGTGTTCACAAACTACACTCATCCTTGTTCAAATTTCGTCCTACGTGTGATTTTCTTGCTTGGAATCTGCTCTATACGCAATGCACAAGGTGAGTTTGAAATTTATTTTATTTATAAGTGGTTTTAAATAAATTAACGTTTTTCTCATATGAAAAAACGATAGAATACTGTGAAGGTCGAAAATATGAACTGTTTAATTTGTTTTGAAAAACGTATTTTGAACAAATAATCAAGGAGATGAGTTTGAATCGGTGAAGTAGATTTGTTTGGATTTAGATGGTTTAGATTTTAGAATTTTGAATTTCATATCTTCACATAAGAGGCAACATTCAGAGAGGATAGTATATTTTCAGTGATATTTTTGATAACTCAATTACCAAATTTCCAAGTAAGATGACGATATTTTTCCAAATAATATATAAAAAACCCTCGGGTCTGTGAGCTTAAGCTTAAGTTTATTGAAACCGATGACCATATAGGCTACCCTATTAGTAAATTGTAGGTTCATATTGAAATTCTATATAGGCCTATCACCTGGGAATATGAACTTTTCCCGGGCTCACACGCATATTTTGCTATGCAGCATGTATACAAAACTGCAGCCCAAGTATCAATTTTCGATCGCACATGATTATTATTTTCATCGCATTTGCAAATCTAATCGAAGTCTATGATAACAATGCTTGAACGAAATCATTCCACTCGCTTGTGTCTTATGAATTAATAATCAAGACTGAAGTAATATAAGCACTGGTACGTTTGAATTAGTACTCTCGGAAGTGGCAATTTACTTTGACCTGGGTTAGCATTTCGCCAGGGAATTATAGGCCTCGCTTGTATTAATGCCGGACATCGATTGAGAAGCGTCTTCCCCCGTAATTAGCGTAGTGCTGGCTTATTCGTGTATTCCCAGATCGATGTAATGGAATAATTTCTGACTTCTGGAAACGTTAGTAGTATTTCCTTGCTGTCAGTTTCCCCTCTTGAAACATCTCCACCTTGCCCAACCACCCTTGTTGAGAAACAAAGTTCTTACGTCAGATTTGAATCAACTGTCGACTATTTCGTAAGAACAGTCTTACGAAACTATTTCTATATTAGACATTATTTTTATTGTGCAACGAGCCCAATTTTCTTCACAAATTATATTTGGTTATAAATTATTGATAAATAGACTCTTGATAACTGGATTATTATATAGCTTTATCGCTCTGAGTAATAAGTTCAGCCTATTCATAATTTAATAATTCATCCTTATTTATTGTTACATCTTGATAACATTATATTGAATTATATGTTTATTTGTACAAAACACTTGAATCAGGAGTAAAAACTAGGAAAAGCATGTTTCTCTTGAAAAACAATATTTCTCTCCAATTTAATGTGATTATAATGTAGTATGCTTGTAAAAAATTGCTTTGATATTTCTGCAATGCTATCTGTAGAATGAAAAAGTGCAATAGTTCTAATCCTATGCAATATATCATAATTATTGTCCTCATTACTACTAACTGATGATTGTGCTACTTTTTATTGGAGGTAATGTAAAATGAAGTATACATTTTCCATACAGATCCTCATTTGTTATTTTTCAATGCATTTTCTACGTGTATTTGTAGGTGACCTAATAAAATATTTCAATAATTGAAATTCGATTCATAATATCAATAAAGCTAGAAAAGCGTCTATTTGTGGGGCGTTGGGCTCAGCTACTATACTAATCCTGAGCCGCATTTCATTTCGGCCTACTATCCGAGGAAAGGTGAAACGCCCAAATATTCCTTATTCATCTATTCATAAAGAAAAAATATAATTGTTCCTCGTTCAAATCATAAAAATAATTTAATGATGACAAAAATAATGTTATCTTTGAGTGGAATAATTGATCACTGTTCAAATACTGCAAAGCTGTATAATAAGTACTGCAATACTGCAGGACTTATTGAACGTCCTGGGTTTGCCAATGATTGTCTTCATTGGTTTCCTCATGAATATCCTTGCATTATTGTCATCCTGCTGCCTTTGTAGACAGTGATCCAGCCCTTTCCAAGTGAAACCATCCCTGCTCGCATTGAATGGGATGCGGCCTCTGTTCATTTGTCTCGGCCGAGTGTGAAGCAAGTTATAGTCTGTTCAAGCAAGGAAGACATTCTGGCAAGATGGGAAATGACTCCAGCTCAGTCAATATTGGTTCAAAAATTATAAATTTGATTTCAAATTGTAGGAAATATCTTGATCTACAATTTGAAACCAAATTTATAATTTTTGATCTAATATTGACCGAGCTGGAGTCATTTCCCCATCTTGCCAGAATGTCTTCTTTGCTTGGACAAACTATCTAGCTCGCGTTGGTTGAAGTTGGCTTGATTGTGCTCGCCTCACAATCAGCCTGCTCGTCAATTCGGTGTGTCTCTTGCCATTGTTCCAGTTCGGCATTTGACATTCAATTCTGTTGTTTGTCTGATTTGATTTATGATTTCTCCCAGTGCTTTGTAGTTGGTATTATTGCGTTAGAGTTTCACGTGAGCAATCAAGGGAGAACAACATTACGGGTTGCAGGATCGTGGCTTAAAGTTGATTACTTAGTTAGGAGTGTTGAGTGAGTTATAGTGAGAGAAAAATTAAATTGGGGGCTGATTGCTTGAAACATAACACTTGATATTTGTTGAGTAGCTGTGAAGGTGTTTTTGTGGTAGTTATCCATATTAAATGGTAAGAAAATATCTTATTGTTGAACCACAGATTAAAATCTCTGATCTGAGAATGTGGTATGACAATATCTTGTCTTTTCATTTAACTTGTTATTTTTGGCTTGGAAATTTTAAGTGTGAATTTATATTTTAAAATCTTTGTGTATATTTATTGGCGTTATTCCAATTTTCAAATGAACATTAAAAATTCCAAATCGTAGTTTTCAATTTTTGAGTGTAAAAATTTGTGAATATTGATAGTGATCAAGGAACAAGTTAACACAACCTATTTTTTCAAACTTATTCATATAAATTTGCGAAAAGAACGTTTTGGACTGTATTGTCTGTGTTTCTATCATAATAAGTTTATTGTGATCTCTTGAATAGATAAATAAAACTTTTTATCTGATCATTCAAGAAAATTGACATTATTGATCGGGGATTGAACTCAACAAACATTTGTAGTTTGTGTTTATTGAACCTATTGAGGACAGTTGGTAGCCGAACTACTGGTTCTCCTACCTCACAATAAATACTAACTAAAGTGAGGCGTATATAGAAAATATTCTCGCTTCTCGGTTGGTGGTGGGGGGCAATCAGACGCGGATTCAAGTTTTTTTTTGTTCAGCCCTATGTTTTAAAAATAAAACTTCACGCAAGAAATAAACTCAGGCTATAGATTAGGAAGTTTTTTCACGCATTGAAGAAAAATCTACCCTTCGAACTCGAATTAATTTTTAATTCCAGATACTTCATCATTATTGGCTGGTTGTTGGAAAAGCTAGCACATAGGTCTCTGACTGAGGCCGCCATTAAATAGTTGATTATTCTCAAAGCACAGAGCCGCGCTGTTTGTTGTTGGCCGGTGGAAATGAATGGTTTTTCAGTACGGTTAATCAGGATTTGGTTTCGACCACCACATTAAACTCGTAGGTTTTGCGCTGCCGACCCACCAAATGCAACAAAGAACAAGTGTGGTGTACTGTGTGTAGTTGGCGAAAGCTGAGAAGACACACCGTTACAATGTAAAGTGCATTGTGACGGAGTCTCTTCTCAGCTAGCGAGAACTACAGATGGGTTTTGCAAAACAACTAGGAATCGGATTTACGATTTGGTGGAACAGGGAGGGGAAAGAGTAGAGGGGGAAGGGGAGATACACTACAAAGGGGGAAGGGATAATGAAATTTAGGATTACTTTGGTGTACACAAGCCAGGGGAATCGAAGGGAATCTGTATCCACTCCCTCTTAGAGGGTTGTTGCCATCCGGTATGTTTCTTTCCCTTGCTCGATCGACATGCTTCTTTTGCTCTTTGCTTCGATAGAGGGCGAATCGGTTGAATGTAGTTGAACGCAACACCTCTATGTTGCCATCGTACAAAATACTCGCATTTTGTTCTGGTGTTGCAGATCGATTGTGTAGACGAAATTTGACTCGAAATTCTTGTTTTACTTCGTTGCTGTTTGCGAGCTTGGTTGATCTGGCAGGGTTGATGCACATTTTACTATTTCAGTGAAATTCGACCTCAAATACTCATTCACTGTTTTGAATAGTGAATAGCTTGATAGCGAGCATTCTGAATAAATAGAAGCTAAAATATGATTAGGTTGAATCGAATATATGTTTGCTGTCAGTAATAGTGCATAAGTAATATTCCATAATTAGTGCATAATTATGTGCATTGAGGACAAATTTCCAGACAGAATGTGATCTGGATTCACAACTGCTAAAGTATTAGCAGACATAGTTTCTCCAATATTGGAAAAAGTGAATTAAGGGCATTGATGAAAGAAGAATGTTATTGAATATTTGTGAATTTCCAATTTTATAATTCCAACCCATTATGAGATACAAAATTAGTTTATCCTAGGTAAATTGATTCAGGTAATTCATTTTTAACTTTTACTGACTAATTATTTATTTATTGATTGATATATCCAAATACCCCTTCTATAGGTGGTCAAAGAACGATATTAAATAAAGATAATATTATTGAAATTAGTAAGCTTTAAAGTGTTTTAATAATAAGGAACTTCAAAGTGACAGAAGGTAGAAGTGAAATGGAAGAGTATTTTTGGTTTAGGATTTGAAATTTTGTAAACATTAAATCAATTGATTAATGGGTATTAAAATGAATGTAGTATAATATGAATTATTACAGAACAATATCGATAAGTATTCAGCAATATTATTATATGACAGAAGTAAATATATTTAAAGAGAATATTGAATGCAAAATCGGACAAAGCCGAGATGAGAGCACACGAGGTAGGAAACTGGTGTGCAGGTGTTGAAAATTGGGAAAGAGTGAAAAAGGTTAGCTTCCCCAGGAGATGGATAAAAGAAGATTGAAGATAAGGTTGAAGAGAGGTGATGGCTATCGCAGTCGATCGTGGTTCAATCAATGCTGGGGGGCATCTCGCGCATATGACCAGCTGGTCATCTCATCATGCTCGCGTCCATAGAGCACCCTAATAAAGGCCCCTAGGAGCTACCTTCCGCACCGGTCGTGATCTGCGATCATGCTCTTCTTTTTGAAGCTTCTTTGTTTATAGGTTTCCTTTACTGATTCATCTTCTTCGTTTTGGTTGTCTTCATCATTTTACCCTCTCTACAATTCTCCTCGTTGTTGGTCTTATGGTAGAGTGAGTATTACTGTACAAAATACGTCATTTTGAAGAAATATTGGAGTTATTCTATTCTATATATTTATTTCTCCTTCTTTTCGTCTTTCTCTTCCTCCATCTATTTCTTCCTATTTCCCTGATTTCTATCTTCTTCATTTTCTTGACTCGAGTAACATCATACTGCACTATTTTTATCAATTCTTCTATCAATGTGCTAAGTGGAAATGAACAAGGTGATCTTTTCATTCAGATGTGGAATCATGGGTAATTCGGTTCCAGGATTTAAATTCCCGCCAAAATTTTTAATAATCGAATCCCGGTTTCCCCCAATAAAAATATTCTGGGATTAATATTTCCAAATAGTATCATTTTGCTATTTATAACAATAAAGAAAATTAGAAAAACGATTAAAGTTCATTTAAAAACAGTTTTAGTAAATTGCTTCACGGCAGTGCTCCTTGTAAGATATCAGAGAAATTTTCTAGGCATGGGTTATCTTAAGCACCAATTTTCTAATTCTTCTACATTCCATACAGTTTTTTATAAATTGCACGTTTTTTTCATGGTAACCTGAAACTGTACTTGTGGTCCAAAGTGGAAGTAGAGAGAATTTCTTTCCGACTAGCAGCCGAGATAGAATCGTTCCAATAATAACTAATTTCGCCAACCGGTTCCTCAAGATGCGCCCAAACGTTTACGCTAGTAACAACATAATTGCCTGACAACTTAATTTATTCCGGAATTTATTTCCAATGTATCCCAATACAAGGGGCTGATGTTTTTTCCAATGTAGCAGATTGCTATTATTCTCAGGTTTGTGGTTATAAATACCACTACAATCTGCCTGCTTCTATCAGTTGTTTCGAAATTTTAATCTCGGATGAAGCAATTAGCTTCTGACTGTTACAAACCGAACCTCATAAAACATAATTACTGCTCATTAAAAGATGAAAATGTGTTGGAGAAGAGGCAATTCTTAATCAGACGCCTGCAAAGTATGAAGTCGTCAAAATTGATTTATAAACTGTTTCGTGGGCCAATCTTTATTGTTTAGTTCAGCTTGGTTGGCTGGAATAAACATTTATCAACTTGATTACAGATCTGATCAAATGAGAAATCTAATTTGTCGAACAATATTCATGAAAGTAAATAATAGTACAGTTAAAAATGTTAACGGGATTATTAATTATTAGCGTTTTTCTCAAACCACTTTCAAACCAGTAGTGAATTAGTATAGGCTATACGGTACCCTTGAGCATTGGATTTCTGTTGTAACTGTATGTTACATTAGAAAGAGGTTATTCATTAAGAATGTCAAATGTCGATGAGACATTAATTGTGGCACGATAGCCTAGGATCTGAAGATATATCAATGGAAATTCGAAATGTCAAGCTCGGATGGGATTTAACAACCTTTTTTTAAGGAGTCAAGTGTATCAAATGCGAAATAATACTAGAATTTTGTATTATTGAATTTTAGCATTATTTACGCAACTAAAAAGAATAATGGGTAATTCAATAAACATTTTCAGTTAATTGCGTTTATATTGATCCCTTGATTTGTCTTGGTCATCAATATGAAAGGTTATCAGTGCTAACCATTACTCTAATAGTATTGAAATATTGAATTCGTGAGTCAATTGAAATTGTATGATCTAAGTGGTACTATCCATTACCTATTTAGTCATTATAATTTATTTTAGTTCTATTTTGAACTAAGACAATGTTCCATCACAGACAGAGCAATAACTCCTTATTCTTCATCAATAATTGATTTTTAACAATTTAACTGGTTAGGTAATTGATTGACAAGTTTTGTACTAGAAGGTCATCTTGTCATAGATAAGCTCAACACTCTCTAGATGTTTAGTCTTCATAAATAAGTAATTTGATTGATTCTTTATCTAGTCTCCGTGGCGCAATCGGTTAGCGCGTTCGGCTGTTAACCGAAAGGTTGGTGGTTCAAATCCACCCGGGGACGATTCTATTTTTTGAGAAATTCTCGAAATAAAGATTATTTTAGAGGAATTTAACAATTTGATTGAACCTTCATCAAATATCAAGTCTCCGTGGCGCAATCGGTTAGCGCGTTCGGCTGTTAACCGAAAGGTTGGTGGTTCAAATCCACCCGGGGACGATTCATTTTTTTTAACATTCATCTGCTAACCAGTTATTTGGACCTACCCCAATCTCAATAATCAGGTTATAGAATTATTGAATTCGACATAATTTCCTCTGAATCAAAACCAATTCGAACCATTATTTTTTTAGACTAAGTACAATCGATGTGTTATTTATTATTGTAGATATAATGTTCAATGAAAAAGTGGTCAAACTTCGGATCCATCATATCTGTAGAGATCAAGTTCAATGGAAATAAGTGGTATTTTTGCTTCTGTTTTTGCTGCGGGGAGATCGCGTAAAGTAAAGTACTATTCTGCAGAAGGTGTAATTATCACAAGATTGCCCCGCAGGTACTGATGTGATCTGCTTTGGAAGGTGAAACAAGATGTGAATGTGGTACTGATGTGATGAGGAAGAAACAAGAGATGATGAGAAGAGGAGAAAGAAAAGAGAGGTGATGAGGAGAATAGAAGAAAAAGAGTTGAAGGAGAACATTAATAGAAGAGAACTGATGAGGGGAAGAGAAAGAAAGAGAGTTGATGAGGAGGAAAGAAATAAAAGAGAGTTGATGAGGAGAAGAGAAAGAGAGGAGAGTTGATGTGGAGGAGAGAAGGAAAAGAGAGTTGATGAGGACGAAAGAAATAAAAGAAAGTTGATGTGGAGGACAGAAGAAAAGATAGTCGATGAGGAGGAGAGAAATAAGAATAAAGAGAGTTGACGAGGAGAAGAGAAAGAAAGGAAAGTTGATGAGGAGGAGAGAAAGAAAAGAGAGATGATGAGGCGAAGAGAAAGAGAAGAGAGATGATGAGGAGGAGAGAAATAATAATAAAAGAGAGTTGATGAGGAGAAGAGAAAGAAAAGAGAGTTAAAGCAGAGGGGAGAAAGAAAATAAGGTGAAGAGAACCAAGAAGGAAGAAGAAGATGAAAGAAACGATGTGAGAAAGAGGATAGATCTGCATTGGGTATATTCAAAGAGAGAAGATTTGTAAGATGTAATAGAAAAGAGGCGAGAAGAGAAAAAGTGAGATAATGACGGAAGGAAGGAGAAGATGAGAGGGAAGATGTTGGATAAGGTGGAGAGTTGATTTCGGATTGGGGAGGTATCGTGAATGCTAGCAGCCGTTAATTAGACAACGTGTTGACGGAGTATTGAGATAGGCGGCGATCATAGCACGATTATCAAGTCTCCGATGCCAATGTACTACACGTTTTCACTATTACCAATCTTCTTCATTTTCTCTCTTTTTTGTACACATCACTCCTACTACCTCCTTACCATACTCATCTGATTTTATTTCTCCTAGCCATTATTACTGTTTTTCCTTCTATTTTCTGTTTTGTTTTCATCACTTCTTAACTCCGCTCTTCACCTATTTTGACTGAATTTATTTCCTCTTTTACATTATCACCATTTTTTCCACACTTATTTTATCTTTATGTTTCCTACCTCACATTTCATATTATTCTTATTCCTTCTCACCGTATTTGTTTAAATGCCTTCATTTCACTCACTATTACCGTTATTGCTATCACTCTTGATCCATCACCAGATTCTAGTAGGCTATACCTTTCAACCATATACGTCCAAACTTCGGTCTTCCTTCTTCTTTACTTCTAATTCGAACTGATTCGATACACTTTGTTGCTTCTCTTGACGCACCTTCTTGTTCTTTCTTTTCACATCTTCTCTGTTATTCTTTTAAATCTTTCCTCTTTTTGTTCTTCACTTTGTCCCTCTTATTACCTCCTCTTCTCAATCCTAGCTACCTAATTCTTCTCTTGTTCAATTTTCTCCTTTTTCCTTCCTCTTTTGTTTACTTCTTCTCTTCTTTCTTCTTTTCTTTCTTCTTCTCTTTCATCCTCGCTCTCTTCTTTCCTATTCTTCTCTCGCTGTATTCATTTCTATCTACGTCTCTTCTCATCATCCTTAACCTCTCCTTTTCTGTTTTTCTTTTCCTATTCTCCTACTTCTCATTTTCTTCAATTTTTGTTCTTTTCTCTGATCTTCTCTATTACCGCAAAACTCCTTTCATCACAATGCCATGTTGTCGGTGGACTTTGCACTAGTAGATCAACCAGCCGCCGACAAATTACATGGAAATTGATCGCGTGATGTGATTAATCCTCTCATCGCAATCAATATTACACTGATCACGATCAACTCCTATGCTTTGAAAGATGATGATAAAATTTTTATGATGTCATTTTGGAAATTTCATTCTAAAAAATCGCAAATTATACTATTTAATAAATACTTTTTTCTTCTTATTTTTTTTTCTTTATCGTCCATTGACCACCTATAAAAAGGGTATTTGGATTTGTCAATAAATAAATACAGTAATTTGTCAGCAATAGTTAGAAATCAATTACCTATAACATAATAAACTAATTTTTCATCTCATAATGGATTTGAAATTCTTCAATTGAATAGGTTCTGAATTCACGACTTGTTGTTGCTCTCAAACTAGCTGGTATTTTGTTATGAAGTCTAATTCCAGCACTTTTCACTCCCCTCTCATATAATGTAGTTCTATGTGTATCATCTCTCAAATCTTCACGATGTCTAGTTCTGTAATTGTGATGATAGAGGGCCTCAGGTTTAAATTTATTCTTATTCCTATCTATGAAGCATATAGCTTCTAGAATATACAAACTGAGAAGAGGGCACTGGCGGCTCGTGCCCATGAAACAGGTGAAGTGCCCGTATTTTTTTCTGTACAGCACTTCACCTGTTTCGTGGGTACAAGTCGCCAGTGGAAGAGGGAGAATTCTCATCTTTTCAAAGTATATTCAAGCATTTTTTCAAAGTAATATTTTATTTGAGTGCTGTTGGCTCTTTTTTAGAGCTAAAAATCTCTATTAATACTAAGGAATTTTATCTATTCTATTTTTATCAATTTGAACCTGTAATGATTCTAATATTTGGATGAGATACAAGGATTGGATTAAAATAAAGTAGTCGTAGTAATTTTTGAGTTCTTATGATAGTTACTGGTAATAGTGAACATAGTTATTTGAGAACCTGTCGTACATTTTTTTTAAATACACTCATTTAGAAAATTTAATTTGGTAGAAAGCACGAGAATTATGGTCACAATTTCCGAGGCACTCCATTCTATTCTGCGTGGGATGAATTAAAAATAAAAAAGAGAGGCAGGCTGAAAGAATGAAGGTGGAGGCATGCGAAGTAATTGCCTGCTTTTATTTTGAATTATGGTGGAGTTATCTCAAATATTCTTTTAATTAAAAAGAGAGCAGGAAGGCTCACGCCGAGCTGGGGAGACTTGTAGCTAATCCAACTCGTTTGCTGGACGATTACTCTTCAACTTGTTTGAGATGTAGCTGAAGATTATGAGTAAATTTATTTCCCACAGTATATATTTTTATTACAGTTGAAATTTCAATCCATATTATGAAACCATTGTGCGACTCAATTTTATCGGAATTGTATCAATCAATGGATTGGTGAACACCTCTTCAATTGTGGAAGATTGTAATCTGCTGCTATTTGCACATTTTTTTCTTCAAAATTTTCAAATGTTCTTGTAAATTTTTTGTTTGTGCCTGACTTTTACTGAGGATTTCCGTTCTAGAAGTGTTACTGCTGTAATACCACAGAAGAAAGAAAGTGCCCACTGTCTCATGTTGAAAAAAATCATAGTAGCTACTGTATTTCATTTCATTATTCTTGTATTCCCATAAAAATCCCATATCCAGATTGACATGAACATTAGTGAAATCTCAGCTTTGTAGCGCTCTCTGAGAAAGGATCAATGTCTAACTTAGAGCATGCTTATCTGAAACTTTTGTGAAATTCTATCCTCAGCTTATTACTTTACTTTTGATTATTATGCTCTTTACAACTATCATTCACTTTTTCAATATTATTTTGGAAATTCTTATGAGATATCTCATAAATAGGACTAATATCATACAAGGTTTCAAGTGAAGCCGTTCCTACATATCATTGTTTCAAGAATTTAATTGAATTAATTCACATTTGTCTATTCTGTGAAGACAATAGAATCGAGGAGCATCAACCACAAATCAAAAGACTAATACAGGAAATCCTTTCTCTACAAAAAATTGACATATCAAGGTCTTTTTCTGCCCCCTCCACTAGGTTGTGGAAGTTTCAAAGCATCTTTATTAGAATGAATGGGCCGAGATAGGCCGAAAGTTATTGGGGGACCTGTGTGGAATGCTAATATTGAGGCAAGCATAAAAGGTTATAACTCGTCTCGCTCCAAGTTTATCTTACGGATTTGAAATTTTAATGAAATAACGTCTCTTCGCCCGCGTTAGAATGGCGAAATGAAAAGGCCTAGTCGGCAATTTACAATGGGCAGGTGTGGGTTATTGTTTTTCCTTGAGAATCTTCCGCTGAAGATTCCTCAATTAAATTTCAGCTGAATAGGAAACCTCTTGATTCTTGATGGCAATACTCTTCTGCTAGATGAAAACTAATGATCGTGATCTCGTCGTGTTGAGACGCAATCTTTACAATCCTCACAAGCTCTTCAATCTTCACAATCCTCCACAATCATCTGGTTCACAAAGTTTTGCCAAATGTAGGCTATATAAGTTGCTGCGTATGAGTCTGAGTAGATTTGAAAAGTTTTTGTTTGTCTCAGTAAGTTTGCAACTTAAATCGACTTTTTACTTATTTCATCTGCTGTCCTGCGCAGGCGGGAAGTTTGAACACTGTTGTTGGGAGCACTGAATTACTTTTCCTTTCTTATCACTATTCTCTACTTTTACACAATCTTTCCACAGACTTTTCCTGCTTATCTGTTGTTGCTTCTCACAACAATATTATTCATCCAAACGTATTCAATCCCGTAAATGTATCTGGCTTTTAATTCAAGTTTTTCATCAATATCAATTTTTTATTATCTGTTGTTACATGTTCTCTTTGTTTAAGATATTGATTTTCCAAATTTCTTGAAGATTTTTATGGAATTAGTTATTTCAAGAGGAATCATGAAGCGTCTCCTTTATATTATAATTATTTTGTTTCAGGCATCATCTTGTGAAATCTTTCCATTCATTCTTGTTACTTACTGCTTTAATTTTCAGAACAATATAACACTCATGTGTATAATCACTGTTTACTGTTCTGTCTGTTCTCTATCATTCCAAAGTTCTTGGATAATTGCATCTACATGATAAAATTATAGATTATATTCTACTTCTTATATAGAATTCTGTTTCCATGAATGATTGTCATGGACAATAATGTTCACTGTTAATAATTAGAAAGAAAAGTGACCAACATTTAACTGTGAGACATTATCTGTTGAAAAAATTGTATTATATTCTAATATACTCATTCTCATATATGATGGTAATAAGAAGACTAGAGGGACGAAGAATATAGTTTTAACCCTCAGCTAGTGATCACAGAGTGAAGCGTACGCCTTCATAATGAGACTATAAGAGTTGCCAAAAAGGAAAGTTCGAGATGGTAGTGCTTAGATAAGCCTCTTACTCCATTCCTCCTCTCATCACTCTTTTAACCTCCCACTCTTTCTCTCTCACTCGATTTTCCCCTCTCTCTACCTCCATTTCATTCTTGTTATCTTTCAATTAGTCCCGCTGTTCACCAAAACTTTTCAAAGCTCATTCCTTCGTTACTTTTGCGTTTCGTCTTTCAATCCTTATTAGGTGACGTCATCAAGTAAACTCGAAGAACCCTAAACCAAACCACACATCTCTTTTATCTCTCTCTCTCACTCACTGTTCTTCTCTCTCACTCATATTATTTTTCGCTATTCCTCGTCTGTACTTTTCCAGTTTCCTCTCTACTAACACTTACTTCTCCCCTATTACTTGCCTCAGAGTTTTAGGTTCCATTTACTCTATTGAACATGTCGATAACGAATGATACAGTTTGGCTCCGGTTTGGAATATTTTGGTTGTGACGAGCATCGCTTCTTTAACGTCCACTACAGGGCAAATTATATCTTTGATAGATTTGAATGATATTCTTCTATTGTAGTGGAGTCTAGATGGAATTATATCAATAAACGTGATGCATTAAAAATTTTTCATCCATATAAACCTTTCGATAAGATTTTGATTTTAAATTATAGAAGAATCAATATGTGAGGTTTTTATTTGTTTCAATGAGAATCAAACAACGTTTTGGAATGTTTATTGACATTTTTAGTTTACGGGAAAAAGTACTTATCATTTTGGATAATAATGCATGATAGATGATTTCGATGGCTGAAGAGTGTCTTGCGAGTAAAGTTGCCATATATTGATAAGATACAGGGAAGGATTGAGATTGTTTTGATATAGGACTTGGAGATCTTGAATGATTAGATCTTTTTAATATATGTATTGTACAGTATGAATATTTACAAGATTTTCCCCGAATAAGGCACAATATTTTCCGTGAAGAGTCCCCATCATCTTGAAAATCATTCATGCTAATGACTGGACGTTTATGCAGGGGAACTCGATCGGAATATTCCATTTTTCTCGAAAGCTCCAGTTTCCGCAGACCTTTCACTTTTTGATAACCGGTGTTGGCGGAATAAGAAAGGGTGCGTAACCCCACGGAACAAGATCCCCTGGTACCTTGAGGGGTTGGATGGTGCAGGTCGCTAGGAAATGGCCATCATTTCGATTTCTCACCCCTGGACCACACCACACGTCTTCGCCGCTCCAGCAACTTCCTTTTTCCTTGGGGATGATGAGCGCCCCCTTTTCTTCCCAATTTTCTCGTGCGCGTCTTATGAGGGTTGCGCAAGGAATTGCCGGCGAATAATAGGAGAGCGTCTTCTGGAACTCGCCGGATTTTTTATTTCATACGCTGCAGCAAGAGAGTAGAGCTGGATCGAAGCGAAAATTCATTACAAGAAGCTGGGTGTGAGTGTATAAGACATCGGCTTTGGGAGCTGAGAATGAGTGCAGCGTGTATGTTGCATTAGTGTCCCGCTTGATTAAATTCCTGGCACCTCTCTCCTAACTCTTTCATCCTCACCCCCCTCCCAACATCACACTTTGTGCGCCCAATCACTTTCTTGATCAGCGTTCTGGTGGCCAAATATATTTCGTGAGCTTTACTGGACCTGGTGGAAAGCTAGATTATTAATATTGGAGGTAAAAGGCTATTCAGCTAAGAAAGTCGATGTTCAAGAAACTTCGTTGATTTCGAATGAAAAGAAATTGAAGAATGATAACAGAAGGATAGTTCTGGTTGGACGCAAATTATTGTCGTTTTCCAAATTATCGCATCATGTTTCATGATTCTGATAATGTTAATACAGTTTTGAGCAATTTTCCACTGTTCACTTTGATGTTTATGACTACTTGGCCTATGTATAATAAATAAATCAATGAATCCTTTTAAACATTTTTCTTTTAACAAACTAGTTTCGTGGGAATTATTAACGAGAAGGAACAAGTTGTGTTGAAATGAAAAGGTTACAAATGATATTGTGATCCATTATTCTATTTACTCGTAACAACTATGAGCAACATTCACTCACTTGTAAGTTATATTTCGAACTCACATGAGTGAACTGAATGTACGAATGAGTTATCAAATTCATGTTGATTCATGGCTGTCGTTATCATATCACTAAATTTCTCACATGAATGTTTATTTCGAGCTTCAAATTGATATTCAACAAATTAACAATCTTTAAGTTTATCAACTAAGATTTCTGTGATTCCGGGATGAAACTATTTCCATATCATTCAGCAACAATAATAATAATAATTTCAGTTTGCGGCTCAGTTACACAAATAGAATTCAGGCGTTGAAATCGATATAAGCCAGCCGATTGCCGATAAGTTATGGCATGCAGGAGCTTGTATTAATTGGCTAGACAGAGGACGAATTAATTAGTTCGGCAGGGGCAAGATATGCAACGTGCGTCGCCTGTCGGAATGTTTTACGATCATTGTGCGCCCGGTTATAAATTGCGGCGACGACTGAGGTCCCTTACAGAGATAAGGGTACAGTTTTGTGGGGGAGGGGGGTTGGTAAGGGTTCCAAGCGCGTGCCCTAGACTGCAGGGTGCCGGGTTTATCCAATTGTCGCCCTGTCCCTTCGTAGGATGGTTTGGTCCCTTCGAACCGAGAGCCAGAACTGAGCATTGATTCAGGATGGTCCAACAGCCGGTGTCAAGCCGAGTCTTCCCATGGTGTGCTTTGTTTTCAACTTCGCACGTGCTTCGGATGTCGAGTCGACCTACTCCGCGCTCCCTCGTCCTTTGCTTCCACCCCTTTTCCCCCTCACTCTTCTCTTCTTCTCATACTACCACTACTTCTCCTCCTCCTCCTTCTCCTACTTCTTTATCTTCTCATCTTACCTTCCACTACTACTACTACTACTACTACTACTACTACTCCTACTTCTTTCCTCCTCCTACTTCTCCTCCTCCTCTTTCATTTTCCTCCTCCTCTCCTCCTCCTCCTCTTCCTCCTCTCCTCCTCCTCCTCTCCTCCTCCTCTCCTCCTCCTCCTCCTCACTTCCTCCTCCTCTTCCTCCTCCTCCTCCTCTCCTCCTCCTCCTCCTCCTCCTCCTCCTCCTCCTCCTCCTCCTTTCCTCCTCCTCCTCCTCCTCCTCTCCTCCTCCTCCTCCTCCTCCTCCTCCTCCTCCTCCTCCTCCTCCTCCTCCTCCTCTCCTCCTCCCTCCTCCTCCTCCTCCTACTTATCTTCTCATCTTACCTTCCCACTACTACTACTCCTTTTCTCCTCCTACTTCTTCATCTCCTCCTCTTCCTCCCGCTCCTCCACCTCAACTTCCTCTTCCTCCCCCTCCTCCTCCTCCCAACTTCAACAAAAAGAGGAGGAGCCTCTCCCACCACCTTCTTTTCTATTCCCTCTTCCTCCTACTTCTCAATCTTCCTCTTCTTCTCCTACTTTTTCTTCTCGTTTTATTCTAATAACTTCATCCCCTCTTCCTCTTCTTCTTCCTCTTTTTCTTCCTCTTCCTCTTCTTCTTTCTCTTCTCCTTCCTCTTCCTCTTCCTCTTTCTCTTTCACTTCCTCTTCCTCCTACTTCTCCATCTTCTCCTTTCCCATCTTTTCATTCATCTCCTTATCTCGACCTGTTCCTCCCACTTCTTCTTCTCCTCCTCTTCCTCCTATCTAATTTCCTCGTCCTCCTCCACCTACTACTTCTTAATCTCCTCCTTTCCCTCCTACTCCTTCAACTTCTCCTCTTCTTCCCACTTCTTCATCACCTCTTCTACCTCCTACTTCTTAACCTCCTTCTCTTCCTCCTACTCCTATTTACTACTCATCGTTTTCCTCCTCATTCTTTGTAATTACCTTTTTCTCAAGCTCCTTCCCCATTAATTCCTTCCCAACATTCTTCCGTTCCTCTGTTTCTCCTTTCCCCTCTTCCATCTCTCTCCTCAGGATCACCTCCTCCTACCTCCTCATCCCGTAACTTCTTCACCCAAAGATCTCTCCCCTTTTATCAGACCGTTTCATTGCGACTTCGCCTTCCTTTCTCAAAATTCAAGGTCCCGTCGTTTCCTTCGTTCCACCTTTCTTTTCTTTATTTGTTGTTTTGTTACTCGACTACGACGAAGACGACAGCACTGATTAAAGCGCCAAAAAAGTACCGACATTTCCGTTCAGACTCTTCTTCTTCTTCTTTTCTACGTGATTTCCATCGCAAACAGTTTGTCTCCCTCGTTTTCAGGTGAATCTCGCAGTCCCCACTTTGGCGTGGTCCTGATTTATTGCGATTTTTGTGAACTTTCTTACTCTGCGTTGATGCGTTTGAGTCATTCTTCAATAACGAAGTGAAGATGCTTTGCAGGAAGTTGAAAATACTTCTGAGTTTACTGGATTTAGTGCTTTTATGAGTGAAGCAACGGGAATATCAAGTAGAATAAAAACATACAAATACTTGGCAGACTACATCAATATAAATTTATTGGATGAAAAGTATTGATCATTGTGAAACAAAATATTTATAAAAAATGAGATCCTCATTGTGGTTTGACAATATCTAGTCTTTTTATTCAATATGGATAACCAGCACGATATCATCTTCTTAACTATACAAAAAGTGAAAGATTCACATTCATATGTGTCTTCTTAGTAATAAAGAAGCGTATTATTACAATTAAAATGATTTTACAGTATTAATTGATTATTCAAAGAAAAATTATTATGATCTTCCATTAGGCAAACCCAATTTATTAAAAATTACTGATCTATGTACGTAATTGTTTTGTTTTGGCATTAAATCGTATTTCTGAGGCTTCCTAACATAAAATTTCTATTAAACGAGATTGTTTCAGAATGGAAGCTAATGATAATCTTCAGAAAATTGTAACTGCATCCTGTTTATATTTACTTTTGTGGAAGCTGAAAGGTTATAGTAGCTTATTGACCCCACGCGCTTTCAAGATGCGATAATACGGGAATCACTTTATTTGGAGCGTGGGCTGTAATCGATTTTTTTGTACGATATGATGCTGTACCATAGGTGAATCACGGAGTCGCTATATTGAAAAATAAATTAATATGCAGGTGTTTCAATTGTTATTTAAATTATTGATCTTGGCTCTTCTCATTCTAATGCAGTTTTAGACTTCCCACTCATTGCTATGAACGTAAATCAGCCGTCAGTACCACCTTCAATTGAACTTCTGTTTATTTTAAATTTTATTGTATAGATGATTCTATGAGTCCTTGGTCTTCTAGAGACAATTTCATTAAAATATCTTGAGCGGAGTATAGAGCCAATTTTATTGACGTTGATATGAATCTTTACTGATCTCTTTATACTCAGCGAAGTTAAAATGGAAGCAATCATAGCTTCATAGGCCTGCATTATTAATTAATATGATTTTTATTTTTGGGCGATTAATTCAAATTTCGTGATTGATGTTTTCAGCCGGAAACAGTTGCTTTTCTTACAATGATCACATACTGTTCGTGCTCCAGAACTATAGACTAAAAACAATGAATTCCAATGAAATCAGAATCAATACTTAGCTAGTCATCCTATGGTTTTATTTTCAATCCACTTCGTAGCTATTGTAGGATATAGTAGGGTTTAGTAGAAGGAGTTAACAGTGGGGAACTCTGCTATACCATTTAAGAACTCAATAGCTGACAAATGTTAGACTAAAGAAATACTCTATTTGATGTAACTCTACTTGGAATACATTGTATCACCTATCTTCTACGTGTCACCTCAAGCCAGAAGTTACATTAAATAGATTGTAGTTTCAATATTGTGCTAAAACTGTGTACATGGAGTTGACGACCCTGATCAAAGTTATCTATTGTCATCGAAGGTCCGTCCCTCTCAACCGACTTCCTGCCTTGCCACGAGTGGCTGAAACATTTTGAGAACTAATGGCGCATGGCCACGCCACGCCACGCGTCCTGACGCAGCTAAGACACGCGTCAGTGTGACGCCGACTTTCAATTTCAACTATTAATAACATCTAAAGACGCCTGGTGCGGATGGCACAACACGCGTCCAACCAACGAGTCCTAGTTCCGGCTTTGGGGTAGGAATGATGAGGGGGAGTGGGTGTAAAAAGGAAGAGGGGGTGTACCATGGAGGAGAGGTGTACAAAGAAGGAGGTTTGTACAAAGGGTCGGGGAGGGGTGGATAGAAATATTAAGAGGGTTGAAGACAGGGTAAAAATTAGATGATACATTGATTCTGATTTTGTCTTGTCACGATCAAAGAAGATAAGACGGGTTTTTGCAATCTTTTTCAATTTGGGATAATAATGTTTCCCGATCATTCAATTGAACAAGGGGAGTAACAAAGTAACAATTCATGTTTCTGAATACTGTATTTTGTATTCTCAAACTATATACGTATTAGCTTAGATTCGATATTGATCAATGAATTATTTGATAATTATTTGAAATCTCTTAAAATATCGTGAATTGAAGACATTTTTTCTGCTAATTGAATCAACATTTCTCAATGTTTTTCTCAAATCCAGTCCTTAATGAATTTTGTTGGTACAAATTCTGTAGTATTCATTAAAAAACAAAACTATTTCCAGTACGAAACCATAATGGTGGCTGAGAATATAGATTTTCGTTTCAGTTGGAAATGTCTGGAATAAATGCTAGTCTTTAATTTCAAAGTACTTTTCGTAATGACACTCACTCAATTGACTTTTATAGTTCGAATGAAATGGTTCTAAAGGTCAAAATAGACGAATAGTCAATTGAAAGATAATGTAATTCAGCGTTCAGGAAAGAGATAATACAAAGAGATAATGAATTCGTAATTAAGATAGTATACATTTCCATTTGAAATCATCCATGTAAAAATAAAATTTATAATACAAAGAGATGATGAATTCAGAATGAAGGTAGTATACATTTCCGTTTGAAATCTTCCATGTAAAAATAAAATTTATAATAATTATGAGTAGATGTTGATAATTTGTTTGAATAACTTCATTCCTCATTCTCAGCGGGAGTACCGGTATCCAAAGATATCTGCTCGCTTATTTGAATTTATTGATAATTTTCCCTGCACAAATCTCTGCAAAGGATTAGAATGATAACTTTTCTGTCATATTGAACCGAGTAACGATCTTCAATAATTTTGAAAATTCCAATTTGTAGTGAAAATTTGTTTGAAAACTTTCATCCTATTCAACGTCATCTCCATTCACTGGTATCTCTGTCTCGTCCTACGTGAAAAGCAATTCAGCCGGTTGACTTATTTTTTTAAAAAGCTCATTTCGTTGCGCAGCTAATTTCAATCACAAAGGACGGAAAAAATATGGAAGGAGAAGCTAAAAGAGGTTGATTGCCTGGCGCCGGTCCGTGTAGTGCCATACGTCAAAGCAGGCTCCAATAAAATCGTTCATATTCAATTTCCGGACGCTTTTTTGTCGGATTACACTTGAACGGTCCATTGGATCCTTATTATTGATATTGATCAAGGAGGCTGGGCCTCATTTCAATCAGTACCCACCATTCTCTCTTCTTCTCTTCTTTTATTTTCTATTCTCGTCTCTTCTCTTCATTCGATCATATCGACCCGAGCGATAGACATTGTTCAACAAACTATGAGGGGCCGTCGTCTAATTTTTTCCTCTCTATTCAGATAAGTTTTAATTGCTAGGGAGCTTGACATGGAGCTGTAGACTATGAGAAGGGCGCTGACTATTTTCGAACAAAGCTGATCTTTGTCCGGCTCGACTTTGAGTTGTTAATCCTCCGCTTTTCAGCTCAAAAGAAATTATCAGCTGCTCTACTATACTGTCTAGACTAACTTTTGTTGATAGCCTTTGATAGAGGAGTTTACTACACTTTTGGTTCATAGCCTTTTGATAATGTGAGGGACTCTCTAATAATATGATGGAGTTGATTTAGGGTTGGTAATCAATATTCAACATTCATTGTTGTAAGAATAATTATTAGATATTGAGTTCGAATTAATTATTATTATAGCCTTCTATAGCTGATTAAAGGCTATTGAATAAAAAATCAATTTTAAGAACCATATTAGCCTATATACTGTATTGAGATAATGGTCTCAGTACTAGTTAGTACTAGTACTAGTTATAACCAGTAAACGTCTCTCCAGTGACCTTATCTAAGACCTTATCTAGACAGAGGAAGATATTCTGTTTCATTTTAAGAGGTTGTTCATGATAGAGAAAGTGTTCCTTCCAATAAAATGAGAATGACAGTATGATATTTGTTAGGAATAACTAAGAATGGTATTGATAGCACCTATAGCCTATTGATAAAAAATTCATTTTTCAAAATAGATTCGATATTCCAGAGAATGAAATAATAAGTATTGTAAATTATAAACAAGCATTGAACTACTTTGACTTCTATAAATGGGATTTCGTGGAGTTTTGGATTTCTGGTAATGAGATGACTTTTTGGTACGGATGGCGATGGTTGAAGTGCCTATTTTCTAGTGGTGGGAAAAATGGGAGTAATCATCTTATGAGTATGGAACTGTAAAAGAACTTTCAACGTCCGAACTGTAAAAAAAAAATACTATAGAAACTGTAAATACTGTGGAAACTTTAGAAACTTTTGAAAGCGTTGAAGCTGAAGAAAGAAATGCAATTTTTCATTCAAACATAGAAATTCAACCAATGTATTCTGAAAGAGATATTCCACATTGCTTACAGCTTACAGCATACCTTATTCTTTCCTTCATACCTGTTTTATTATCGAACATAATTTCTGAAGAAATGCTTCCTCAGGTTCAGACTGAACCTGTACATGTCTGTCTACCGATTGTTAAATAAATAATTCCAACCGGTAATAAAAATCGATGCCAGTCGTGTTTCGGGTGAACAGGCGCTTGCAGGCTGCAGGAGGTACAAGACTGGGAGGTAAAGGAGGTAGATATCTGTTTACATTATGACTCCGGTATTCAATGCACGGTAAATAGCGCGTTCCCGTACTAAAAAACATCGACGTTGAGTCAGATGTTTCAAAGAGCGGACAGAGTGTGACGGCTTTTCGTTTGATGTAGACCCGCCGGTAGTCGACTCAATATTTCGTTGCCTCTCTGCAAACAAAAATCAACTCATAGCCAGGTAGGCAGGTGTAGTCTGTCCAAGCAAAGAAGACATTCTGGCAAGATGGAAAAATAACTCCAGCTTAGTCAATATTGATTCAAAAGTTATAAATTTGGTCTCAACTTGTAGATCAGAACGTTTCCTACAATTTGAGATCAGATTTGTAATTTTTTAATCAATATTGACCGAGCTGGAATCATTTTTCCATCTCGCCAGAATGTCTTCTTTGCTTGGACAGACTATACCCTACCTTCATCGATCCCGGATTGCCCCAAGGGCGCTCAAATTTGAATCAACATCGAAATGTTCCTAAACACACCTTTGATATTCAAATTTTCGTTTTCAAATTGGGAATACAGTCGTCGCAATAACAATAAAAAGTAATCAATATGAGTAATAGCTATTGCCCGCCGGAGATGTTTTTGTGGAAGAGAAATTTCCGAAATTATAAATTCAAATTGTTGTACAAAGGAATGAGTTTGAATGTTGATGACTAATGTACGAAATCGATATTGCCTGACTGGGGAAAGCAAAAAATTGTGTTTTTTTTGTAAAAAAATGACTGAAAAGTTATATCACATAGGATTAAAATATATTACAAGAGGTTGGGTAAAAATTCACCGTAACTATAATTTTTTTTTGTAAATTATCAATTCCAATCGCTGACTTTAACTAACTTTTATAAAAATTCATCGATAGTTATTATCGATGTGGCATGATTAACTATTTGAACTAATTCTTCAATGAATCATCAACTTAATATTTTTATTTTTCATATTTTTGTTTCAGGTCAGTAATGAAGGATTGAGTTCGGAGTATTGAGATTATCTTTGGTGGTGAGTAAATGTTACATGAACAAAGTAGCCTGATTGTCATTTATTTCCTCATCTAGACATTGAGACTTAAACATGCTTGGTGCTTGCTATATTATCATAGCGCTTTGCACCATTGAGCGCTTGCGGCTCGTACCCGTATTTTTCATTGTACAGCATTTCACCTGTTTCGTGGGCACGAGCCGCCAGTGCCATCGAGAAAGAATTGTTTCTCGATTTGTAGGGTTGTAGGGTTGATTATTCAATATTAAACTATTGATACTCCCAATTCTTCCTCTATGATTGTATAATCATATCGGAAGGCCTTCTTTGTATGAAACTCATTCATCATGATTACAAATACACTATTAAAAAATTATGTGAAAAATAGGAGACTATCAATGAAATTGAGATTTTGAATTAACAGTTAAACTCGATAGCTCAAGACAGCCTAGAAAAATATCAGTGCAATCTTTTCACGAACATTTTACTCAACTATTTCTTACTATAACTAATTCTTAATAATCTATTAGTGGAATATACTAGCCAAAAACAAGCATCAGCTAGAAAAGGTCATGCAAGAGCATGAAATGTATTTACTGCACGTCATAAATGCATTTATGGAGATGCTAAATTATTTGCAAATGGACTCTTGGTCAGGAACGTGCTGTACAACTGAAAATAATAATAATCCGTATGTAAACAATTACATACAACCGTCAGCCATCTTGAAATCTGAGCCTTAATTAGGGTCGGTTATCCACGTATGAAGAATGACCTTTGCCTTTGTACGTACCATACTTAGGCTATTCTAAGTTTCATTCTTAGTCGTTCTTCCTTTGGCGAGAAGTATGCGAAATATGAAAAATCTCTACCTGCGAAGCAGCAGTTAGAAGTGCCTATCTCTCCCCCCCCCGTGTCTGACTAATATGGAAGCACGCTTCCAAGCAGCGGTCGGTCGTTGGCTTCATTCTCCGCATAATAAAGAAGATAACAAACGGATATACTCGACGAGAAGCAAACAAATAAAGCATTTCCTTTGAATGTTTGCCTCCTCTTTCCCTCCCTACACTTCTATGCTGCTCCCGCGCTGATTTAATGAAACTGAAGGAAGGGGTTACCTGGTGCAGGAGCTGGGTGGTCGATGCAGTGCAGTAGAGTATTGGGTAATGTGAGCTGGTAGGCCTCAAAATTTCAATTGTGACAGATCTTAACCCAGCCACATGATTTTCAAGTTGGTTCAAAATAAATTGGAATGAATCAATTATAAAAGTAGGACCTTACATAGTTTGCTGTAGGCTTTTTCTAATGTGGACTATGATAGTACTTGAAACAATTAATAACTGACTAATCAATCAATAATGTCATGATTAATCATTGAAACTGTCAGGCAGCAATTTTTTGTTGCAAGATTCGGGGAATTTTCAGAATGAAATAAATCCGTGTAGAATTCCTTGTATTGTTATCGAGGACAAGTACTAACTCTAATTAATTCTTGATCAACTCAGATATTAATTCATCTATAAAAAAGACAAAATATTGTCTAACCTCAAATAATCAAGGATCGAGATTTATAATGTAAGTTAAAATCTTTGATTTGACAATGTTGTCTTTTCATTCAACATAGATAACTACCACAATATCACCGCCTTCACAACTACCGGACTCAACAAATCGGCTTTTAATAATATAGTCATGCTCTACTCGATATTTTCTTCAATATTCAAAGTATTATTTCACCAGAAACTAGCTAACACTCAATATCACTATCACATTTGTACATTAATTTTGAACTATAATGCTAGAATGAGAACAATAATTTGATATGTGAATGTGGTTTCTATGTGAAAAAAATATAAGGGAAAATAATATTGAGTTTTCCGGGTTTCCAATGATAGGTTTTTTTTTTAATTGAAAAATTGAAATTCTATAGTTGAGAATAATAATTGAATGAATGACCCTCTTGCATAAATAGCAACCAAAAATTATTATTTAGAATGCATGCTTGGTTGCTTTCTTTGTTTTTAACAAAGCCAGGAGCAGCATTACAAACCATACAACCAGCTACCAAAGAAGCAGCATTAGCTAAATCAGAAGCTGAGTAGGGGGCAGCGTACCCATTATTCTCCAATTGCGTCGAAAACAATCGAAAGCCGCGATTTCAATCTAGGAATTTCAGTCGACTCGTTTCTTGCCTTGCTGCTGCGCTTGCCTTCAATTCCGAATATCAAGATAATAGATAGCGTTTAATTTAATGAACGGTGATTATTTATCAAGCCAGAAGTCGGTGTGTTGAGAGAGAGAGAGAGATGGATGATATGTATTCAAAGAGGAAGAAAGAGAGGACGAGAGAAAACAATAATGAGAAATGTAAAAAGAGTAGCAGGGAGGTAAGCCAAAGAGTACGGGAGAAACAATCATGAGTAACAAAGGTAAGAGAATGGTTGAAGTAAGAAGTAGCAGGAGAGTTACTGAAGGAGTATAAAAACAATACATGAGAGAACAAATGGAGTTGAAGTTCGAGGCAGAAGAAGTTGGAAAAATAACTTGGTAAATAGAAAAGCAGAATGTGAAGGAAGATTATAGAAAATACAGGAGGGAAAAGGAGATAAGGAGAGTAATAACAAGGAAACCTGAGAAAAAATCACCAAAAGCTGTAAAATAGGAGTATTTAAGTAAACTGAAAGTGATGAGAAATAGAGCTAGTGAAATCAGCTGTTAGTGGTAAGAGAATCATAGTATGAAACTGGACAGGAGAAAATAAAAAGTTTGAAAAAATAAGAGATGAAGTAGGAAGAAGGTAGCAGGAAGAGAGGGAAAAGCAGGAGAGGAACATGATGGAAAATGGACATGAAACTATTTTAAAAGGAGAAGTCGAATTTCTATTAGTGAATAGAAATAGAATAGAAAAAATGTGAAATTTTAATAAGAAGCAATAATAAGGAGAATTATAATAAGGGCAGAATGAATAATAAGTTAAGAATGAGAGAGGAAGGGAGAGAAAGAATGGACTGCAGGTTGGTAACCTGAAAAGTGCTAAGAAGAAGCAAGCAAGAGGTAGTACAAAAAAGAAGAAATTGAAGATGGGGAGGGGTACATAGAGAAAAGAAACTGAAAGGGTGGATGGCATTACTTAAAGAAGAAGAGAACGGGAGAATCGTGAATGTATCGAAAGAAACATGCTGCAATGAGATTCGATCAATGGGTGTTCATGTTTATTTTTTCTGAATTTCCTTTGAAATCTCCTGCTGTTACGAGCTGCTTATCTGAATGCTATCGGCGAACATAATATTCAATTGGACGATCGAATTAAAGCACTTGCCAGATAACAAAAAACAGTCTTCAGCTTAATTAATTTAATAGTCTCGACGGCTTAACGATTAAATTCGACAAGTGGTCGACTACCTACACATCTGTTGATAAGGAATTATTGCACTTCCAGAAACTTGAAAAAGGCGAAAAAAGTGGAGCGACTGCTACTGAATGGATCAGATTCAATCAAGATTCACGGAGGAGAATGATTAAGGAAAAAATGGGTGTAGTTGATAATAATCAATCTTCCAAATGAGTTGGTGGAAGATTTACTCTCGTAGAATTTAATTGTTGGAAATATGTGGTGGAAGATTAGAAGATACGTTAAACTTAAAAGGGGTATTCACTTAACCAGTTAAGTCGTGGTGTTTGTTGAATCGAATCAGCTGCTAAATGTTTTTCCATGGACTACTAAAGCATTGACCTAACAAATAATAGGATATCATGGCTAAACTGGTTGAGTGAATACCACTATTGAGCAAATAGAAAGTTGATGATGGCAATCAATTAACTATCACTATGAACAGACATGTTGAAAGTCTTGATTGTTTCTCAATGGTTGTTTTCAATAGTTTCTGTCCATTATTGTCTTATCAAAAAGTTTTATCGATTCATATCAACGTAAGCTATATTCAGCATATTATGGCATAATATCTGGTATTAATCATGCATATACTGTAATTTATAAATGAACAGTAGGTGTTTAAGAGCAGAAGGAATAAATTTTCATAAATTAATATTGGAAGCTGAAAACTCGTTGTAGTTTTCTGGGAGAAATTGAAAATATTTTCATTCAGAAATATAGTTACTTTATTTTTATCTTCTTGTCAAAGAATTATGTGGGCTGTAAAACTATCGTGAAAACTTTATGAGCTGTAAAAGTATAATAGAAAAATTCCAGAAGGTTGTTAATAAAGTTATTTCAACAAAGAAGTTATCTAGTCTATATCCAACATTTTTAAGAGGTTTCAAGATAATAATTAAGCTTCTTCTTGTAAATAAGAAGATAAGTACGAAGTCTTGGTTTTACGATAGGTAGTTATGTTGTATTATCACCACTATCATTGACAATTAATCTAGGTTCAAATAGAAATAATAGTTTTGAATGATCAGTCCTTCATAAATCAGTCCTTTCATAAATCCACTGTGAATAGAGTAGGCCTACATTATTATTTGAAGTAGAAGACATATTTGAAGCATCCATTTGTTAGTAGAAACTGAATGTTGAATAGTTCTATTTCACTCTCTTCCTGAAACTTTAGAATTATTATTCCTGAATAGAAGGAGTGAGTTCACAACAGAAATATTCGTAAATGAGATACATGAAGTCAAATAAGATTTCAATTACATATCTTATGAGATATGAGAAAAATAACCTTTTCCACAATATTCTTTCCTTCAATGCTTATAATAGTAATAATATTATTCGTGTAACCTGGCTGACTCAGGTCTGGTGTCAGAGTTTTCAGGTTGCTCTTGATCAATTTCAGGGCCTCTGACAAGACTCAACTACTGTTCTTAGGCAGGCGGGACCGACGGCTTAACGTGTCAATCCGAAACACGGGAAAGATTTCTGGTCTGACCTGGGTTTGAACCCGGGGCCTTTAGGTTGCAACGCCAGCACTTAACCCATTTATGAAACTTGGTATACATATCCGTCACAGCATGCTAAAATGCTATGCAGTATTTATGAAATTTGTAAAAAGGTGATTAAATTATAATTAAACATTACCACCAAAAAATCAACCGTTGATTATACCATCTTTTTCATCTATGGAATATAGGTTTTTTGTTCAACGTGAATGGACGTTTGATAGGCTTCAATAAAATTGTTCAAGACATTTATCAATTTTCCATAGTGGCTATTAGATTTGATACAGTGCGTTTTAAAGCTTAAAAGACTCACTATTCAAGGAATAAATTGAAAGAGAAAGAGTTCATAAGGATGATGTATCGTAATGACAACATTTGCATGTTCAGATTATGAAAGCGGTGAGAGGTTTTTTGTTAGCTATCGAAAAATACGGCCGATGTCGTCGCTTCACGCCCAAACTGTAAAAAACGCGCGCAATTTTTTCCGTCCACTTTCTATTTATTAGCAGAGACACGTGGGTGATTACAGGGTGTGGCTCCAACATTGTGCCTAAAAGCTGCAATGTCGGCGAAAATTTACGGGCGTAATTTTAATTACACCGTTAATGATGGCCGATAAACTAGCCTAAGCCTATATGCATGTGGCAGGCTACAACAATAGGGCATGCAGCTAATTAGGCTATGATGCCTGTGGGCCATCAGGCCGGTACCGTATTGGAGAATTGATTCGCGTATCATGTGCCTATATCGTCAGTAATTTGTTTGCGGGACGTCCTATGGATTTATGAAGCTTGCTACATAATAATATTGTTGCATGCTTGTTTCAATAATTGTGTTGAGCCATTAATATTAGTGTGGATGACGTTGTTGTAATGAAGGGAGTTCATTTATTGGTCGAACTTCAACTGTAATTTCCCTATTTTGTGGTTTCATTTAGCTATATTGATGAGTGTTATTACCATCAATGATTTTATTATTTCTATTATATTATTATCATCACTGATAGGCTTTTGTTTTATTGATAGAAAGTATCACCGATAGTTTAAATATAAATCAAAACATTGATATTTGAATGAGTAGGCTACATGAATGAGCAGGCTTTCATTTGAGTAGGCTATATGAAAATACTTTTTAAAATGAGAAAAAAACCTTAATCCTTTCCTTCCACGATTTGTTTATGATTTAACAATAATTTCGAACTGAAAATCTACTATAATGTTATGGGTTTTCTGGTATCGATTGTTCCACCATCATCAATATCTGGTAAACTAGAAGAGGAGTAATGAGCAGCAGAATATCAACTAGATATCAAGCAATTGATAGTTGAATTTTCCATGGAGAACGACGGGTATTGGCAAAGACAAGTCACTCCCATAGTGGGCGACTCGAGAAGTGGGAGTGGGGTTAGGAGTGGTTTGTCTTGGCCAATAGCAGCAGCAGGAATTCACTGTAGTATTAAATGATCATTCAATTCCAAATTGGTACCACTAACTTCAAAGTAGATTTTTAGGATGACAATACTTTTTATTCAGAGAATAATTATTAATTAATTTCATCAGAGATTGATAGTTGCATAGCAATCGAAATCAGTTGAGTAACACGATATATTGATATTTCTGCGGCATGAAACTTCTAGCCTTTAATTTCTATTTTCATTGGTCAATGGATATTTGAATCACAAGGTCAAGTCCACATAATACTTTTTTGATATCCATATTATTAGCATTTTCGAGTTCTTGAGCAATCAAGATCAAAGAGAAAAGAACGTTTGGTTTATCTTGTATGAGCCTTGATTAGCTGAATATGGACAATCAGATAGTCACAACAGAAGGAAAGATGCAAAGCCGAACCACCGAATTAGGAAAGTAGATAATGGACTAGATTTGCATGGACTAGACAAAACTTGTCTCATTGCATTGCAATGCATTTCTCCTGTAATAAGATTTCAGCTCATTGTTCAGCAGATAAATTCCGTACTCGCTGCATTCTTTGCACAACTTATAGATACAAGTACAGGGTGCATGCGTGGGTTATTCAAATACAGAATTAACGTCTTATTGTTATCAACAGAACAATCTTTTACTTTCAAGACTAAACAATCATGGTTCAACCTTATTATCAAGCTGTTGTTGTTGCCATCCTCATATTAAAAGGTAAAAAGCTATTATTTCAACCTTCTATTATAAGGAACTTGAGATATTTGTGAAAGAATTCACGTATATAAGCTAACTAAAAACTCCTGTTTAAATGGAGTCAGTATAATGACTGTTGAATTCATTATAGTAATATTCCCTCCTTTGGGAGATTGGCTGTCGTTAGTAAAGACAGTCAGTCGTTTCCCGTTTCTGGAGGAATAGTAATTGTTGCATTACACTCTAACTGATTAACTGCATGTTATTCAGAGGTGTTCTGCATCTTCACTTGGTTGTGAAGACTGGCTTATGGTTGAGAGGTTCGACGTGCTAACCACACGTTACTTCTATCCTGGTTGATGATTATTCGCCTGCTGTATTTTCTGTCCGGGCTGGGAGGGCATTCTGGCTGGGTGGAGGTGGCTTCGGCTCGGTCGGTGTTGGTTCGAGGGCTGTGGGTTCTTTTGAGAATTTATGGCTTTTGGGCCGGTATTGGTCGGGCTGGGGTCGTTTTCCTGTCTTGCCGGAGTGTCTTCTTCGCTTGGATGGACTGTATAGTTTGGTGAATATGAAACTGGCAGCCAGCTGGTAGGCCTAGGCCCTTCATAGGGCTGTTGCGCCATTGACAAACAAAAAAAAAAATTACGTATTTTTTTCTTAAAATCACAATTATAATTCTCAAATATTCCAGAGAAGCATATCAATCTTAGCATAGCTTACTAGCCATACTATTGACAATACATCATGTCAATAATATAACAATAATAATAACAATATATCATGACAATACACATGTTTCATTATCAAGAAATTGATTAGTGATTATTTAGAACTTGAACGAAACAAAACTGACTAGATATGCAACTCCGTCCTGAGTACTGATGGTCACCCTGTCCAAATTTCCAATGTCAAACTCTAAGTAACTATTATTAATGTATTACTGTACAAGAAAATATTGTGATCACAACACTCAACCCTAAAAGATGGAAATAGTACCAGCTCAACAACATTCAAAATGTCTCCTGACTTTTAAAATTTTGAGATTTCGGAGCTCCCACTTGACAAATCTCAATTAGAAAATCTCTTTGTCAATACTATGGAATTGAGAATATCTGATCACATTAGATAAGAAAATACAATTAAAAAGGTTGATAAAGACCGTCTACAATGTAGACGTCTTATAGCCTGCAAGTAAGGAATTACATCCTTTGAATGTTAGTTGCTTGGTGTAAGTTTGTTAGTTAAATTTCTCCAACTAATTATTTAACCCTTTGCTGTTTCAAATTTAAAATATATTTTTTTAGCATACAACCACAATATTTAACTGTGTTATTTGTTAACCTTTCAAGTTAATTTTAGAGTCGGTACTGACAAGTCACCCTTTCAAGTATATCTAGTCGGTACAATGAAGTTGAGACGGACATCTATTTTGAAATGCTTATCATGAGTACTGGACCTTACAGAGAGTTCTAATCTGCCGACAGTGCTTCATGGGGAATGGCTCTCCTGAACATTCCAGCGAGGCACGATCTCAGCCGACCTTCCCAAACATACAAGAGCTTACCATTAGCGTCATACCCTTCTGTGCCTCAACTCAGTACTTTTGATTCTCGGACACCGAACAGCTTTTACCATACATTTCCTGGTTATGGCGTACGCTATCTTGGAATATTGTGCATGTGAATGTGTCTTGCCTGTTTGGGTGAACTTTACTTACAATAGTTGAGTTTAGCTGCTTACGTTTTGTTGTAACGTTGGGTGATTCCGTTAGTTGTGATTGATATATTGACGTTGGTTTACACTTGAATACTCCAGGATATTATTAAATTGTAAGAAATTTGGTTAATTCAAAATTTTATTACATGTGGAAGCATGAAGATACAAGATTTTTAGCTATTCAATGTAAAACTGCTATGAGAAACTTCCAACCTCTCCATCTGCTAAATAAATACATAAATTTCCCTGTTTGAAACAAAAGTGATATTTCTGTTCAATGTTCTACAAGAATAACCCGTGAAATGAGACTGTACTCCTATGTGGCCTATAACTGCTCGTGAGTTCCGGCCTGAATTGAAGATTGCTTGATTGTCATCGATCTTATTCTGTAATTGAAGGCAGCACGTTTATTTCAAAATCGAGTCTAGTCAGGCGAACCAAACATTCGCCTTTAACATGATGGCGCTATTTGTTTTTAATGTTCCAACCATTGAAAATGTGCTAGTTGAATGAAAATTTCGTCCAGAGAACATCAACACCTGAGTACTTGAGCAGGTGTTTCTAACGCATAATATATGGGAGGAAATCTGCTTTTCGCTTAATTTTACTAAAGTTAAGTTTATTCTAATTCATTAGATTACGTATTGGAATATTTCAATATTTCTACTAACACTACATATGAAATTGTATTTGTTTTGTTTTATCTCTGAGGGTGAAGCCCACATAAGCTCATCGGCTTGTGCGTGGGTAATAAGATAGAAGATGATGATGAGAGATAAATACTGCTTTTTAGGTAGTCGGGACAGACGTATTATCGTTTCGGGATGGCCGTATTTATGTGATTGTGCTGTGATCAAAGAATTGTTACCCGGCTGAGACTCGAACCCGAGTCCACCTAGTTATCAGACCGTCGAGTTATTACTTCCTCCAACGAGCCAAATTCTTAGTTGCGATATCATCTTTCTACCATGTTACGTATTTGATTAAAGTGATTTATTAGAACAGACTATCTGGGCTAAGATATCTGCAAATCATATGGCATGAAATCCGGTCTATACTAGATTGGAAACGTAACATTATTGCTCTATAAAAAGCATGATATTCTTAGAGTTCACTGTAATAAATGAAGCATATAATAGTATTTAAAAAATCAACACCAGGATTTTTGTGTGATCGGGGCCCATTATAATGAATATTTGTTACAATATCTCATGTACCGCTTGGAAAATTTGCTTTTGCTCACTGGAAGGGTGATACTATCTTGATGAAAACAAGCAATATGCATTGTGTTAAGATATGCATGTACAAAGCATCACACAAGATGATGGTGGATTTATGGCGACCATAAGGAAGAGTTCTGAATAAGGGTTGAGTCTCCTCCAACAGCTCTGATACAATACAATGACCATTTCTTTCTTTAGAGCATCTCTGTTGAAGAGGAAAAGAAAATTATATTCCTGAGAGCAGTAAAATGAAATGGGAATAGAGGTTGTAAAATCTAATGTATTGAAGAGATGGCACTGTAAACTCCAACCCAAGAGATAGAGAAAAGTAAATAGCCGAAATTTTACGTAATAAGAATATAATTTTTCTCGAGCGCCTTCTTTATGTTTGTAGTGAAGTATTGAGAGGAGTTCGTTAATGGAGGTTAATGGAATCCAATTTTCTTTTATGGAGCTCGAAATTTGAATAGGGAAGATTGGAATTTAATGTGGTACACTGAGCACAGAACTGGTTCAATGCAGAGGTCGTGGTGCTCAATGGATTTTTTCAAGTATCTGAGTTTATTTCAAGTTATTAGTGATTCAGAAGTGACTCTATTGCTTATTGATTGCTTATTTCATACAAGTCTCACAATACAACCAGTAACAGGATGATAGGAGCCTGGTGTTTCCGATTGTATTCATGACGTGATTTCATTGAATTGGATATTAACAGGAAAGGACAATTTCCATGAAAAAGGAAAAATAATTATTGTTGCTGTTAAGCTGGAACCTGATCTCAATAGCTATCAAGCTCAATCGACAAAATAGATAGTGATGGATTTGAGAAAATCAGGAAACAATACACAAAGTTACGAACATAGTAAAAGATCAATGACTTCCTGAATACCAAATAAATGTGCAGTAGGCTATATTAATCTATCAAGACATTCTATCCAATGTCGTAGTCATATTATTACCATACGACAATGATATTAACTCCAATATTCAACAATACATTCACTTCATTAAAATGAGTATTTTATAGGTTAACTTATTCAAGTTTTGATCCATGTTATGAGTCATTCTACCCTAGAAAAATATTCGAACCACATATACACGCGCATGCTCACCACCCATGTAAAGAAATATAAGCAATGAACTTTCTTATAAAGAGTAATACGAAAAAGTCTAACAAGAATGCTACAGAAGATACGTGGTCTTTGTATGCAGATCGGGCCATTGTTTCGGAGCCGAGTTTTTGCGCCCGGTTCTTGTATAGTCTGTCCAAGCAAAGAAGATAATCTGGCAAGATAGAAAAATGACTCCAGCTCGGTCAATGTTGGTTCAAAAGTTATAAATTTGGTCTCAAATTGTAAATCAAAATGTTTTCTACAATCTGAGATTTAATTTATAAGTTTTGAACCAATATTGACGGAGCTGAAGTCATTTTAACATCTTGCCAGAATGTCTTCTCTGCCTTGGACAGACTATAATTGTGCCCCGGCCATTACACATTACCACCGGTTATCACTTTATTTCAATGTAGTAAGTTTTGATTTTGTGTCCTTCTGGTACTCGGGTTTTTATTCTTGTGTCCTGGAAGGAAGGATAAGAACGCTTCTTTATTTTTGCGTCCTCCTGGCAGGACCAAGGATACGTAGAACAGGGGTAACAGGTAGCAGCACAGACACAGACAGCACGGAGGACATAAAGTAGACGTAGAAAATAAAACAAGTCCGACAATATCTATTGAAATCGATGTCCCTACTTTTATCTCCTCTTTTATATTCTTGTATGATAATTTATCCTGTTGAATCGCTGCGACCGCTCGATAACAGGATCTGAATATTTATAGTCTGTCCATGCAAAGAAGACATTCTGGCAAAATTGGAATATGACTCTAGCTTGGTCAATATCGATTTAAAAATTCTGAATCTGGTTTCAAAATGTAGATAAAAATGTTTTCTACACTAAGTAACAGAATTAATAATTTTTGAATCAATATTGACCGAACTGTAGTCATTCTCCCATCTTGCCAGAATGTCTTCTTTCCTTGGACAGACTATACTATCGGTGTGTTCTCTTCAGTGTTCTGGATGAATACACAAGAAATACAGAGAATGGGAAAAGGAGAAGAATTAAAAACGGAGTAGTGACAGTGTAGAGAGTGCGGCTTGTCTCTAGTTGGTGACAAGTACATAGCCTACTAGTTTGAATAGCTACGCAATAAATTCTGAGTCAACTATAAATTGAACAAGGTGTGTAAATGCAAAAGAGGAATTGAACTCTGCGGATGTATGACTGCAGCTCACCATCGTACGTATACAGTTGCTCAAAGTTATGGTGTTTGTGATGCCATTACCATTAGATTGGAATTGGAATAAGATAGGTGGCAATGACTTTTACTTGGGATGGAGAACGAACGAATAATTTATTATTGTATATGTGTTATTTGTTTGGAAAGTCAGTTCCAGATCTGTTACAAAATGAATTCAATCTGATTCTTGAATGGTTTTACCAAGAAGCGCCGAGGATCACTGGCGGCTCGTCCCAGGTGAAGTACCCGTTGACGGTTCGTCCTCCACCAGAAACAAGTGAAGTGCCCGTATCTTTCACTGTACAGCACTTCACCTGTTTCGTGAGCACGAGCCGCCAGTGCCGAGGATGAACATCGGTGTTCAAAACGCGTCCGCCGACTCAAAAATTCGTGAGCTGCAGTGAGAAGCTTTATAGATGATTTATAAAGCTCTCGAACCTTGAGTTGAAATTCTTCTAATAAAAGGTCTTATAAGTTTCAAAGAAGCATGAAAATTCTTTTATTTTTAGGAAAAAGATGGAGTTCACCATAGTTCGACAATAATGCAACATTGACATTGAGGTCTCGATATCTTGATAAATCTATGAGTATAAATCTTATGAGACACTGCAATTTCTATTCTTCTATTGAAATTGTTAGGAACTTGTGAATTTTAAAATGAATTAATGATTTGTCAAAAACCAAGCTGGTCTCTGGTTAAAAGCGCCATTCATATTCTGAATAATGCTGCGCTCGATAGGGGTAGCTGCAGAAGTGGAGCGCAAAAATATTCCATTAGAAAACGAAAATTGGAGGCTGAAGCTGCTATGTGTGTTGGTGGCGGAGTAGGGGAGGGGGCGTTTATCAATAACACGGTACCGCTGAAAGATTCGCTTGTTGTCAGGTTACCATGGTTACCATGGCAATAATGAGCATGCATCCCATACACGGCAGAATCTCTCTCCTTTGTCGTTCTTTATCTACTGTGAGTACCGTTTTTGCGCAATGAATAATACATAAAATTAATATTCATGAGCTTCCGTAGTATGCAGGAATGATTTTTGAGTTAGATTTTGTTGAAAAATATAAATATATTGGATGTGAACAGGAATCTTTTCCGATTGTACTGGATTTCCTCTTAAAAATTATTAAAAAAGAGGTTATTGTAATATGACAGATGCGTGAATGGAGAGTGATATACTCCTATTTTCCCAATCCGGAGAAACATCTTACCAATTTACAGTAGAATCACTTTTTGAAGCTACTTGATTGTTATGTCAGTTTCAATCAAACTTATATTTCTAAAATTCATGTTTGAATCAATTTTGACAATCGTTCGGAGATCGAAATCATTTGAATACATCTCTATACAATAAAAGCATGCACAGAAACTGTTGTGTTCGAATGATTTTAATTACTATTCTAAACTCTTTCTCATGTTTTTTATCTTTGTCAATTTTGTAATTTAGTTTTCAAAGATTGCTCTATAAAGTTTCACTATCTAGATTACTTGGATCCTTTATTTTCTTCAATCCTGCTTCTGACATATTGAGGACAATTTATCCCGTGTTGTTAATCATCTATCTGTGTATTCAAATTAAGCTGTAAAGAAGTTGTCTACTGTTGTAGATTGAGTGTCACTACTTTGAGGGTATTATTGATCAGATTATTCGTTAGAAGTGATTTACAAATAGGACACCACTTAGATATGTCGTCAAATAGAAAGCTACTATGTCTTAATGAGATAATAATCCATTTCAGAATGTGTTTCAATTATTACAGTAATTAGCATATTGTCGTTGGAAACTGAATTACAGAATCCTTTGAAGTATGTTCAAGCAAAGAAGGCATTCTGGCAAAATGGAAAAATGACTTCACCTCAGTCAACATTGGTTCAAAAATGATGAATTTTGTCTCAAATTGTAGGAAAAATTCTGATGAACAATTTCAAACCAAATTTATAGTTTTTGATCCAATATTTACAGAGCTAGAGTAATTTTTCCATCTTGCCAGAATTTCTTCTTTGCTTGGGCATACTAAACATGCTTTCATCAATGATAAGTTAACTGTCACGCGTAGAAATTCCTGCTACCTTTGGCGTTATAATGGAATGATTGTATTTAATGCAGGCTTAGTGTTGTTCATACTGGAGAAAGCACCTATTCTGTAGCTTTCAGGTTCAGGTTATCTCGGATAGTGGACAGAAAGCTTTAAATGAACGCAGAATGTTGAGTCTGGAGCCAAAGACAGAGACTAGTGGAAGGTTCTAGTGGGTAAGAGAGAGTGAATTGAGACTCATATTAATAGTTGAGAAGAGAATGGGATAGGGAAAAGACTAGGAGACAGAATAAGACAGAGAAAGAAAGAAAATTGAGACTCATATACGGACATGGAGAGAGATAATAAGAGAGTGAACTTGATAGAAAGAGAGAGTGAATGATTGAGAGGAGTTACCGAGCCATGGGGCGTTAGCTAGTCTGATATGCTAATGAAGGGTCTGGATCAAAGATTCCAGCCATCCGGTATTGGAGAATCGAGAACCTACCTCTGGTCTTGAGCTAGAGAATTATCAGACTCATTTCTTTGGTAATTGTTGTATTTACCTATTCTCTATTCCAACCTTTTTATCAATTGATCATTTGGAGCGGTGTAGAACAGAGGAACTGGTTTGGTAGCGTGAAACTTCCAAGAATGTTTCTCAGCTAAGTCCCACGTAATTTTTTTTGTAATTCTATCCTACTAATCTGTTAATGATAGATTACCAAAACTAGTACTTGGTTCTCAAGTAGGTTTCACAATTTTTTGCAATCCACGAATTTCACTATGTATACATGTATGCATAAGATCATATGTCTGTATATATCTGTGTGTTTCTTTTATTTTAGGGCTACTTTATTGCTGTTTTTTATTTTAAATATTAATTTCAGCACACTTTTCAAATATTTTTATTCGTGCATAATATGTTTCGACATTAACTATATTCTGTGTGTATGTAGATAAATGATATACACAAATATTATCATATATGTCTGCGTATGTCAACGATAATAATTTATCGCTCCATCTGGAATGAATTCATACTTTTTCCACTCATACACCGTATCTCATGTCTGGCTTCCTTCACAAATTGTGGAAGCGAAAATTCCAGTAGTATTCTGCTACGTATGAGGCAAAGCAATAAATAGCGAGCATAGTTTTTATGTCCAGTGGGCTCTCGAGAGCGTTTTGTTTGCTCTGCGACGTAGGGGTTTGTCAAGGGCTGAGAGCCCTTCAAGCTGCAGCTTGTCTGCTGGGAAAGAGAGATGATCTAAGAGAAAGAGATAAAAGTGAGTTTGTGTAAGAGAGAGAGAGAATTTGGCAAGCTCATGTTTCTTCCTCTCTCGTCCTTTCCCCAACTTCAACTTTCCGAAAACGGCTGCCATATTAGTATTATATATCACATTATATCGTTAGTATATATGTATAGTGCCCCTAAATTGTCCATCTTTTTCCACCACATTGCAGTGTATGTCCACGCTCACTTACGTTTAACATTGGCAAGGTTTTTCTCCAAAACGAGGTATTCTTTTGTCTCTCCACCAAATGCTATTTTCCACTCCACTTAATCGTTCCTGAACTCGGAGGTCAACGATTTTCTTCTTTTCCACAATGTTCCTAATCTGAGTGCTAGGGGTTTTTGATATTCCGTTCGGTTATATTATTCATACTTGAAGTATTTTGTGACTAGATTTAAAAAAGGATTGAAAAGTAAAAAAATCTATTTATGTTATGTACTTGTTGAGAAGGCTAGTTGTGAGTTGCTATATTGTGGTACCTACCTAGTCATCCATATTAAATGGAATGTCAAGTAACTGAGTTTACTCAAAATAGTAAAAACCAACTTCAATAATAATGACCATAATCATGATCAAGCACTAGCGGCTCGTACCCACGAAACAGGTGGAGTGCCCGTATCTTTTACTGTACGGCACTTCACCTGTTTCGTGGGCACGAGCCGCCAGTGCAAGGAATATAGTCTACAGTTTCAAACTTCTCAAATGCTTTCAAATTCCATTTTTTCCATGAGTGCTCAACATACTCGATCTACTAGACAATTATATTGTTTATTGGACAATTTTTATAATTTTACAATTCTTCAGGTATTACCTGAGCATTTAAGATGATTAGAAATTAGAAATATCATGCATTTATCAAATTAATTTTGCAAGGATACCTTATAACCAGAGCGTATGAGTTATAAGAGAATGATAATATAGGCTATAAAAGTATCCACTTTTGTTATCCCTGTTCATAACAATTAATCTCTGTTCGACTAGAATATAAACTATAATATGAATTTGTTAGAAATCTCTCAATCATATTCCAACTGATAAAGTAGCAATCATGTTTCAATATCAACCTGGATTGGGACATGTATAGAATTTCAACTTCATAATTAATTTGATATCTCACATGCATTCAAGCTTTGAGTTATTTTTACAAATGTTTGATATAAGTCGGTCAAATAAGTATGATATAAATAATTCAGTTTTCTGCGTGCTTACTGATGATATCCACCGTAAATCAACCAGTAGCAACCTATAACTCCAATACCTGACTTCTTGTTTTTGTTGCGAATATTATATTATTCTATTTATTCTGCCACCCTCGTGTTTCCTTTTGAAGACTTGGCGCTCGGTGTGTTCAAGTTGCTATATAATTCACATCGCATGTGGGACCAATTTCATACAGAATTGCATGAATGGCTTATAATTTTCGAAGGAGCTTGTTTATTGAAGTGAGATCGGATGCCCACGCTATATGACTGCTCCATTGCATTGAATAAGTGGGTCGCCTGCTACATAATCTGTCTAAGCAAAGAAGACATTCTGTCAAGATAATAAAATGACTCCAGCTCGGTCAATATTGGTTGAAAAATTATAAATTTGGTCTCGAATTGTAGATCAAAATGTCTTCCACGATTTGAGACCAAACATATCATATTTGAATCAATATTGACCGAGCTGGAGTCATTTTTTCATCCTGCTAGAATGTCTTCCTTGCTTGGACAGACTATACCATGCATCCAATTAGGAGGACTTGATACGCGCTTATTGTGTGCTTAGTTTTATTCATATGGTATCTTATTTATATGGTATAGTTTCTTGAATGCTGGTTTGTTTGTAGGAACATAAACAATGGTGACATTTCCGTTTCATGGATCGTATTACTTGAGTGTGCCTATGTAGATTCAATTACTGACTCCCACTCAATTACCAAACTGATTTCTTGTAGGTTATCATAGCTATATTTTGATATTTAATATGCGAGTATGTGAAAATTAAACAATAAAAAATAACAAAAATAAGTAAAAAAATCACAAATTCTATCATAGACAATTAATTGGAACTTATAAAAAAAAAAATTAAAAAATTACTTATAAACGTATTGAATTACTTATAAAACTTATTAAATTATAAAAAATCAATTTTAATCAATATCCTCGACTATCAAGTAAATGATTCTTTTTCTCCTAAACTTCTCTTACTTTTTTCTTTGGACAATGATTACTCTGAATGGAATCTTTGTTTTCTCGAACATTTGTTTCAAGGTCCCATCACTGTTACATCATATGAATTATTGATTTTTAATGGAGTAATTTTCAATGTTTTGAAACTGTGTATTGTCACTATGATCGTGAAATACACGAGCTCTATGTTAATTTTTAAAACCCCAATCTGTGTTCATGTTCTTTTACACTTTTTCTAATAATTTATTCTCTTCAAATAATGTACTCAAAATGTACTCGGGGTGGTCATGATTCCACAAACATTTCTCACCTATTTATTCTCTATCAATTTTTCATTGAATTAATTCACACTTAGTGGTAATCTACTGTTCTCTTCATTCTCTGTTTCACTTACTTCCAGTACATCTCTTCCCTTCATGATGAGGCAATATCTAATTTGCACTATCATAAAACAAACCGGACTCACATTGTGGCTGTATCAACTGATTGTTAACGGGTACTTTACAGTCGGTCTCTTCGAAAGTTATGGAAATGACAGAAAAGTACACATAGGATTATAACAGGGATTTAGCGAACATAATAGCGGGCAGCGTGTGGGTAGATGATTGCAATCCTTGGTTCTTCACAATTCTCCTTCACTCCTTCTCTCCTTACTTTCTTTATTTTTGATGTTCACCTGATGTCTGTGCCAGGTATACGCTTTAATAGACAAATTTATCCACTTCATGCTCGTAACAATAAATGAGCAACAATCTTATTTGTATGTCATTCATGTAGCCTACTCTACCCCATACTCGCTCTCTCTCACTCGTTCTTTCTCTTTTCCATCTTCTCTCAGGTAATTGTTGAAGACCAGTTGTAGCGCCTCACAATCATCAATCTTCCTTGTTGGATCATGATTGCAGTATTGAATTTATCGAGTAGTTTGTGCTTGTTTGTTGTCTCTTGTTATTGACGGTACTCGCTTCAATAAATTCATAAACATTATTTTATCCACTATCAATAGCGGCCACTGATTTAGTGTACGACTCATTGTTTGTGATCAACATCCCACAGCAGAACAGTGGTGATTTGTACGATGATTGGATAAGAACGGGGAAGTAATTGTTCTTTTGCATACGCTATTAATTTATTGGTGTTGTAAGTGAATGTTGACTGATATTAGTAATCGGAATATCAGCTGGTTGTTCTCCTTTCCCGTTAATTAAGATGACACATCACTCATATTGGACTTTCACGGTTTGAAACTATAGCGTTTAGATAACTCTTATTTCTGTCGAAGACAACTATCTATTGGTATTTATTAACATTGATTAATTTATTCTGAATTGAATTCAAAGTTATACAATTTTGATTTTCCTCAAAAAGTTAACGCCGCTCGTCATCAACCAATGTACTGCATTCATAAGATTCGAGTAGGAATTAGTTCAATAAGTCAAAAAATTCCAGTTGACAAGAGGAACCGCTTCAAGACATACAATGCTTCTTTATTATGTAGAGCATAGGAAACTTACCAATATAATAAGACTGTGATGTGTGCCATGAGCTTGAGAACGTGGTAGGAATGGACATTGAACATTCTTGAAAGAGATTTTGTTGGTAATTTATCTACTATTTTGATTTCAGGAAGAATTTATTCGTGCTTTAAAGGCGTTGAATTGGAAAAAAAGTTTGTCATATGAAAAAATTGAATCGTCCCCGGGTGGATTTGAACCACCAACCTTTCGGTTAACAGCCGAACGCGCTAACCGATTGCGCCACGGAGACTTGATATTTGATGAATTTCAATTGACTGTACTCAATTTCACTGTAAACTAAATATTTTTGAAAATTGCAAAAATTAATCCGTCCCCGGGTGGATTTGAACCACCAACCTTTCGGTTAACAGCCGAACGCGCTAACCGATTGCGCCACGGAGACTTGATATTTGATGAATTCAATTGACTGTACTCAATTTCACTGTAAACTAAATATTTTTGAAAATTGCAAAAATTAATCCGTCCCCGGGTGGATTTGAACCACCAACCTTTCGGTTAACAGCCGAACGCGCTAACCGATTGCGCCACGGAGACTTGATATTTGATGAATTCCAATTGACTGTACTAAATTTCACTGTAAACTAAATATTTTTGAAAATTGCAAAAATTAATCCGTCCCCGGGTGGATTTGAACCACCAACCTTTCGGTTAACAGCCGAACGCGCTAACCGATTGCGCCACGGAGACTTGATATTTGATGAATTTCAATTGACTGTACTCAATTTCACTGTAAACTAAATATTTTTGAAAATTGCAAAAATTAATCCGTCCCCGGGTGGATTTGAACCACCAACCTTTCGGTTAACAGCCGAACGCGCTAACCGATTGCGCCACGGAGACTTGATATTTGATGAATTTCAATTGACTGTACTCAATTTCACTGTAAACTAAATATTTTTGAAAATTGCAAAAATTAATCCGTCCCCGGGTGGATTTGAACCACCAACCTTTCGGTTAACAGCCGAACGCGCTAACCGATTGCGCCACGGAGACTTGATATTTGATGAATTTCAATTGACTGTACTCAATTTCACTGTAAACTAAATATTTTTGAAAATTGCAAAAATTAATCCGTCCCCGGGTGGATTTGAACCACCAACCTTTCGGTTAACAGCCGAACGCGCTAACCGATTGCGCCACGGAGACACATAATAGCTAATTATCGTTGTCATGCATGTAATGGTGATTTTAATAGGGTATAGCTCAACCATAAAAAAACTGTAGAGATCACTGAATTTGTGTGAGCTCTCTTATCAACGTGTGAGATGACCCAAAGTCAATCAATTAATGTGAACATTATCAGTTGACGTGTTTTCTCTCTCTAGACTGAAATGTGTTTTATGTGTAATCTGGACTAATTTTTTTTCTCTCTTTAAAACTATTTTCCAGTTAGTGATAGTAGTATGAGAGTATAGTTAGTGTAGTATGAGAACTATAGGGGGTGATAATGAATAATGATGGAGGATTACAGAACAGACAACAGCTTTCATGACTTGGAAAGTTTATCAATTATTTTGAATTTATGAATGAAAGTTCAATCCTCATCAAGAGTCTTAATTGACAGAATTGCTGTCGCCAAAAATATAGGAGCATCCAATATAAGGAACAACCAATCACAGATTCCTTAATTTATTATAGTAGTTGACCTTATCCATGTAAATTATTGATTCCTATATCACAGGAACTCTGAATTTTTATGAAGTGAGATCGTGATAGTCTGTTAAAGATGGAATACTCCAGAAAATTTTCTTTTTCAGGGAAAAGAATCACCGCATGAAAAATGTGCAGGCTTTGTGCGTGATTTGTGCCGTTTATCATTCTCACATTCACATGCGCCTTGAATTGTAAGCGAGTGAAATGAGATTCGTGCCTTTGACTGGATAAATGGTGACAATAGCGAGGCAGATAAGAGGAACTACGGCGTCGTTCAGAAAGCGATTCCGACCGAATGAGACAAGAAAGACGAATGGAGCCAAAGAAAAACAGGATGGGAAAAGGAAAATAGCGTGTAGGATGAAGGAACTCGGGTAAGGAATCGAGTCACCCTGATATAGAGCTGGCATGTCATCATCATTGGCTATACACATGCAACGGAGTATCATTGTCATCATGGACGACTTCCCTACGCACTTCCCTTCCCCACGCGAGTGTGTAGCGTGTGGTATTCTTGCTCCTAACGACTGGTTCTGCCTCATATTGAACATATTGAACAATATTATAGGCCATTCAACATAAGGCAGCCGCCACATCAAAATACAACATATGATTTATTGTCATTTCCGTAGAAAAAAGCTGCTTCCGCTTTTATTATAATACCATAAAATATAAGCGACCGGCGTTATTGCATATAACAGTACAGTTTCAGACAATTTGCTGAATTGGGTAGCAAATCTGGAATTATGGTGCTTTTTCAAATTGCCAGTAAGCATTCAACTTAATAAAATTTTTTACCATTTAATACCATTTAATGGTATCAAAAGAAATGTGAACTAGGCAGGTGAAGATACATTTAACCACATCTTTTCTGTCTATAGCAAATTACTTATCAAGTGTTGGTGAGATTAGGCCGAAATAGCCGAAAACGATTATTGATCATTTAATTCCTGTAATTTGAAAATTCTTTTAGAATTACATTTGTTAGTATTTTTACTTCAAGAGATTACAGTACATAAGTTCTTCACAGTATGAACCATAGCTTGAGTGCTTAAGATGTGCGTGTAGCCTGTAGCCTACAGGGATTCTGATGAAAGTTGTTCTTACTTGGTTCCTCTGGTATTGAGGAAGAGGAATATCACAATATCATGTATTTGATAGAATTTTGGAGGTGTATTTATTTCATTTCATTTTATTTATGTACATACAAATAAGCAAGATGTAAATGAGGTTATAATATTGCGAAGTGGAACAACCCTTTGGGTCTCCCCACTAATAAAAGCATACGCTAAATAAATAAATAGTGCTTAAGATGTATCTCACAGCCTTAAATTACGCCTCAATTCGATGCAAATCAACTAATCAATCATGAGGATCTCTTTAAGGCAACCAATTTACCAAATTAGTCGGAAAAGGCTACCTCAATCACAACTGTTGATTTCTTATCTTACTATAACAACCAGAGAACATGCTTATATAGAAAGATGGAACTTTGCCAGAAAAGACATAGTTATCGGACACGCGTCAAGAAAACGAGAGGAAGGGAGAAAAGTAATGAGAGAGTAGGAAATCCAGTCTAAAAGACAGAGAAAGAAGAGGCTTGCTCCCAACAGATTGGAACATTTTATTTGGTATGTTTCCAAATTCACTTTAAATGTAGTTTTATTAGAAAAGTCTTCAAACAAAAACGTTTTTATTTCATCAAAAAGGTTCCATGGTGTAATGGTTAGCACTTTGGACTCTGAATCCAACGATCCGAGTTCAAATCTCGGTGGGACCTTCTCTTTTTGAAGTTTAAGGGACAATCATTTTTCACAAATGATTTAATTGTTAAAATAATGAATAAATTCAAATTATTCTTACAAAATAGATCAAAATAGATTCCAAGATTACGTTTCAAACCCCACTATAATTCGAAAACAACTCATTTATATAGCTCCCAAGATCATAAATAACTTCCCAAATAATCTCATGAACCACATACCAGCGAAGCATCTCATGTGAAAACTTGTTTAATACACACGTATTATTTCGAAATTGACATTCCATAAACCAGTTACCAGATGTTCGATAAATGCTTATTTAATATTGTTCTTCTTTTTATAAAATTTTGTTTCAATTGTAATAATAATCATTGCTACTCCTACTGGCGGCCAAGTTTACTTGTGCCAGTAGCATTCCACTACCTTCATTGTATTTTGCTGCCGTATTTGAAATTGAGAAGTTTTGTTCTTGTATTGAATTTTTTGTTTGTCAACATAGTTGTATTTTTAGAATTTATTATGTCTTCTTTGTAAGCTAATTTGGAAATGTAACTCTAAGCTATCTTGGTTTTGTACCTGTTTTTTGGAAATAAATTTGAATTTGAATTTAAATTATTATGTTATGTATGGTAGCCAGCTACAGTCAACTAAGCATAGAACTATGCTAACTACTAAAATGAGAGACGAGTTACCAAACAGCAATTTACTGGACAGTCCAAACATTCTTATAAAATGTAATTTCTCATACTTTCCTAAATTCTCTATGTCAATGATTGGAAATCAAATTAAATATTCATGGGAAGTGTTCCTTATTATCATAACTATAGAACACCGGATTTTTATGAGGAAATAGATTATTTTCATCCTACTTGTGATGTTTTGATTAGAACTAGGAACTTTACAGCTTGTAACCATCAAATTTATGGGAGAGGTTGTGTCAAATACGGCCGCGCGTTAGTGAAGCGTTATCAACTCTTAAGATTCTTTTATAGTTTCGGGTGCAGTCCTCATTTTATCTAAACTTACTACTAGTTCAGTGAAACCTTTTTTCCCATCTTGACCTAAAATTGTATCTTCTCGTTTGTGTCACAGAGGTTAGCATGATGGGATATTTATCGGAGAGGCTTCGAGTTCAACGAAGCATGTGCGCTACGTTGTATCAAACGCGTTCGAACGGGCGTAAAAAGAAATGAAATATGTAATAAAACTAATATTTATGTTGGACACGGCGTGGAAGCAGGCATAAACCGTTCAGGCCGACGGTTTTACGAGTTTTCGGATTGTAAACACCCGCTGGTTAACGTCTCGTAAAACGTTGAACATGGACACCTCTGTTGGCTGCAGTGGACAAGAGGCCTCGCGGCTCTCAGGCCCTATTACACCAACAGGGCCCACGACATTCGCCTCCCAATTAGGCCCTGTCGGCTTTCTTCAATATCTACTCAGTTATCTTTTGCAATTAGCATCCATGTTCTCAAGTCCTGTATTCTTAGGTCCGTATTCTTATATTTCTAGGACTGTATTCCTATATTGTCAGGTACCGTGTGTACTGCGTTCTAGAAATGTTATTATATTCTTTGGTCCCGTGTGTACAGAATCTTGTACAAACAATCGTATTTGTCAACACGCTACACGTGGAAAAGTCGGGTGTTTGGATAATTTTAGTGTAATTTTCCTGTTAACATTCACATGCTGTTTCAAGTTTATTAATAGGTCTTTTAATATTTGTTGAAAGCTTTGAAGACCTTACAACTCGTCAACTCCCTTAACATTTTTTCTTATGAACGATTCTATTCCTCTTTCTCAATAAATATTCACAATCATCTGCAATCGGAATGAAAGAATGAATAGAATATTAATAAAATCGATGAATAGAATTTGTTAAAACACTTGAATTTCTTTCTTAAGGTAGAGGACAGAGTTTTTTCAAAATTATTTGTTTTTATTTCCGTATAAAATATAGGTACTGGACAATTCAATATTTTGTTATCAAAATTCATTGATTCAGAATATTCAGAACAAGTGCAACACATACTTATAAAATATTTTGATGTAATGTGATTTTATTTTCCATATTTTATTCCTAGTAACCTATTTCTATCGAGATTACATTAGTTTCGCTTTATTTACCACCTATCAGAGAATAAAATCAGTCATTTTTGTATGTATTCTTTTTTTCTACTATTCCAGGAAACGTTTTGAAGGAAAAAGACTGCCCATCCGGCCCCAGTTATAATGCTTGCAAAGCCTTCTCTACATTCGAGAATAGAGTTCGCAAACGTGCACAGCGAGAGTATTTTTTCTCTTTTTTGGGTTTTCGGTCCGTTTAAAGCCCGTTGATATCCATGCTGACCCTTATTCGCGATCTCTGAGACCATTTCTATTTTTTTCTCTCCCTTAGGATATTGTAACTTCCGTTTTTCAGCGTGATACTCACAGCCTTCTTTGTCCGGTTCTGTTTCCAGATTAGCTGGGGATTTTCCAGCTAGAGTCTCTCGTCCCTGTATTCCCTTCTTACATAGTGGAATGCTTGTTTTCCACATTTTTGCAATCTTCCTCCAAAATTCACCGCTATTTTCTTCATCATTTGATACCACGTAAGAGTGGTTTGTGCCGAAGAGCTTTGTGTTCTCACTTTTGAGAAGAGAAACTTGTGTGGCAAATCAAGATAGGCCTACTTGACGCCTCTTGCCAATTTCACAAGTTATTGACAGATGATCTCACATGTATTCTTGTTTTGATTGGAATTTCTGCTTGCGGAATATGAAACTTTTGTGTCAGCAGGATATTATAGTAATAATATTGTGTTTTCCAAGTGGTATTATCCTGTTTTGAATAGAATTATTATTGACAGCATGATATTTGAATGAAATTTCCGTGTTATAAGAAGAATGCCATGAATCTGTCAATAACTCGATGGGGTAGAAGATGAAGAACATAACCTTTGTATGGTCATTTTATATTCTTGTGTTTGATTTTGATGGCATTCTTATGATTTATTATTTTCTGCTGTTTTATATGTTTGGAAAGTTTATTATGTACTGCATGTTTATTACAGAAATCCGAACGAAAATACTTATAGGCAATGAAAAGAATGATTGTGTATTGTCTATTATTGTTTCTTCTCATTCCTAGAGTTTATAATGCATTGTATAACAAGATACATAAAGGGATCGAAAGCAACAATGTTGAATGAATCAAGAAAATCAAATGAAACCTAAAACTCTGTATCAGAAAATGTTTCTTAATATATGCTTACTATGTTCTGAACTGTATTACGGGATCTATTTAAAAATATACAGTGAGACGATCTCGTTCTCAAGATGATTTTGAATATTATTTTTTAATTTCTATTGCAGGTACGTCCAATCGAATTTACATACATAACTGGAATCGTGACTCTACTAATGTAAGTGAACATTAACTCCTACCTTTCGTGTAATTTTTCTAAATCAGCATTATTTGAAGCTAAGAACTTGAAAATCGCAAAATAGTAATAATCATGTTCAGATCGAATTGGGGAAGCTCCTAAGAAACTTCATTAGTCTATCACTCCAATATCAGGAAATTCCACAACAGACGAGTGGCGAGGCACATCTCACCAAAAAGGGAAGGATGTTAGATTTTTTTCTGATCTCACGTAATGATATGAAATAATATACGGGGTGCATAAGGAACTTTAAAACTTAGGGCTGTTTAAAATAATTGAAAAATAAATAAAAATCAAACACCCTTTATGCACATTGAGAATGGGCTTAGATCCCGAAACATGTATGTGTGTTTTATAATTTTAAAGTTTTCAAAAAAAAGGGTGTTTGATTTTTATTTATTTTTCAAATATACGGGGTGCTTCTGGAGGAATGTGCAATACTTCTCAGGCTGATTCCTTACACCAAGTAGATAAAAAAAGTTCCATGGGACCAATCCCTAAGAACGCTTTGTTACCGAGATAACAATGGCGGAAAATTGAGATTTTTCAAAATATATTAATTTTTATAATTTTTTAGTAGTGAGGTTCTAAAATAATCAATTCCTATGTAAAATTAGCTGAGGAATTCAATAAAACCAGTTCCAAGTTTGTAACTTGAACGGTTATTGAGATAATTGGGAAAATACGCTAGAAAACGCCATTTTTCAAGGGTTATAACTGGATAAGGAATCATAAAATTGTATTTTTTATTAATGGAAGTTGAAGAGAGTCGGATTCTGAAGAAAAAATTGAATGGTGGCGATTGTGTAAATCCTACCCAAATCTCAGAAATGGCGATCAAAAATCGCAAAATTGACAAAACATAGCACAAGTGATGAATTTGTGTTCAGTAGCGATTTTTGATCGCTATTTCTGAGATTTGGGTAAGATTTACACAATCGCCGCCGTTAAACTTTTTCTTTAGAATCCGACTCTCTTCAACTTCCATTAATAAAAAATACAATTTTATGATTCCTTATCCAGTTATAACCATTATTGTTGAAAAATGGATTTTTCCAGCATATTTTTCCAATTACCTCAATAACCGTTCAAGTTACAAACTTCGAATTGGTTTCATTGAATTCCTCAGCTAATTTTACATATAAATTGACCATTTCAGAACCTCACTAAAGCCTCTAAAAAATTTTAAAAATTAATATATTTTGAAAAATCTCAATTTTCCGCGATTGTTATCTCGGTAACAAAGCGTTTTTGGGGATTGGTCCCATGGAACTTTTTTGTCTACTTGGTGTAAGGAATCAGCCTGATAAGTATTGCACATTCCTCCTGAAACACCATGTATATATTCTATATATATTATTTCATATCATTATATAAAACACTAACATCCTTCCCTTTCTGGTGAAATGTGCCTCGCCACTTGTCTGTGGTGAAATTTGCGTAGTTTTACGCCAAGTGTAGAAGTTGTAGCAATTTCTGCTACAATAATTTTCAAAATCATACAGTTCCAAATTCACAATAAATTAATGCATTAAGATGACGTGAAAAGGTGTCTCCATAAGTCCTGGTCTTGTGCTTGGGTTGCTTCAAGTTCGTAAATAAGAGATATTATAATATTGTTCTCTATAAATCCAGAACCGATATTTTAACGTCTTCTTACAAATACGAAGCATCTTGAACGATGAATAAAGTTGAATCACCCGTTTCAAAAAATAACTTTCCACCTGTCGCTTCAGATTTTCCATTGTGCACTGGCATCTCCTTCAACTTGATCTCGTAAATTTATTCGGATTAAGCGATAAGAATGCTTGAAATATAGGAGTGAGAAGTGTCAACCACATATCGAATCTGGTTTTTTCTCATGGTGTTCGAGACTCAATTTTTCATTTCGACTATCCAGAAGCTGTCCAACCAAGCCAGCTGTACCGATCAAGTTGACAAATAAATGGACTTCCTAATTAACTCCTCTCTCGCCTTGACGCGTGATTAATGGTCACACCCTGTATAGATATATAGATATTTATGTGAGAGATAATGTGGCGAAGGGTATCCGAACAGATAACGTGTGCTGTCGAGTGATTGGTGTGGATTTATGTGGATGGCGACGTCCAATTATGGAAGAGATATGGGGCAATCTAAGTGAAGCTTACGCTGGGATATTTGTTCTGGGGGGGGGGGAACTATAGTAGTTGTTCGTCTTCTATTGTACAAGAAATAGCGTTTCTCCACCTTTCAAATATTATGTTAGTCATGAAAAGTATTCGCACTGTAGTTCCAAATCAACTGGAGAGCTTCACTCACCTATAAATTTTTATATTATGGGAATATTGTAACGATGCCTTGAACATGGAATTGGTATAATCCGAAAGACGTTCGGCATAAGATGAAGGGGTTATGAATTTGAGTGGTTATGGGTGGTTATGAGTGGTTATAAGTGGTGGTTATAAATTTATCAATTATTCTAGAAGTCCCAGTAATTTGTGTTTGAGCAAACGACTTAGTAGATTTGACTTTTAACTCTATTCAATTAAGTCAATAGCTTCCTTTAAGTTTCATCTAGAAGATTTCCTCTAGATTCGTGTCAATAATTATTTATTAAAAAAAACAATTATAGCTTGCTCACAAAGAAAATTATGTCTTTCTTATCTTAAGCCTTTCTTGAAATTGGTTCATCAAACAAACCAGCGAAGTAAATGATATAAAGAGTTTAAGCATACTCATTTGAGTGTTTTTATAAGGGAATAAAATAATTGTATTATGAACTTTTAGAAAGTACTAGAACTGTTATAATAAAGGGGTAGTTCATAAACATTCGATAAACATTTAGAAGACAGCAACTCAGAAAATGATTATTGTTCGATTAATCCATCCAGTTATGAGAGAGCTCTCATTTTTTGAATACTTGAATGCTGTCACAGTGTACAGTTATCATGAAGAGGTTCTCAAGGCAATTGAATCAACATGCGTGAAAAATATAATAATTGATTAGTAACTCAGATGGGAGTCATTGGAGTCTGAATAAGTTCAGTTGACAACTTCTTTACTGTGGGCTACTTATGAAACATGGTGACTAATTTCTGAGATAAGGATATCAAAAAGAGGATTTTAAGAAAGGAGAAATAGTGAGATGGTGAAAGACTGAGAGGAAGTAGGTTTGAAAAATGAGAGGGAAAATGAGCTGGACTCCCCCAAGAGCGAGTGAGATAGTTTGATTGTGAGCTCTCCCATTGACAGGACTTGACGTCAGCCAGACCTAATGGAAAAAGCAGTAATCATTTAGCACTGTGTCGGCCTGTTTATTATCATACCAGCATCATGACTTCTTTCCTTTTCCCTTTTGGGGCTCCATCCATTACAAGATCAAAGCTAACTCTGAAAAACAAATGATATCATGATTTGAAGCATTTGATCAGTGGGAACTGACTAATTCTCTTGTTTACACTTGATGGTTATCTTTGGTTGAATCTGTTCACTGATTTTCTCATCCCTTCTTTTCAAAATTGTGTTCTATATCATTCATTCATGATTCATTATGTCATTCATTCATTATTTCCAGTAATCAGTAATCTCAGTGCGAATGGAACTTTTGCCAAAATAAGCTTTCAGGAGCTGTATTTAATTCTTTAATTTTGAAATACTTCATTAATTTTCTAATTCTACCCAAACCCTAAACTAATTCTAGTTAGGCTAGACTCTTCCATAATTCATCATTGAACGAGCTATGTTTCAATTCTTCTCCATCCTCAACCCTGGTATTTTTTCGTGCAATAATGAACTTGTGTTATTTTCATACACAGTTCAACTAAAGAGGATTTCAATGCATTGATGATTGAAATATTATATTTCGTATCTGAATATTATGTTCTATTCAACTTCCATCATCATTATTGTATTATATTCATATACTATGGAATAAGACTGTAAAATTTAATTCTTTCCTCCTTGGTAATAGGCCTACATGTATTATTCATGAATGAATTGATTATTATTAGTTATCCTAATAATTCATGACAGCGTGCCTGTTCCATGTTCACAGTTTCCTAGTTACGTGTGCATAGGCTTATAACTTTAGGCGTATTATATTGTTGTTATTTATCTATTGTGTGAGGAAATCAAGAGCCAATTTACAACTACTACAAATGTTCAGTGGCTCTATTTCAATCTCTAGTAGGGCAATAACACAGCGTTCATGCCACATTTGAATCGGCATTTAGTTGCTACTTTGTTGAAAGTTATTAATGGCAGCCATTCAAAATGAGCAATTATCATTGAATAGATAAACTCATTATAATTAATGGCCGGCACGCGAAGCCGAGGAGTTTTCAACTGTTCGACTAAATCGTCCCGTTCAGTTGGTTTAGCGCTTGATTATTTTAAAAGACTTTTATATAAGGCAATATAGAGCTGTGTAATAATCCTAGTCACGCACCCTGTCACACATACACTCTCTCCCAACACGAATTCTCTCTCAAAATAATTAATAGTTGGCCGTGTTTTTGTAATGGTATCGCCGGGGAAACAACGCACATTTTTTCCCCGGGCCCGTTCTGAATTTCCTCTAAGCACGTCATACACAAGTCACCAAATCTAGTTGTTGAAACTTTTGTTGTGAATTTTATCGGAACACATTGTATACGGGCAAGATAGGCAGAGAGCTAAGGTTCAAATTTATGCAATGACCGGTAAACAAATAAGGGTTGACCTAGATTTCGTATCGTGGAATCTATTAGTCTTGAACTAGGAACTAGGTGATGGATTTATTCTCATCTTCTATCGATTTAAAATCTATTGGAATCTATTAGTCTTCAACTTCAATCTGTCCCATCACTAGGTGATAGATATCTATTCTCATCTTCTATTGATTTTTTGCACTGCACTTTTGATTGATTATAAGTATAAACCGTTGTTCTACTCCCAAAGTAAATCTTTCAACCCTTCATTTCCAAATGATCTGCCTCTAAGAGAATTTATGCCTAAATATTATTTATATATTGATATATTTATATATTCCCGGTATATGTGAATGAACTCAATGTACTCAAGATCGTAAAATTGTTCAATTTTGATCGAATTTAACAAATGATAAAAGCATTTGAGCCGCCTTGATAAGCTGAAAACTATATGAGCTATAGTTTGTTAAGATCCATTGAATTTTACGAATGTTACGGGTGTCCTTAATTTATTATCCTTAAAGAGTCCTTTTAACTGGAAATAGCCTGAATCGAGGACGGTATGGTGGGTATTATATTAAAATATGATCTAAAAAAAAATATTCTGGTAGAAAACTCCAATACAAGGATATAGAGATTTATTTTGGTCATTATTGTTGAAAATATTGTATTTTTTGTTGTACAAGGAAATATGTTGAGAGCTCTAGCACAAAAAAATATAAAAGATAGAAAGTTCTACTTGGTCTTGAATTGTACAGGATAAAATTATCCTCAGAGGGATTTTGAATTCCACATTCCTAATAAAACGCACAGAAGATATAAACAATCAAAAATTGAAAATTGTCAAATTCCAATTTCTCTCAAAAAATATATCATTCAAAAAAATTCATAACTCGGTTGTCTCTCATCACAGAGGGTTGGATTTGATATCAATCGCTCAAGAGTTTCATTTACTGAAACATTGTAATTACAAATTTCTCTGTCCGACGCTTGGTTTTGACTTGAGTTGCAAAAAACTAGAAAATGAACAAATTTTCCGTGGTTTTTTGGGCACTCTGTATTACGTGCCACTCAGAAAGCGTCGCAAACTCATATTAAACTTATTTGGGATGTCCACAGTGGTTTAAGATCATTTCCAGCCATCCATCATTTTTTAGGTGCTAGAAGTCTAATTTGCCTGGGCTATGAAGGAAAACTGCTTCAATAACTGATACTTCAACTTTGATAAGATTAAAAATGTTTGTATTGATTGACTGTTGAATAATCCATTATTGAACAAAATTATTGTTGTCAGACTCTGTGTTACTTTGTCTAGCAGGTGAGCCAGCGCCATCTAGCGGGTGATAATGCAACTAGACTAAGCTTTTCTCTTAGCCAATGTCTGTCGAAAATTAACAACTTTGAAGTTTCAATTGATATTGTACAATTCAGGATGATCGTACAAATATTATCTTGGGCTTAAACGTTTCTGGACTAAGAAAATCGACTACACTGATAGTTATAAAGTAATATTCAGTCAGTAAATCAATAAAATTTTAACGCGAAGTTTCAATAGCAAGCAGATGGCACCAACTCCAAATTCAGCATAGGTGAAGATAACATAATAAGGTTACTGGTCTAGCTGTTCATGGAACTGATTAACTATCTTGTTTTGTTTGCATTGATGTTGTGTGCCGAAAAATAAAGTTTGACACCACGGGTCGAAAATGTACTATTCTGACTCGATCTTTTCTAGTCCTCGGCCTACGGCCTCGGACTTGAAAACCAATCTCGAGCCGGAAATCCGCCTTTTTCGACCCTAGGTGCGAAATATACTATTAACAACTGGTACCGTAATTTTTCTCTGTTGCTGAGCGTGGGTGATCTGCTAGGCATATATACAATACAATATATTATATATATTGTATAATTATTATTATAATGTTTGTTACAATTTAACTGCTCACCTCATTTTACTTCCCAATTCATGATAAAATCTGATTCTGATATTCCGATTCTGAACGAAAATAATCAGTTCTTGGAGAGGAAACCATAAACTGATTGAACAGTAATTGGATTAAGTCGGGAAAATGTCAAAAGAAGGGGGAAAGGTCGCCTCCTCCTTGACATTTTTCTAATCGACGAAGAGATTGTGGTTCCCCAGCAACTCTCGTAAATCATAGCACATTTCTCCGGGTATTTTTAGTGTAGGGGAGACTGTATCGACCCACAAATGAATAATGAATGTAGTGGAGCATGAATGTCATCAAAATTCCAGCGGATGTTTGAAAGATTGACAGTGATGAGTTGGGTTGGTAGGAGACTAAATGAATGGACGGATAAGAATATCAGCTCTTCTGAGAAGTTCTTGAGAAAATGAACGTTTGAAAATAATGTAAAGAATAATGGTTCAAATATAGCTGAGGGGAATTGAAAATTTGAAACTCTGTGGATACTGAACAAAAATTTAATTTCCGAAACGATCTATTCAGAGTTTTCAATCAGTATATGAAAATGGTAATCATGCCATGAGAATTAATACCTGAGATTTTTACCAAAACTTGATCTTCTAAATAGTCTAGATTGAGGTATCATCCACATGAGATAAATATTGAAGTATTATCGACAAACGCGTAGTGCAAGATTCATATTATTATTGTGTTATTAGAATACGATGTGGAAAACAATATTTTGAAATTTTTGTTTTTTGATAAACATATAAAAATACAATGTATAAAACAGTATCTTCATTAGAAAGCTTTTATATACCATCATAATCATCATTCTTTCTTGCATGAGTTATCTATCCTTTTCAATTTTTTTGATATGAAGATACATCCATATTATTTCATCTTATGAGCTCGGTTGAGACTTATCTGTTGATTTATATCAGTTGTAAAGAAAAATAATTAAGTACTATTCCACGAAAACTCCTCAATTTATTTTGTCATGTTTTGAGTTTGAACATGTAACTCAAATCGGTACGACACGTTCAAATTCAAATCAGCAGCTAGGATATTGTTTGAAAAATCCCTGTACAGTAGCTGCAGGGGTTTTCTGGCTTCCAGTACATGAAAACGGGGCGTTACACGTTGCATGCTCGATGTAGGGGAAAAATGGGACTGGATATTGTGGGGGGGATGGGAGAAGAGTTTTGGAAGGGGAAAGAGGAAGTTTTAATTCAACTTTGCCGTCGTTGAATTCATTGAAAATGCATAGGCGCTGACTGCATTACTCCCTGCGTGTATTATTCAAAATTTGAGGGGGTGGATGTGGGGGGTTTATGCGGAGGGAGGGGTGCGTATGGCATGCAGTATATGCGTAACTATGCCAGTGATGTTGGATCCATTGTTACAAGGGGATGAAAAAGAGAGGGAAAAGTAAACGTGTGTGAGAGGGAGAGAAAAAAGCCCTTCCGTTTTAGCGCCATCTTGAATTCCGAGGTGTACAACATTTTCCCATAAAAATCCGCCGGATTCTACGAGGGTAAAAGAAAAAAGTAGAAGACAAAAGGACGATGCAGTCATATTTTTGAAAAAAACTCTTGATGTATATGCAACAATATGTATTCCCCTAGAAAGGGATAGAGATCCCCTTTGGCTCGAAATAATCCCTAAGTAGAAAGCTATGTTCAGGATATGCAAGATATCTACATACTCCACCTATTCAGAATGGGATCAAAGATTTGCAAATGGAAAACTTATACAAAGAAAATCACCTTTGCACTCATTATCCATTACCCACGCACAAGCTAAAATGCGTATGTGTGCATCATCCGCAATGTGAAAAAAATTTAAAACAAAATCCATGGGAGGAACATTTAAAAAATTTTAAAACGTGATCTAAACATTGAAATATTTTAGATATAAGAAGGGTATCAAACATGTTCGGCTCTTCTCTAATGATTTAAAAACTATTGATTTGTTCATTGAAATGGATATTATATCCCTCAGTTATTCAGTATCTATCCAGCTCCTAATAAGATGTTGATTTGAGATTTCAGTTTTACTGTGAACGTTATTCAGAGAACTCTCAGAAATCTATCATAATTATTCACAATAAATCTTCCGTAACAATGTATCTCTATTAGCGTACATAAAAATAAGGAATAATTCTTGGTGAAGTCTTCTCCAACAAAAATAATGTGTCCAATCAATTTCTAGAATTGAAATAGTACATTCAGTCACATATTTGAATGAAAAATTTATACAGAAAAATCTCTTTTAAATCCCTATCCTGTGAAAATGTAGTTCACATGTAGTGATTCTGTGGTATAGGTTCTCTATATAAGATTTTGGAAACATACTCCAGGAACCAAACATTAAGTTGACCATTCAGGACCATTTTGTTGACCACTTATTCTCAACGTGAAACCAAAAAAGATCCTTTATTACCATTCTTTCAACTGTTATTGCGGTTAGGGACGCGAGTTTATATCGTTTAAAGTTCACATCATTTACAGTTTACATCGTTTGCAGCCTCAGTTTTTGTTGAACCCCAGTTTTTTCAATGACAATTATCATCCAGAGCCAGGAGTACAGCAACAATACAATCTTGCAAGCGGCTGAATTGAGCCGGTGGTCTTTGGTCAACCGGAATATGCAGGCAGCGCCGCTAATTAGCGAAACCGCAGCCGTAATTGCGCAGTAAAATCAACACTCGGAACGGGGCTTCCCTTGTTGCCTGATGGGGCCATTCTCCCTTAAACTACTGCCTCTGTTGTTCAACGGATGCGACACCGAATTAAATGACCCATGCTCCATTTGCCACACAGCTATCCAGCTACTAAAAGATGTTGTTCAAGTTCATGGCAACATGGTCTCATGGAAATAAACATTTGACTTTGAACTTGTTTTTATTCTTGGAGAGTCCAATGCAATTGTAACATGATATCATTTTCTCACATTTCATAATGACGGGTGTTTTTTAGAGGTATAGAACTTTAAATTGCAATAAAATGATAATGGATTATTTGATTGACAAGAATTTTTTTTATTTGAAAGATAATCTTGTGGCATTACATTTTAAGAATGATTCATGGCATATGACCGCCACGGCTGGCTCGGATGTAGTCAAATCTGGATGTCCAATTTTTTATTACTTATTCTAACATTTGTGGCCGATTCCACCAGCCCATTCCATAGAGCGCACCAAACAGTCAGTTTTTCTGGATGTAAAGGTGTTTTGAAAAAGCACTTCACTTCAAATGCGACAGTTTTGTTTGTTGATATAGCCATTCAACCAGAAGCGCGCTTCATCGCTGAACAAAATTCCCTTATTAAAATCGGGAACAACGGCTATCTCGTTTTGAGCCCATTTGACGAATTAAATCTATACCTTGCTTGATGATCGTTTGGCTTCAATCCTTGCACGAGCTGAATTTTGTTAGCCCGCAAACCAAAATCCTTCCGCAGAATCTTCCATAAAGTGGATGGACACAGATCCAATTCCTGTACTCAATGGCGAATGGCTCATTCGCGTTTTCCTCAATGCTACGCTCCAACTTACAGTATAGCAATAGCTTCTTCTGCACCGTACGGCGTCTCTGTGGATGCGAGTTATCAACAAGAGTGGAAGTGGTGCGAAAACGGTCCATGGTTAATCAAATTAACTGCCCTGATAGACGATTTTGTTGATGATAAAATGGGTTTAGTGAGAGATATGTATTCCGCACAGAACCATAATTTTCGAAATAATATTGCACTATTTGCAAGCGGTGTTCAGGCGTGAGTGAATGAATGAATGATGATGCTAAACCGAACTGATAATAAATAACTTGTCAAATGTTGGATCGGTCACCATCTTAAACAGTAATGCCAACTTAAAGTTCTATACCTCTTAGAAAAACACCCTCTATGAATATTTAATATTGAACACTTCTTTATTGTAGGAAAATAACCTAATGATGAGAGTATACTTCTCTGGGTTTATGAAGTATTCATTTTATCTCATCCTCTTTCTTGTAAAAGATTCTTATAGATTGGAATAATCTAAATTTCAAATTGACCAGCAGTCATTTTTATTCAAAATAAGATTCACTCATTCCTTAAAAAAAAATGACTGCTCAATGTATTTATATCAAGATTGAAAAGTTATTCAAATTAAAGGAGTTTGTGATGGAGATCAAAATTGAATAATTCAGTTTCTCACAATAGTTGTTTCAGTAAATATAGTTTAAAAATATGATAAAAAGAATAGAATCGTCCCCGGGTGGATTTGAACCACCAACCTTTCGGTTAACAGCCGAACGCGCTAACCGATTGCGCCACGGAGACTTGATATTTGATGAAAGTTTAATCAAATTGTTGAATTTTTTTGAAATAATCTCTATTCTAGAGAAATTTTCAAAAAATAGAATCGTCCCCGGGTGGATTTGAACCACCAACCTTTCGGTTAACAGCCGAACGCGCTAACCGATTGCGCCACGGAGACTTGATATATTATTATATTATTATTATTAAAAAAAAAAAAAAAAAAAAATTGTTGGATTTTTTTGAAATAATCTCTATTCTAGAGAAATTTTCAAAAAATAGAATCGTCCCCGGGTGGATTTGAACCACCAACCTTTCGGTTAACAGCCGAACGCGCTAACCGATTGCGCCACGGAGACTTGATATGAATTGAATTCATTGAATGCATAGGAAAATAATATTCAATTAATCATTCTACTTGGGAAAAGTCAACATTTCTGATAAGGTAACAAACTAAACAGTGAGAGTGCATCGAGCTATACACAACCATAAAGTTTATCAATGTGATGACCCCACGTCTGTAAAGTAACAGAGTTCTTCCTCTTTTGGAATATTTTTTTGGAATACACCATTTCATGTTATGTGCCTCCCATCAATCAAAATTTCTACCTTCAAGTAAGGAATTGACACTGAAAAATAAAAGAATAATGGAGGCACACAGTTTATTTCATTAGTAAAGGCGACTTCAACTACGTTATGTGTAATATTCCTGATAAATAATAGTAAATAAATCACGACTGTATTTGCCTACTATCATTATCTATTTAAAGTGCTTGGTGAATAGAATAGTTTTTTCAACGTATTATCACGTTATACAGAACAGTTGAATATTATGGTTCTATCACTAGTTGTACGTACTATTGTATTATTAGCTTTCTTTATATCATACTTGTTATTGTAAGCTATGAACAAATTATTGAAACATAGATTCATTGACTTTGGTATTTCACAATATTCTTCCTATTGCATTCCTACTAGTGATTATCTTCTAGATCCAATGATCTCCGATAATCAAATAATCTTCCAGCTATCTGGGATGATCTTCGTAACTTCCAATTTCAAATAATGTATCTTCCGTTAACAGCTTCTAGCCATATGGTCAGTACTTTTCCAGAATCATTATGGAAGAATATGTTCTGCACTGATGGAGCATCTGATAGCCGAGAGGAAAACACTATAGTTTAATACAATAAATTCCAGCCAACAGCCAATATGGACTTTTCTATCCGTGTAACAATATCAGCCAGCTATCACGGTCCAGTTATTCGCGTTCATGAGCCATGAAGATACGCTACAAAATTGCTCGATTCAGATTGAAATGTCCAAACTGGGAAAATACAATAATAAAACATGTTTGATTATTTGCTTTTACTGGCTTGAATGAGCCTACATTTCAGTGCAAGGATGTGTAAGTGCAGTTGTTGAATTTGAAACTCCCATTATTTAGTATTCTGTGGTATTACGTATTAGTCCTAGTTTTGTCTGTTTTCTCATTTTTCTGTTGTATTAGTCCCAGGCTAGTGCCCAATATGAATAATCACGGAAATACTGAATTGTAACCGATTCATATTATGTGGAAATATGGTTATATTTTGTTAATCAATGGGCCTATTCGAATCCTGTCTATTTCCAGTATTTTAATTCTATTCGGCTTCACAGACTAAAATGTAAAGCAAAGTACTGTATTTATACTGTAAGCTCGTATTTATCAGGCTACACACCACAACCATCATCATTTACCTTATTTCACCGTCAAATACATAGGCTAATGTAGATTCGATAAATTGGAACATGTTTGGCTTGCAGGAAAAGTAAAATTTTAACTTCTAGCTACTGTACAAATTCACATATAGTTTCCAAATTTTTAGCATCATATATAGGCTACTTATAGAAATTACGTGACTCCAGTATAAGAATTGGCTCTCGAGGTAAATCTTGTCCGTGTATGCTCCTTTTTTTCTAAAACATGATTTCGATTCAATTCTGTTCTACACCTGTTTCTATTAATACTTAATCCTTCCCATCATTTTTTATCCTTCTATCTTTCATAATTCCTCGATTTTTATTTCCTTCTATAATACAGTTCCATATTTTTCCATTAATCAGTGTACATCCAAGATTTCATTACAAAATATTTTCTCACCATCCTCACCTGTTCAAGATAGATGAACTCCTACAGTTACACGCAACACTAACAACCAATGGCTGCGGTTTTGTACAAAAATTTATTAACTCTCTCACCTTTACTGACACTTAATCTCTTTAGCACTCTTTTTCTCCCTCTTTCACATTTCCAGGTAAGCTTCTCTTTTGTATCACCCTTTTCTTCCTTTCTCACTTTTTCAAGCATGCTTTTCTTTGTGCGTCCATGATTATAATTTTTCCGAGCGGTTATTTACGACTGGTGTGGGAAAAATGGGGCACGGCCATTTCGGTGGCTTAGAATTAGGTGGGAATGTGCTAATAAATAACAGGGAGAGGAGAAAAAGGCTTAAAATGAAATAGAGGATGGTCTGTTTGCTGCCTGCTGTATGGTAAAGTTCGCGGACGCTGAGAAGAGACCCCGTCATCATACACTTTATATAGTGAAGGCGTCTCTTGCCAGCGTGCGCGAGCCATATACCAGTGGCGTACTTCTTGAGATAAATGTGACATGGGACTGAGCAGCTGTGCACGAATGATTAGGTTAGAATTTAATGTTGTCTGGTGGCGAAAAAAGACAAAAGTAATTGCTTTAAAGGAGAATATTTTCCATGTCATATGTTGCTGTTTCATTCTTTCTATGAGTAACAATAAAAATAATCGAATAAAACGATGTTCCTACTTTATTGTTGTGAAATATATCAAGAACAAAATTGAGTACTAAAAAATGGTGGAACAGGGGTCAAGGTGAAATTCTTTCCAATTCTCGGCCAGAAAAAAGTATTCACTCGTTGGCAGATTTTTGACTTCTATCACTTTTCCAGGTATTGGTTTGACTTTTGACTTCCGTTCCAAATACTAGGCATTTTTTTAATAATCTTACATGTATAAAAATAAGAATAAGAATTCTGTTGACAAAATCATCAGTGAAAACATATAAAGATATGAATTCCATTCACAATCAGTGAACGTCTCAATAATGGAAGCTGCATATATTTAAATTCATAATATAATATATTTTAATTAATTTAGAGGCAAATACTTAATTATGAAACATTAGGGAGAGAAAAAACAGGAAAAGTTACTCATGCCCTCAGGCATAAAACTATTGTTCTTGTAGCCTGATGGTCAATAAAAATAAATCTTGAAACTTGAAACATTTATATTTTTATGCCAAAGATTTTGTATATTTTGGCCCAAAATAATCACCGGACAATTGAAATTTGAGATTTTGATACCAAAATAGGTTGTGATATGATCACAGTATTTTATAAAGGATATTTTGCCTAATTCGATTAGGAAGTTTAATAATGAAATGAGAAAAAACCCGTAACGTAGATAGGATAATATAGTGAGGACAACCAGAGCAAAAGCTACGTGTTTGACGTGATCGGTTGACATTATTATTTTGATTCGTTCGCTGTGAAAGAACGTAACGGCGGCGGCGATTGAAAGAAACTGCTCGTGTGACAGCATTGCGATGGAATGGGAAGAATAGCTGCTGAAGGTCACGTGACATTTGAACGGACAATTGGGACAGACGAGTTGCCTCCAAACACATGTCTGCTCGAATTCTCTCATTTTTCGGCCCAGATTGCCAATAAGCTTCACCATTCAACTCGTTTCTTCCGAACTTCCCCTGCTTCTCCTGCTCTTCATCATTTTTCTTCTCGTTTGAGTCATATTTCTCTCTTTCTCTGATCATCATCATCATCTTCATCATCATCACCGATCTCTATTTTTCTCTTGTTCCTTCTCGTTTAGGTAGTATTCTTCTCTGATCCGTCATCCTTTCTCCTCGATCATCTCCTGCTCTTCAACGTGTTCTCGTTTAGTTGAGCTCATATTATTTTTCCTGGGTTCTGTCTCTTTATCGGGTGCTCCTTCTCACCAATTTTATTTTCTTGCTTCTTTTACTCTTCTCCCAATGTCCTATAAGTCCCTGCTGACCCTCTCATTCTCCCTCCTTGATCTCAACCATCATTATATCCTCGTGTGGCCACAATAATAAAATAATGGAATTTATTCTTCATCGGTTAAGTAAGTCACGTGAGTCCAGTTCTCCTTCATAACATCATTTTCGAAATACCCTGTCCTAAACCCAAAAGTTTTTCCATTGCTGTTATTCTTATTGACTTAAACGTAATAAATTTTGCAACGATTCGAAGCTTAGATTTGTTGATCTGAAATGAATAAAATTAAAAATGATTTAAAATAGGAATTTATGTGATGTTATGTCACATTCTCATTGAAGTCATTCAAAAATCTGGAATCATTATCGTATTCTCAAGTTGATGAGTTAAACAGTGTTTTAAAATTTTGTTAAAATATCAAGAAAAATGAGATTTCTTCAAGCATGCTAGGTAATAATTATTATGAGAGCCTTCTTGCTCTATTATATTGTGATGAAGTTATCTGCATAAACACTTCCTGTGAAATATCACACTTTAGCATTACAAAAGCAGGATGTGGAAGTTGTACTAGTGTGGCTACAAATTTGCACCTCTTGCTTGTTACTTGTTTGGTCATCGTTTCAGTACGCGTGTCCAAATTTTGTTAATGACTTTCTAATTAGCCTAGAACATCCGGAGTTCGGATTTGCATAGCACTATTATTCAATATTCATACTATTCATAACTCGTTCACTTTTCAAATTTGAACTGGACGTTTCAACTGGATTTGTTGAATTAAATCTCAATGATTGCTATCGCTATTGCTAGAGTCGAATTGCAAATTAGAATACAATAGTTACTAATCAATCGCTCACCTTGATAGTATACAGTACTAACCGCCGGGCTCGCTTCGCTCGCCTTATCCGCCTAACCAGGCCCTGGACCGCCGACAGTACAGGCAGTGTAAGTGAGTCAAACAGGCTCGCTTCGCTCGCCTGCAAAACCTCTGTCAGTGTCAGCTGAGACAAACAGGCGAGCGAAGCGAAGCGAAGCTGCAAATTCCGTTCAGAAGGGATTCGAAATTTATTGAGCACAGCATTTCTACACCTAATCTAGACCTTTTTACCCCCAATTTTAACATTTTTTGACAATTTGTTCTAGAAAAATCTAAGAAAAACTCCGAAAATTCCAAAAAATAGTAAAACGCTAGTATTAAGCGTAACCTTGGGCATATATCGAACATACTCGTAGTTTGAAACTTGATTCAATATATTCCAAATTAGTTCATCTATAATCTCGCTGAACCATTGAATTTACAGTTAGGATTGGTCGTATCAAGGCGGAAGATATGCAACCCGTAACACATCTACAATTTTGAAAACCTGATTACTGGCGTAATCTTGAACGGATTGCCAAAATATTTCAACACAACATTTCTAGACCTTATCTGAACCTGCCCACTAAATATCAACATTTTCTACGGATTGGTTCTCGAAAAAATTAGGAAAACGCCGAAAAACTCTAGAAAAACTAAAATATTTGGCGTATTCTTGAAAAGTTTTGAAAATCCGTTCTTTGCGCGCGACTAAACGTCCAACTGAACATGCCTGCCAAATTTGAACGAATTCGGTTCAGTGGATTTTTAGTTCTGGTGATGAATGTATCAGTGCCATTTCGCTTTTATACTTAGAGATTATTATTCAAATGTTACTCTATTTCATTATTTTCTATGTTCTGTTATTATTACTAATGGATAAATATGAGATTTTTGATTCTTGAATAGCTTGACCAAAATAAAATTAAAAAAAGATCTCTTCACAATGCTGAATTGAATTGAATTGAATTGCTGCTGTTATTTTTTGCCTGGAGGGCGAAGTTGAGGCGCAGCCGGCCCCCTCTTACACTCAACCCTCCTATACATTTCTAATCGCAGAAAAATTGAAATGAACAAAAATACAGTTGTTAATAAATAAATAGATAAAATGTAAAAAATACAAATTAAATACATGTTTGAAGAAAGCAAAATTAAAAATAAAATAAATAATAAATTTTACTTGAATGTAAGTAAAATTATATGTATAAAAAATGCTATCGCTCTCACATAGGTCTAATATGTGAGTCCATAGTGTTATAGCGTTCAAGTCTTCATTCATCAGTCTCACGGTTCTTTCAATATCTTTAATGAATGTTGCTGTTTCTTCTTCTAATTATAATATAGCTTGCTACTTGAGAAATTCGAATTTCTCTATTGAAATTACCTGTAATATGAATAATTCTTTTACACACACCTGACTACTTGAGTACTCACTACAACTGTACATGAGTAGTATGGAGGATATTATGAGTGAACTATAGTTTTGCTTTGAAAATCTTCATTATTTTCTCTTCCATCATGGACTCAGTACCTGGGGGAGGGCTTCCAATTTCTATAAGCAGTGAAGATATTGATTTATTACAACATACTATTTCAATCTCCATTCTGTTTGCGAATAAAAGAGCAAAGAAATAAAACCTACTTTTCCGACTCGACACTATTCTGCTAGCAAGGCTGGAATTGTGGACGGAATGAAATATGGCGTGCATATTAATTTCAGTGCTGTGAACTAGACGTAGAGTAGACGTGGCTGTCATGATAATTTTAATATCCGTCCGACGTTTCCTGCACGCAACGTGTGCTCTAATGTCAAAGTGACGTGATTTTCTACGACTTATTTTGAATTGGTCCAAAACAAGTAGCCAAATTCACGGAAAACATTAGCTCTAGGTCCAGAACAATAGAATTCGAATGAGGAAAGAAATTCAAATACAGTGACATGTAGAATTGATATAATTAGGAATTACAACAATAATTTTATGAAATGGGTGATGTGCAGGAGGAGTCCATATTCGAAGGAAAATAGCTATTTCTGTTCCTAAGAAGAAAATTATCTGGTGAAACTGTTTTATTTCATTCTTATTAGAAAACATAAAATCCTTCCTCATGAAATCCTCTTGTAAGTGAATTTGATAGAGAGATGGATCATGGATTTTATTCAATACTGATGGAATTCATAACTGCAAGCGCAAGGAATAAAATTGTAGATAAATCCTCAGATATATGATTATACTTAATATGAGTAAAATTTATGTATTTAAAGGTAGCATTCCCAAGCTGCCCAGCTCTAGCCATCACAACTCTATTCACTTAACTATAATTATAGATAATAACTTTGTTATAAGGGTTACTAAAGCATAATTAATCAACAATAACAATAGTCAAATTCACTTGAATAGACTAGTCAAATTCACATGAATTTCACTATCTATGGATTGATTATACATTAGTAGCCCTAATAACAGAGTGAAAATTAATAATATAGTAATGTGGATGGAATTGTGATGGTTAGAGCAGCGCAGCTAGAGCCGGGCTTCTCGAGCTGCAGCTTGGAAATGCTACCTCAACTATGTTACCATCAATGCTGTGATAGAACGCTTTAAACTACGAACGTTTCACGTTATTAACGGAACAATAAATTTTGCAGTAAAACTATTTATTTTGTAGACAAAATTTATTGTGGTTCAATTTGTTAATTTCCAATTCTTTCTTCTATTTAGAATCTTGTGATCCAACTTTTCTATACAAAAATATGAAAATGTGACTTTTCTATATTCAACTTGGAACGGTATGCTACGAGCTTTTAATTCATTCATAATGATATGATACTCGTACATGGATAACATCTAATCTTGATGATATTCATAACTAGGGATGTTTCTTATCTATAATCTTATGAGTTTTAAATTTCTTAATCCTATCCCAACATATTCGAGGACAAAGCTGTGGAACAGAACGAATCAAAAGTGGAGAGTAACAAATTGAAGCAATTACCTCGGCGACGACGTTTTGTGCGTTTCATTTTGAGGAGGCGTAATCCGAGTTTGATGACAAGATGAAGTCATCTAACTCATTGCTGGGGCTCGTCTGCATTAGCATAGCGACACGGTGCGAGCTAGCTCAATAAATGAGGAATATATAATTAGCTATCCATTGATATGTTAATGTGGCTCCAGCTTCATACGTGTTGAGTAGTCGATGTTATCTGTCCTTGTCTGTCCGTCGTCTGTTCTTGTTGTGTGTACTTGTCTGTCTGTCTGTCCCGAGACCCCTGAGGCCTTTGAAGACCCCTTCTCTGACAGCAGAGCGCACTTCTTGACAGCTCTGTCAATACTCTCCAGTCATGTTGGGAGTTGAGTGCACCGAAATTCGTTTGTTGGATGCATCAGTGTGTGTTTCTCTTCTCCCTTGTGACGAGCTGTTAACTTCTCAGACATCTTATCTCGTCCATTACTGAATGCCCAATTTTGTGGGTGGAGTAGGGGAAATATTTGTCAATGTTAGAGTGTGTAACTACAAAAAATGGATTTCTGATACTTTTTTGGTGATAATCAGAGAGAAATGTTGGGGAAGAAATAAATTCTAGCACAGAAATTTATGTTGAATAATGCATTGTCAAAGGAAAATACAAATCCGATAAGAAAAGTATAGTCCTAGTATATAATAATTTGCTTGATAAAATTGAACTTCATGATTTAATTTTTATAGGATAGAATACAACTTCTTTCTCTATTATGCTATTGAATTAGGTATTACTGTTTATATGAACAAATGGGATTAATCATTTAAATTTCAATTTGCAGTTACATTGCTGTAGTAAATTCTTGTACCATTATCAAAAAATAAGATTTTGAACAATCATTATTTTCATAATTACTCTTCAACATCATTAATGATTCCAAATAAAACATTGAAGCTAGTTTTTGAGATAACAGATATTCTACAACTACATCATTGACTAATAATTTCTTCTATAGATACAGAATAACATTCATAGTCCATACAATAGTCTGGATATTCCACAACAATGACTATAATGTATTTCTAATAATTTTTTCCCACATCAACATAGAATCGCCAGACATTCATTTCATCACTCTTCTATAACTACAGTTAATAAGTTTGTCCATGACGACCCCAACCATCATGTAATGTTTGTTTTACTCGAGTACATGTCCACGTCCAAGTCAACCCTTGAATCCCTATGCTCACGCTTTGTAGATTTTTGTGTGCTGCACCGCATGCACCAATAAGCTAACGCTTGTGCGGCATACGAAACAGCACACAAAAACTACCAAAACGAACTGCCAACTCGATTTAGGGTGCACTAGACGTGCATAGCCGCTAGAAATCACTTGTCTTAATAATCCGACTGACTCAGTGGTAAAACAAACACAATCCACTGGACAACCCACACCAACCTCCCCCACCCCCATCAAAATCTCACCCCAAAGTAGATGCCCAATCCAAGTAGATACACAGTAGATGTACCACAATCCAACTATAGTAGTATAGAGAAAATACGTCGTTCTGATACACCTTACATTGTAACGGGTGTCTTCTCGGATCGCCCGAACTATACACGCACTGTTCAATACTGTCAGGGATTATCAGCCCTATGTTCAGCAAAGGGTCCTGTGAAGGGGAAACTGTGCTGTCTAGTAGATTAAGTCGTCTGCTCGTTTTGAGTTATGCTTAGCTGCACACGGATTATGTTGAACACCAGCGTTATCAATTGATGGTTACTTAATTGAAAATTGGCTGTGTTATTTGCATAATTGGAAGTTTGATTGATCGGAGGAGGGTTAACGAAAGCGAAAGAGATGAGGGACAAACTGAAGGAGCAAACTTGAAATAATTTCAATAATGTATGTAGAGATTGTGTAGTATACTTGTAAGTGTATGGAACAGAATAACAATGGTTGGTAACGTTCATAATAATTACGGTATTTATTTTTGTATTGCAACAGCATGCTAAGCAATTACACTACAATTCCAGGGAGGGAGATGTACTTTTCTCATCAAATAGCTTTATGACTTTTGAGTACAAATTAATATACAGGTCAACAAAATATCATGTAGAATCTATTTAGTGTAAGGAATGAGCCTGATAAGTTTGACTAATTCCTTCTGGAGCACTCTATATATCGAGAAGGTCTATTATAGATGGAATCAAAAGTACTTCAAGGGAAACTAGGTAGGAGAACTATTGTGGAGACAGAGTTTGAGTCAATGCTTCTTGTCATTTTGACGGGGCTAATGCAATGAATGGTCCAAGTTTGAACAGACCGACAAGTTCCCAAGCCCAAGAGAATTATAGAGGAGTTTGTGGTGTATTCCAAGTTTTGTATCAACGTATCAGTCAAGTTACCGCCAATCAAACTCAGTAGTGCAACATCTATCTAAGTAGCTTACTGAATGCATTTCGATGTTCAAGTTAAGCACAGGTACAGCGGTATTCGATTTGCGCCAATCACAGCAGTTATAACAGGGGATAGCTTCAAAGCAAACATTGGGATCAATATCTGGATGACATTTTCAGCCATAATAACTATAAAAAAATTGATTACTGTCAGTGTGGATATTACGATAAACAAAAAAACATGGACTAAAAAACAACATATTAATTAGAAAAAAACATTCAATAGAATCAAAATGATCATTACAAGAAGAGAGAAAGAGAAAAATCGAATATACAGGGTGTTTCAGGAGGAATGTGCAATACTTCTCAGGCTGATTCCTTACACCAAGTAGACAAAAAAGTTCCATAGGACCAACCCCCAAAAACGCTTTGTTACCGAGATAACAATGGCGGAAAATTGAGATTTTTCAAAATATATTAATTTTTCCAAATTTTTAGAGGCTTTAGTGAGGTTCTAAAATAATCAATTCCTATGTAAAATTAGCTGAGGAATACAATGAAACCAGTTCCAAGTTTGTAACTTCAACGGTTATTGAGATAATTGGAAAAATATGCTAGAAAACGCCATTTTTTCAACAATAAGGGTTATAACTGGATAAGGATTTATAAAATTGTATTTTTCATTAATGGAAGTTGAAGAGAGTCGGATTCTAAAGAAAAAGTTGAATGGCAGCGATTGTGTAAATCTTACCCAAATTTCAGAAATGGCGATCAAAAATCGAAATATTGACAAAACATAGCACAAGTGATAAATTTGTGTTTGGTAGCGATTTTTCGATTTTTGATCGCTATTTCTGAGATTTGGGTAAGATTTACACAATCGCCGCCATTTAACTTTTTCTTCGGATTCCGACTCTCTTCAACTTTCATTAGTAAAAAATGTATATTTATGAATCCTTATCCAGTTATAACCCTTATTGTTGAAAAAATGGCGTTTTCTAGCATATTTTTCCAATTATCTCAATAGCCGTTAAAGTTACAAACTTGGAACTGGTTTCATTGAATTCCTCAGCTAATTTTACATAGGAATTAATTATTTTAGAACCTCACTAAAGCCTCTAAAAATTTGGAAAAATTAATATATTTTGAAAAATCTCAATTTTCCGCCATTGTTATCTCGGTAACAAAGCGTTTTTGGGGGTTGGTCCCATGGAACTTTTTTGTCTACATGGTGTAAGGAATCAGCCTGAGAAGTATTGCACATTCCTCCTGAAACACCCTGTATATCAATACTGGGTTGCCTTCTAATCTCAAGAAATTACTTTTCTCAGGTTACGTTGCTTGAATGAAGAAATAAATGTTTATTGCAACAACAAATGAGTACATTAAATTCATAACAACGTCAAGTCAAACTATACATGAGAATAGCGAATAGTAGACACAAGTCAGAAGTTATACCAATACCGTTACGTAACATTGTTCATAGTTTTATTCTGGTTTGGGTTTGAGTACCATAAAAGCAAGGGGAAATAAAGATGAGATATCTAACACGTTTTACAGCCATAACTTTTCTGGTTGAATCCATTAATAATTAAGAAGCTGACCTCTAGAGATCGAATTGGTTTACAATAATAAGTTGGTATTATGTTTTGATTGATTACATATTTTATGGAAACAAATCTATAATGAGTTAGTTTTAATAGTATCTTTAATAGTTTTTATGAATGAATTTTATCAATAATATAACCGTCACTGTGATTAAGAAGCTCATGATATCAAATTATTCGTTCTCTTATTACCGTTTCCAATCAGTCGCTTTTGTATGAGTCATTTATAGTTTTGATAAGCTATAACTATCATTCATAATAGTAATAATAGTTCTACACTTGAAAACAGTAAATTACAGAAATTTTATATAATATGCTAATATATCATAAACTACTAGAAATCATAAAAAATGTTCATCATTATTATTATCATCGGATAATAGAAATTGTAAGAATTGGATGATAAAAGAGGCTGATTGATTTGTACATAGTTTCTATATAAAATTTATCATATCAAAGTCCTTACAACAATATAATTCTTTATTATATAGAGAGGTTTGAGTTTCTGAAACATCTATTTCTCAGTTCTTGAATGCTCATTCAATCTCAACGTCGGTGAGTAAATGTATTTTCGGAATTATTTTTAGACATCAATTTGTATTAGGATCTGTTGTTTTTAGCGGCTTCTGTCAAATTAATGCAAAGTTTGAGCTGAACATTAACCGATCGGTTATTTTGGTAGCTAGAAATGATTTCCAAAATTTTCTAGCCTACCTAGAATTTGGCGGAACGATTCTTCTAAAAAAATGGCTTCAATCCAAATCCGTAGCTCAACTGTCAGTAAAAAAGACGACTAGGATAGCAGACAGTGGATCAGTAGTTTTGTGAATGTTTTGGCTCACAGGAAAGAAAATAGATGGACATGTTGTTTTAATAGGCCATGACAGCTGAAAAAGAACGGACGATGCCAACACACGACACGGCTCAAGAGTGTAATCGCTCCAGAATTCACGTCAGTGTCACTGGCGTGGATTGGAAATGACACCGAAAAATACAAAGTTTCACAGAAAAGCAATTATTGCAGTTGACTTTGTGAACTGAAGAAAGTAAAAATATTGGTTTTGTCAGAATCGTGTCACTGCTTTGAAATCAATCAATGTTAAATCTACTCAGATATACGATATGCAAAATTCATGAAATTTCCTACGATGAAGAAACAAGATACAATAAAAATTACTTTTTATACAAGAAACATTTTGGATATATCATACCACTATTGAAATGTATTGCATTGGGCTCTAAAGCACCTCTCTCAGTGTGTGAAAGCATTGAAAACGTTCTATTGGAAAATAACAGTTTGTCGAACTGTCAAGTGAATATCAGTACTGTACGAGTACAGTAGTATATTAGTATTGTATATCAGTACCTACTGTATTAACAATGTATTCTTCTTACAGAAATATTTTTCTATTATAATATCATTATAAAGGACAGGTATTAGAATTAGATTGTAGAGTACCTGTATTATATGATCATAGGACATTTAAATGTAGATTAATAAAACCACAATTTACAATATTCATATAATAATTAAACCCATCTAATTTGGATGGAAAAATTAATTTCCAATGTTATACAGCAGAAGTGAAGCAAAGCTGGAACCGTTAACAAGTTGTCATTTTGAATGAATGCACCACTCAAGTATTCCCAAGTATATTGTGATGGTGGCGATTGTTGAATTTCTCAAAGCAAGCTGAAAGTTTATAGGTGTTTAAATCCGACACCTGAAAACAGAATGGTCATCAGCCAGTCTATTTTAAAAGAGAGTTGGAAAGAGTGCTAAGTGCGTGTTAATTCAGCCGGCCACAATTCCTTTACGATTCTTTTAATGTTAGAGTTGGCGCCTTATTAAACATTCCACCCTCGTGCTTACAATTATTTATAGTAGGAACGTCGACTCCCCTCGAAGTTTCCTCGGAAGAAGGGTGTAGCCTATCTAGTGGGTGTAGAAACAAGGAGTGGAAACACGGAAAAGGAAAGAGGAAGAAAAAGTAAGGCTTGAAAGGAAGAGGAAAGAATTCAGAGAAAGTAGTGGTCTATTAGGAGGCGTAAATTATAATTAAAACACTGAGAAAAAGGTCTCTGGAGCCGCCAACCCCATTGTATTCAACTCGCAACGTGACTATCGATTAGAAATAAATAGTCGCATCCTAACTAATTTATTCATATTGTTTCTGGGGTCTCCAAGTTGGCTATTTCCTTTATTGAAATTAATCGTGTCTCATGAGAACTATAATAAATAAACTAGCCTCCTATGAAATAATGTAGTCATTTCGAATACTAATGTGGTAGAAACAAACCTCACACATAAATAGTTATTATTATAATAATCTCCCCTATAGTATCAGTGAACTAGTGTGATGAATATCAATATATCATAATAGAGTAGTATGAGTACGATTGTATGAGATTAGAATCCATCTATATTCTGTAGTGATTTTTTATGACATCAAAGATATTTATCTATACTGGAATATGAGGCCAATTGTATGCGTTTTGAATATAATATATTTGGTTACTGATTGAGTAAAGATTATTAAATGACTTCTTGTGTGATCAAATTTGAAATTCCACACACATTCAACTCATAATAATGATTGTTTCCTTACTAGCAAAGGTACTGTCTGTTTCCTGTGATATAGAATTTACGTTCATTGTTATTGTGCTACGTATTGGTTAAGATGTTTATCCACAATGCGATTGTGAATAGTTGCTTAAAATATTCAATACGTGTTATGCTTCTGACAGATTGAACACATGTGATTGTCATTGTGATTGTCTAGTGTATTGAAAATGTGTGATTTAGTATTAACCATTAAGTAAATTGAATGAGGCCGGTATTACACGGTAATACAGTACTGTAGTTCTATGACATATGGAAAGGGATCAAAATATGATTTAGTATTCACATATCTTTTTATTATCATCTAATAATTATGACATAGAAATATTACCGAGTAATATCGGCTCAAGGAGTTGTATCGGCTTAAATACAGTATGATATAATTTGTGATAATCATTATTGTTCCCCAATGGAAGTGTTCTCTGAATAATGTGAATGTGATACAGGAAGGAGTTCGAGTTAATTGAAAAATAAGGTAATCCCGAACTGAACAAGCTCCCTGTTCACTGCAATAGAACTCCTGGCCTTGCAAATACAGTCATCATGTAACTGTATTTGAATAGCAGTTGATAAATTAGGGGAGAGCTGTTATCGCATTCGACCAAGCCTCGCTGAGGGCGCAGTTCATAGCATTATCTTTGTTCCCGCACTCAAAAAAGGGACCAGTTTTTTCTAAATCAAATTTCTCTCTTGCTTCTCACTTTCTCACTCTCTCCAATATATTCCCTTTCTTTCCAGCTCTTTTTACAATACATTCTCTTCATTTTCGTTCTCTTTCCTCTACTCTCTCTTCATCTCTTTTCCCAATTCGGGTTGTCATAGGCGATTATTTTCAGCCTGCAGATGACAATTTAATACGATCGAAGCCCCCACATATTACGCCCTGCACCATTGAGATAGTCGAGCCCTTGCCCTGCCTTCTAAACGTATTCAAAACATGGAATTTTTCATATTCACCATTATTTTCGCTATGAAAGTTGGATGCGAATTGAAAGCTGTTCTGTGGGGAGCCAAAAAAACGAGCAGTTGAATTAACCAACTATCTGTTGATGTCAATTTCAGTTGGAGATTGAGTTGTTGAATATCAGTGATCGAAATGAAATTTTTAGAACTTTTATAGGTTCATATTATTTCTATCAGGACGATTAACGGGCTTGTATTTTCATCCAGAATGAGATACATATACTTTCAGTTTATGTGTAAATTGAAGTTAGAATTAAACGTGATAGTAGAATGATAAGAGTATGTGTGTGTGTGTGTGTGTGTGTGTGTGTGTGTGTGTGTGTGTGTGTGTGTGTGTGTGTGTGTGTGCGACTGGAGTGGCTTCGTTTTAGCCACGACATAAACAAGTCACAGCAATGCTGAAATCCTGAGTTTTGTTGTCGGCAATTCAGAATAAGTATTTTCAAGTAATCTTTTTTATAGATGCACATTGACAAATTGCTTGTTTCGGTTGTCTCTCGACTGCATGAACCTAAAATGAACAAACAATTATAGTGAAAGTTTTTGTATCAATGCTTTGGTTACAGCCATAATTTCCCTGGCAACAAAATTCGGGATTTCAGCATTGCTGTGACTTGTTTATATCGTGGCTAAAACGAAGCCACTCCAGTCGCACACACACTCACATGCAGAGCTTTTGTTTATCTCGTCGCAAGCCATCGTGAATGGACTATAGTAAAGTAGTGATTAGTTATAATAGAAAACAATATTATTACTGACACTGGCTTATATTCCACCCAAACTCCCCTGCGATCGCATAGTGGTATAAGGTCCACAGTCTACTTTCGCCTTGTTTACAGTGGTTAGGGATGTCAATCCCGGGATCCCGATCCCGGTCCATTTTCTATACCCAACAATCCCGGGATTTTTCAGCGTCAATCCCGGGATTTTCGGATTGGAAACATAAAATTGTAAATAGAATTTTTCAAAAACAATTCAATCTATAATTCATTTATGGTGATGAATATGAGTTTTGCATAATTTATTTTTCTCAATCTAAGTGTTTGACTAACTTATTCTACAGGCACAGCCTTCAGTTGCATATACATAATACTGCATAGCTAACTGGACTCTGTACTGGCTAAATAGAATTCGCATTATCGGTTTGCATTTCTCGCAGAATTGTTGTTGATCGGTTGTTTCTGTACACAGCACCACAATTACTAGTCTAGACGGCGCATGCAATAATTGTAATAGTGCTGATGTCATTTAATTTCCTTGAAATGCACTCAGAACTTTGAAAACTCAAATAAGAAATAAACTAGCACTTATTCACTCTCTGTTCAATTAATTCTCTTCTCTTCTCTTTTTCTATCATAAGTAGAATAATTAGTTTAAGTAAATATAGTTGGCTCTACGAAATTTCATTTACTAGTGGTTCAGCTTTCGCGTTGCTCGGTCGGTATTGCGTTACGTTACACAGTTTTTCAAAAAGTACCGTATTCTATTCATTATTATTAATTCAATTTACAGAATTTGAAGTGATAAAAGTGTGATTAGTGTGAACTTCATCCCGTCCTGATGGAGGATAGAAAGGTTTTGTTCTACATGAAAAAGAATCTGATGAGTCATCAGTTTGGAATCATTTTCTTACTTCCAAAGACGGAAAAAGTGTTCAGTGCCAATTGTGTAAGGCAGTTCTCAAGACTCTGTGTGATATTATTCCCAAGTATTTTTCCTTTTTAATATTATCCTCTCCCTACTGTTATGTAATTGAGGAGGAACAATTGGTTAAAAATGCATGAAACTGATTTTTGCCAATCCCGATCAGTCCCGGGATCCCGGGATTGATATTGATTAATCCCGAAATACGGGATTGGAAATCAGTCATTGACATCCCTAACAGTGGTGCCTTTGACTTGTCAAGAATGCAGATCGCTTCTTCTCATGGCTTAAGAGAAATAGAAGCTGCCTAACCCAGTCAATTATTTTTTCCATTCAAGTACTGTACTCGAAAACACAAATTATTAATTTTATTAATCGGCTCTTCATCGCTTGTGTTATTCAATTACTGTCTCATCCGATACCGTATCGATACCCAATGTGAATCATCCCCAACAACATGGTCCATGGCTAACAACAACATGGTCCTATATTGCACAATACTGCGCATAGGGGGTAACAGAGACAACACCCGTAAAGAGCAGAGATCAGCAGTGCACTTGGAGTCCTCAGGGATGGCTGGCACATTAAAAGAGCAGGCAGCAAGTTGGGGCCGAGAGAGTGTTTTGGCGATAATGGCTCGCTTGGTGGTGGCGAATAGGGTGTTGCGAGAAAACGTGAAAAAGAGAGTAAGAGAGAGGGGGTGAAAGAGAGAGAAGAGAGTGTGAGAGAGAGTGAGTGAATGGAGAGAGGGAGGAAGAGATGGAAAGTGAGAAGGATAGAGGAAGTGAGAGAATGAGAAAGTGAGTGAGAAAGAGAGAATGATAAAGGGAATGGAAGAGAGAGAGTGGAAGAGGAAAATGATAAGTAAGAGGAAGAGAAAAATGATGAGAAAGAGGATGAGAAAGAGGGAAGAGGAAGAGGAAGAGGAAGAGGAAGAGGAAGAGGAAGAGAGGAAGAGGAAAGAGGAAGAAGAGAAAGGAAGAGAAAGAGAAGAGAAAGAGAAAGAAGAGAAAAAGAAGAGGAAGAGGAAGAGGAAGTGGAGGGAAGAGGTGGAAGTGGAAGTGGAAGTGGAAGTGGAAGTGGAAGTGGAAGTGGAAGAGGAAAAGGAAAAGAAGAGGAACCGAATGAGAATGAGTATGAGTATGAGAATAAGAATGAGAATGGGAATGAGAATGACAACGAGGAAGAGAATAAGTAAGAGAGAGACTGATTGAGAGAGTGACAGGGAGAGGGGCAGAGGGTGTGGGAGAGAGGACATAATGGCAAGAGTAAGTAATTTGGCACTAAATGTCATTGGCAAAGCGCGACATTCGATAGGGCCGCCATCAGCCACGGGTTGTGGTGCAGTGTCTTCTTACCACTTAATGATCCATTATCGGCCACCCTCTGATTATTATCATCATCACATCACGCCTCTCTCACATTCCCCTTCTTTTATTTTCCATTTTCACCATCTCGTGTCTACTTCATCTCATCTTCTATTTAGATGTCTTTATTTTTCTTTTGACCATCTTCATCGTGATCTTCATCTCCTAACGTTTTCTTGAATTATTTCTACGATTAACACTTTTGTTTTCTTCTCTCCTGATGTTTTTTCAATTCTTATTTAGGCTGGTATTACACGATAACAATTCTATGATTATAATTATGTGATCATATAAAAAGAGATGGAAATATGATTTCGTATGCGGATTTAAACAAGTCATACCATTGTTTACCATATTTCTAGATCACCTTCCCTTTCTGAAGATATCACTTTCTTCTTTCTCTGTGTTATTCTTTTGTTTTCCATACACCTTTCCGACTACTACAAGATCTTTTTCATTGTGGAATACTGATAATTTATGAGATTTCTTTTTCAAGTTTTCCTAGGAATTCATGAGACATGAGTCTTCCATTACATATTTTACAAGTTTTCCTGGTAGTCTCTATTTCTATTCTATTTATTCGAATTACCTCCTCATTTTCCAGTCTCAGATATCTTTTTCATAATTTTTTTCTCATTTCTTCCATCTCCTCATTTTCTAATTTCTCTCCTTAATAATTGTTCACTTCCACAACTCCTTCCTCTTTCTACTTATGTGTAGACCTTGTTTCCTAACTTCCCTTTTTCATTCATCTTTTTGCACACCTTCTCACAGTTGCTTCTCCCACTTCTTGCTTCTCCCTTGTTTTCATAACTTTTGCTTTGCATCTTCTCTCACTTCACTGGCTCGCAGTTTCTTATTCCAAATTCTACACCTTCTCCCTTCCCAGTTCTTTTCCTCATTTTCGCTCTTATTTTCTCTCCTCATCCTCCCGTCACTCCCACTCACCAATCTACTGAGCTCTCCTCATTTTTGCTCTGCACACCCTCCTATAGTCTGTCCAAGCAAAGAAGACCCTCTGGACACGATGGGAAAATAACAACAGCTCGGTCAATATTGGTTCAAAAATTATTGATTTGGTCTCAATCTTAGGAAACATTCTGATCTACAATTTGAGATCAAATTAATATTTTCTAACCAATATTGACCAATCTGGAGTCATTTTCTCATCTTGCCAGAGGGTCTTCTTTGTTTGAACAGACTATACCACTCTACTCCCACTTTCCAGGAGCAGCTCTAGAAAGTCACTCAGGTTCATTAGCAGAAGAGGGGCGATTTTTACCGAACATGGTGATTCAAACCCAAGGGACAAGGGGTGGGGAAACAGCTCCATAGTGAATCGTACCATGAAGACAAGAATGTCTCTCCTGGAGTGGCAGGCTCTGTTTCTGTTTGTGCCTGTCTAGACCGACCTAACTCTAGCGTGTCCCGTGCCAGTTATGCTGGATGATAGCATTAAGTCATGATTTCGACCCCAATTGCATTGACGTCTTATTCAGCTGCGTTGATGTTGGAGAGGGGGTGTAATTCCCTAGCTGATATTCTATACACAGCTTGTTTTTGTATCAAATTCTGCATCCAGAAAAAAGTAAAATTCGATACCAATCGCTACTTCCCCAATTAGTATCGTAATCCCTCAATTTTTACTTTGATTCTTAGCAATTAGTTGCAACGAAATTTCTCAAAAAAGTCTCTCCAAGAGAATAATATATAATTTTCTCATCTGTGAAAGATATTTCACTTACAAGATACATTTACAAGCGAATACAACAGAGTATTTACATGGAAAATAATAATTCCTCCAATGAAGAGTAATAGTTGCTCCAATAATGAGCAACATTTTATTTTTGTTCCGTTCTTACTTAATTTATCTACTCATCCATTTTCTATACCCATTAATATATTAATTTGTTTGTTACAGGTGAGCCGATTCTTCATTTATGGTGCTAATAGTGAAGCAATCAATATGATACGAGTAAGTATTTACTAGAAGTAATAATCTCATGTAAGTCCATGGTTCTCCTACTGATACGAGTAGTTACAAAAGTTGAACTTGATAGGTATAACATATAGTTTCCTGGGGACACAGGAAATATTTATAGGGAGGTCACTGTCACTGAAGGTGCTTATCCATTGAGTGTCCATTTATGATATTGACCACTTTCCCTCCTAAAACAAGTGATTATAAAGTTTTTCATTCTCATCAGTTATCAAGCTCTTCTTCAATCAAAAATTACCTTTAGGTTGACTTAAACGTACGGTAACGAATCAGTTAAATATCATACATTTTGATCAGTTAATAATGACTAATAGGCTACGTATATCATTTATAAATTGTGGCTATTATGTTGGCTGTAGAACTTCTTCGGAACTATAATTCGCTTCTATATGCTGATTATACTTATAATCACTTAATTGTTTGAATGGTTATTTCAGTTGATATCAAATATATGATGTGAATGATAATAAATTTGTTAGGTACAATGATTTTTCTAAGTTTGAAGTCGATAAAGAATCGCGATCTTGATTGAAAAACACTTTGAACAGGAGCGCATACTTTGAATTATTATCACTCATTCTTCCTCTGCCGGTTTACTGTTTTCATTCCCTCCTTACAGCGATAATAAATTCAGATGTCATTGCACAACATAGTAATAATAATAATAATAACATTCCGTTCAGCGTTCTCAGGCCAAATGGCGTTGACGGTATCTCCTATATATATTTTTCTGTTCTTTTTTCTCACATTATAATTTCAATCTTTCTCTCTCCTTTACACACACTCCCTTTTTCTCTGGCATCTCCTCAACCCTCTCGTTACAATCTTTCAACGCTCTGGTACGTAAATTATTGCTTCTGCTTTATCTCCTATACGGAGGCGAAGCCGTCTTGAGAGTCACAAGGAAGTACAAATTATATCGCCGTGTCGTGGATGTATTATGTATGACACACTAAATTATTCTTCGCCCTCTTTTATCCATTCTACTTTGTATTCTTCTTGATATATTTAGTACCGTATCACCAACAGAAATAATCATGGTGAGCTCGTTTTGAATAATCAGTTTTCTAATCATCTTTTTTTGTACTCATTGTGAATTATTTTCAATTATATTTTTCTCAAACTGAGAGCTTTTGAATTTGAGTAGTGAGTCTATTCGTATTTAAACTTTGGAGAGTCTACGTGTACACTGACTTTACAGCATTCACCTTTACGATAAACAATATAAATGTATGATTTGTTCCCGTGTTTCGGATGGACACGTTTGTTCAACTTTTAAATAATTACAATCAGAGAACCCTTTTTGAAAAAAATATTTTTATTTCACACAACATGTTTCGGGGAATTATGTTTCAATCAATCAAACCAAATAATCTTTCTGCGAATTATTTTGTGTGAAATGAAAATATTTTTTAAAAAGGTATTCTGATTGTAATTATTTGAAGGTTGAACAAATACAATACCCCTTTAAGAAAATAAGTATGTATGATTTGATCTGACAATTTCAGTATTCTGTGACAAATCAATTGAAAAAGTCCAAATCTATTCAAGGAGTATCAATGGACCTAATGAGTAGGTCACTTCATATTAATATGAGAAATTGATTGATACGCTGTTATCAAGTCTCCGTGGCGCAATCGGTTAGCGCGTTCGGCTGTTAACCGAAAGGTTGGTGGTTCAAATCCACCCGGGGACGGTTCCATTTTTGTCTTATTTTCTTTTCATTATCATCCATGATGAACAAATCAATTCTTGTATTCATGGAAAGGTAAATTATTATGCGTTTAAGGAGTTTATTATCACATTGAAGTATTTATGTAAGTTGATGGTTGGTAAAATATCCTATTTCACGTGACTTATGAACGGAATCTCCCAATTTCCAAATTCTTTCAAACTCAGATATTCGGATCAGGATTTTTAGAAAATTGTCTGAAGATGATAAGAAATGTCAGGAATCTGAACGAGTTGAAATACGAGGATTTTTAATACCTTCCTCACGGGTTATGATCAGACTTATCCTGTAGAGTGTAGAATAAGCTGTAATAAACAGCCATATCCGTAGTTGATCTTCTGACTCGGAAGACTTAAATCCACGTTTTCACAATAACTGACATTTCCGGCCGGGGGAAGCGATTCTTAATAACCTCTTCAACAGATTGGGGTGGATTTTGTTTTGTGCGGTTTTGTTTCTGTTAAGATGGGTAAACCACATTGAAACGAGAGGAAATGGTTGAGATGGTGGTGAGGAAGAGAGAAGAGAGACAGTAATAAAGAGAGCAGGGGTGAGAAAGAGAGAGATTGTGAGTGTAAGAGAGAAGGATGTGAGGGGAAGAGAGAAGGATGTGAGGGGAAGAGAGTGTGAGAAGAAATTGAAGAGGTGACGAATTGGAAGAAAATAATAATGAGGAGTTAATAAGTAATAAAGGGGGCCATGAAGGGTGTCAAAATCAATTATAGGATGGGAAAGTTAATGAGAGTTTATTCAATGTTATTGGTAACTTTCCATGGTTGATACTGTACATTGATATTTATCACTTTTGGAATGCTATATTATAGGGGATATCATTCCTTTGTTCACTCCTGAACATTTGTTATAAATATTCTTTATTTGTTTTGTTATGCTTTATTCTTGTTATGTTCAACATCTAACTACTCATTCTCGACAAGTCACATAATCTTTCTCACGTTCATTCAATAAGGAGTTTTGGAAAACTTACATTTTTTCCATTCAGTGCAGTTTTCATTGTTACTTGATCTGATGACCATGCAGCAACATTGTCACATTTCATCCGATATGTCATAGATACAGTAACAAGAATGCATGAATTGATAATTTGTGAAGTGTTTTAGTTTTAGTTAATAATGATGTATTGAAATCAGAAAATTTTGTTTTTAAATGACTATTCTAAAAGAACTATAACCCACATAGTTCTCCATGTTTTCATTAGTGAAAAATGAGGTTATAACATTGCGAAGTGGAACAACCCTTTGGGTCTCCCCACTATTATAAGCATAAGCTAAATAAATGAAGATGCTAGAAAATAGTTGTGTGATTTCGTGTCTATTGGGAACTAGAGATAATAATTGCTTCAATGCACAAAATAATATTGGCTCAATGTACTTTTCAAGGTGTAAAGTAACGCCAATGAACAATTCTAGGGGTTAATGTTCAATTTAATCAATTCCCCACTTATAAAATCACATTTTAAAAAAGGATACCTGTATACTCAAAACCTTACCTTATATACTTTAACGTGCCTACATTTTGTGCAGATCATGAGTATCATTATCACGAATATTCCTTGCTACACATGATATTATCTTCAAGACCACACAGTATCCCATAATGCCAAGGTCAATATCAAACTCATATAAACTCACCGTCTCATTGTTATCAGTTTGCATGTACTCTAGCAACATTGGCCTAGCACATAAAAGCCATTCTATTTATGATGTGGCGTCATAGAGATAATGCGAGCAGAGGGGGGGTTTGTAATGTATTTTCGCGGAAGTTGGCATTGAATGGGGGTAAGTTTGGGCCTAGAAAGGCGCCCTCTGTTATCGTTTTAATGCACAAGTTCATTCATATGTTACTGTTGGCGAATTAGGCTGGGTGGGGGTCTTGCACATGTCATACAAAGCTAATGGATGCGGCTCATCCTTACAAAGGCCTACATGCTAGGGAATGGGAAAATGGGTAGGGGGGATGATGAGGAAATGGGCAGGGGGTGGAAAGTTGCTACACCGACAATATTTACGCGATAACGATGCCTACCGGGCAGAATGCCCAGTCATCTTGGCATTGGCGTTACTTCGGGGGGTTATAGTAGGCCAGAAAACGCATCGGTGGAGGTTTGGAGTTTTCGAGGGGTGGATGGAGGGGTTGGAACATTTGTTGGGAGGGGGGAAACAACCCGCTCGCTAAGGGTTGAACATTCTGTTGTTACTATAATGAATCTATTTTGTATTGTTTGGAAAAGTGGAGAGATTGATTATTTACTGCAATACGCACCACCCCTCACCCATAACTGGTAACTCTTTCATAAAGTGGAATGGTTGGTTTTATTGCCGCTGTTGGAAGTCATTCTTGGATCGTTTACTTCTGAAGAGAAATATGGAGACCCATGTGGGGAGTTCCGTTGATATTTTTGGGAGCAGCTATGATGTTTGGCCGAATAAGTATGTTTGCCTAAAGGGAGAGTTTACGAAAGAAATAATATTGCTAAACTGAAAATAAGTATTTAGACTCATCAAACTAGAAACTAGCTATCCTCAACTGTAATACTTACAATATTAGAACTGTAAATCACCTACCAATGATCACATTAAAATAGAATATTGTTTCTCAAATAACAAACAAATCGAGGAAATTATAAAGACAATACTATTCAAGAATAAAGAATTAGAATGTTGGATTCATGCATCAGTTCTATTTCCGAGTAGTTAATTCTATGAAATTCTACTTTGAGAAATAAGAACTCTTTTGAAAGGAATAACATTTGGAAAAGTGATTCAGACCTATTACCTAACGTACACCTTAATTATAAAATATTCTAATCTAAATCTCATTTGATTTCTTTTAGTTCCTATATAAAATCACTCAACTTATTGAGTTCGCTTATTTTATAATCTATCCATTCTTTCACACTAATTTTTAAATTATCGCATTGAAACTGGTTACTACTTTCATGGAGTTATTTTGACAGGCAAACTCTAGCTAAGCTGATCAACGTATTAAGAAAGAATAAACGACCACAGGTCTGACATTGTGTATAAACAGTGGCTATAAAACTGCAACAACCGATTACCGTTTAGATTCATGTTACCTACCCAATAGCTTGTTGAAAGTGTTAATGAACTTCAGGTATAAAGCTTCTCGATTCGATCTTATTAAAAGATCCTCTTGATTAGGGACTACTCGAGTGTTGATCCATGGCCGGTTTTTCCTGCTTCATCCTATATTATTATATTGTACCTATACCTCAAACCTATATCACACTCTATACAGTTATATTTTACCTATACCTTACCCTTATATTACACACTATATAGATATATTTTACCTATATTAACACACTATATATAGGTATTTAGACAGGCGCCAATTCACCGGTAATATCTCCTATCACTGGAAAACAAGTCGTAAATAAAAATTGCTAGTCATCCGTTTTACGGCCGCGCATAAAATTTTTACACGCCGTGCAAACTAAACTTGAGATACTCAATTCATAATTTATTCATGAGCCTGTTTTATGAGCGGTCTCCAGTGTATCAAGTCGCCATCTTACTGGAAATGGAAATTATCAACAATATATTCAGGCACGCTTGATTGAGGCCAGTTTATTCCATAGCGGGTTTCTTAGTCGAATCATAAATTAATCTGATAACGTGCCGGTAAACTGTTGTTTGGCTACTCTGATTTCACGCTGATTAGATGACCAACCACAGACACGGATACTGTCTATTGTAAATGCGGTGATGAATTCATGATTTTGATTGAGACATCCTATCAAACGATAGCTGTCCATTGAAGTAGATCAATTTCCTGTAGAATATCACTTTTTTACATGCTCATCCGAAGATATTTTACGACTGGGTTATGATTTTATCAGAAATGATTATGATTATGAAGATGCATGAAACTCTCAAGTACCTAGCCTATAACAATAGAAGCGTTTCATAGAAATCAAATCAATAATTTCCGTCTTTGAGCTTGATTGTCAATTTGTTAAATTTAGATCCTTTGAAAATTGTATTCAATCTTCGTAGGATGGACCTTGTTGCAATCCCTCCTTTGGAAGTTGTTATTTTATGAATGTCGAATTTCATCTAGGTTGCAAAAAATGATTGAAGTTTTTAGTCAGAAGCTACTGGTTTCACTTGCAACACAATCATTAATCTCCTGTGAAGGGAAAACAGTGAAGGGGAATAGTGAAGGGGATTGAAGAGCACAAGAACCTTGCTATGGAACTATTGAGAGGATTCTTGGTTGAATCTAGAATAAATTTGATTCTGATTTTTATGAACGACTACTATTGGCTGAAACAAGCCACTCCCATAGTTGTGTGTCTATCATACAAACGTCATGAACAAAGGCTTCTCATGAGAAAACCCTTGCAATTGAAATCATTGAATATTCACATTGCAAAAGTAGAGTATAAAATGCCTGAAGGAGGCTGGATTACTGTATTTAACAAAATTAATAACAGAGAATTCAAACAAACTGAAACTCATGATAAAACCGGATTAGTTTTGTTGTGCTGGCTGAAATGAGTCTGATATAATAATTCAAACTGTGATAAAATTGAGATTATGCTTTGATAATCTGGTTATTTCCAAAACCTTTGAATAAATGTTTAATCGCCTGAATTTGTTATTGAGATGCAGTAAGCTCTATTATACGGTTTATGATTGCAATATCATCATAATCATAGAAAAAGTAATCATATTCCAATACATTCGATTTGAATAAACAATATTTTTTATTTTATTGGATCGGCTTAACAGATCCATTACACAATGTATAGTTGAAAAAAGGAACCACAATATAGTGATATGCTGTCAAACCAATCCTGTATTTGAAACTTCACATTTTTATGAAAGATTCGTTGCAAATTTCAGCCAGATTTGCCATTCAGCAGTCTCAAATACTTCAGTGACAGAGCTATTGGAAATTGGAATTTGCTATTGAATGCCAGTCAATCGAACATATCGATATCGCTCGATTGCAATTCGCAGTTGACGATGAGGAGTCGATTGCTGTAGCTCTATTTCTACCCAAATGCCCATAATTCCTCTCCACCGACTCTACTATTCTCTCTCTGTATCGGATTTTGTCATTCTATCTATCTCTTCTCATCTCTCCCAATCTTTCTCAATAAATCTCTCTCTTTTTCTCACTGTCTCGCTCTCATAATCTGTTGGCAATCCTTTTCTCTCATTTTTTCTCTCTTTTACCCACCCTTCCACCATTATTTATCATTTATAATATATTAACTTCTATAATTATCTATCATACTCTGTCCCCCAGTGTATATTCTGTGTATATTTGAAAAATAAATAAAACTCAAACACCCTTTTTTTTGAAAACTTTAAAAATTATAAAACACACATACATGTTTCGGGATCTAAGCCCATTTTCAATGTCTTAGATGAACTTTTAATGACATTGAAAATGGACTTAGATCCCGAAACATGTATGTGTGTTTTATAATTTTTAAAGTTTTCAAAAAAAGGGTGTTTGAGTTTTATTTATTTTTCAATTATTTTGAACAGCCCTGTTTTAAAGTTCTTTATTCTGTGTATATTGTATTCCTATCTCTCTTTATCTCTCACATGATCCATCTCCCTCTCAATTCATGACTGTCTATCTCACATACTACTCTCTGTTTTCCATTTCCTCAATCTTTCCTCATTTCCCCTAATCTTTCTTTCGTACTCTATCACCTTCTCAACCTCTATATCTCTTTCTATCACATCCTCTCCTCTCTACCTTATTTTTTGTTCGCTTTCTCTCTTTTTCATACTCGCACACTTTATCTTCCTCTTTATATTCTTTTTCATCTCTCGTTTTCTACAATTCTGTTTCTTTTATATTGTCTCTCCTTTTCTTCATATCTTCCTTTCATTTTTTCATACTCTTCCTCTTCAAATCATAAAATGAACAATCAATCAATCTTATTTTCTCTATATCTCTCTTTGAAATAGTTTATTCAATATACAATTGAAGAGAAATAGGGAAGAAGATGAACAGAAAGAAAGAAAAATAAATGAAATGCGAAAAGAATGTAGACTGTAAACAATAATTATAGATTTTCGTATTTTCCCCATCACTATTTCTCTCCATCTATCGTCCTTTTCTCATTTCCCTCCATTCTTCTCTCCCACAACCTCTCTGTTATCTGCCAGCCTTCTCCATCGATACAGACTGTATCAATCGACAGCTGAGCAGAAAATAGACGCTCGACTCGGCTGTTGAGTGCATGAAGCGAGCTGAAAATATTTGAGAGCCGGCTCGTTGTATTTGTCAGTTGTGACGACAGCCAGATGTAGCAACTGGTGCAGTCAGCAAGCAGTCTGCTGTCGGTCTCTCGTTTCGCTGCTTCAACAATTTTCAATGCAGTCGACTCGCTTCACTCGCTCTCGGAAACGTTAATCCGTTGACACTGGCTGACTCCGGCGACCCATTTTGCACACTGTTGCAGCACAATTTACAGCCCCGACAATGTGACAGCGTTCCTATTTTTGAGAAATGTATTGCAGAGCAGCGATTGACTGTGTTCAATCAATCAAAATATGAGAGGATTTAGAAAAGAGGAAAAATTCGAATGAGAGATTTATTGTTGTTTGTTTATTAAGGGAGCTTGCACAACTCGCTAGAAATGTTGAATATAACCGATAGAAATTTCAATTTTGTTGATATTTTTTAAGTAATAGGCCTATGTGATTTTCTTTATCTAATTCTTTCAAAGAAAATATTCCTTTCAATCTTCTACAATTGATTTGTTTCACCTTAGAATGGTTCAAGGTTGATTGATTGTGGTTGAAATACTGTAGATCATATTCATGTGATCTCTCTTCTTGAGAAACTCTTGATAGAAAACTTATAATTGTGATCATGATTTTGATTCTCTGCAATGTATGGTCATATAGGAAATGATTTAACAATTCCTAAGATTGATTTGCCATGTGATTCTTATCATATATTGATATAAACTTCTTGTGATTCATTAAAATGTAATTGATGTGATATGATGTAATTCATCACTTGGAAGTGATTTATTCTAGTTATGATCATATAAATAGATAAGTTTGATTGATTAATTCGTTTATCATAACTGAATGGTTTCAGCCAAGAAAATCTGCTTCCAATAAAATAGCATTCAGCCAGAGATAAACCGATGTCCATAACACCTTTTTAGGTTTAGTCCAGTAAACCAATGATAACTAATGGTTTTATATCCATGATAAATAATCGTTTTATGGGAGTTCCCCAGTAATTACGCATAAAACGGCAGCATATTGAATAAATGCACAGGTTCTCTATCTGTTTTGCACAACGGTCATATTTCAAATTTATAGGTGGAATAAGCGTGCACTAATGTTGTCTGGGTCCTACTCAAGCCAGACTGTTTGCTTAGTATGTTCCTGTCTCCATGTTTATGTGTTTTTAAGCGCAGTAGCTCAGTTATTCTCTGTTCGCCCCTCTCTATCGGTACCAAAGTGAATTTATTAGTGTATTATAATCACTGAGGGACAAGAAGATAGAGAAAAATGCAAGGAGAGAGTGAGGAAGAATTAATGGAGCGAACTGAGAGAGAGTGAGAGGAGAAGAGAGAGAGACGAAGGGGTCTTACCTGCTAACAGCTTGTGACCACGCATTGCTCCCCTCAAGCACGCAGAAGTTCAATTCTGGCTCACGCAATTTCTTAAGCTCGTTGTTGAGAGCACCAAGTACACGGGGAATGAACTCATGCACTGCTAGAACTCGGAGTATTTGTGTAACAGACTTTTATGAACAAAAGTATGTTGGGTTTGAAATCGTTCAAGAAAAATAGTGAATCAATGGATTTTGCAGTTTTCACTAGCAATGGAATTGTAAAAGATTCATTATGTTGTAAAAAGTATTATCGGTAACTTATTCAATTTCTATTCAGTATTTTTCTTTTGTAACGGTTTGTATTGGAAAATGAGAATGACTTATTTACTATATTTATAGTCTCGAATTTTTCATTTTGATTTTTGTAGGCTAACTAATCTCTTCATTTAATATCGATAATTCATTGTTGCTCCTCATAATACTTGGGTCTCTATGTATTCATAAATTTATGGAATTCTCCACCATATGGTCTCTATGTATTCCATAAATTTATGGAATTTTCCACCATAAGACAACATACACATTCTTGGCGTGAAGGTTTGCTTGAAAGTTGAAGACGTTTAGCACTACAACGTCTATAACTCGTACTCTATTGATCTGTATGTATTCTATCATTGTGTTGAATCCTTCATGAACCTATCATTACCACATGCGCTCGAGCTAAGCATTTCATGACCCACCTTATTTTCATTACAAACTTGAATATCTGAAACTTATTGCTCTGGAATGATAAACCTATGATTAATGTATTTAGGCTATTTCATTGTTACTCCTCATAATACCTAGGTCTCAATGTACTCTATAATGTATGGAATTTTCTACCATAAGGCACCCGCACACACACTCTTGAGCCAAGGCTAATATTTCCCACCATATTTCCATGACAAACTTGAGCCTGTGAAACTCATCTAAGCACGCATAGAGGACAGGACAGGACAGGTGCCTGCCTTGAAGCCCTTTCAGCAAGCAGCGTCCAGCCGAGCTGTCCAGGCCACAAAGGAAGATAGATGTGCTCGAGATTCATAATGCAAGGTGGATAAAGCTGGGCCGGCCTGGCTGGCTGGATATGACGTTCAACCTGATATCCTAGACAAGGTTCAACAGGAAGGAGATAGAGAGCGTGAGGGTGAGTGAGTGAGAGAGAGAGAGAGTGATGAGGTGTTATGGAGAGGAAGAGAAAATAACTTCCTCTAGAAGGGGTAGTAGGAATTGATGAAAAAAGATAAGGAGCGTAAAAGAGAAAGAATAAAGGAAAATGAGAGAGAGAGAGAGAAATTAAGCCAATGATAAAATGGTATGGAAGAAAGAGAGAATGTTCAAGGAGAAAAGGAGAAGTGATTGTGGAAGACAGAGTGGAAGAGAAAAAATAGAATGAGGAATAGAGGAGTTAGAGAAAGGATGTAAAGTGATAAGATTAGATTAGATTATTCACTCCATTTATTTGGATCAAAAAATACATATATTTGCTAAAATTTTAGGATACGATATGAGTACAACATGATTGAGGCGGCTGAATCACAGTTATTGTTCAAAGAACAAACTGAGACTACCCGTTAATCATGTTAATATCAAACAATAATATAATTGTGTATACAGGGTGTTTCAGGAGGAATGTGTAATACTTCTTAGGCTGATTCCTTACATCAAGTGGACAAAAAAGTTCCATGGGACCAACCCACAAAAACGCTTTGCTACTGAGATAACAATGGCGGAAAATTGAGATTTTTCAAAATATATTAAATTTTCTAATTTTTTAGAGGCTTTAGTGAGGTTCTAAAATAATCAATTCTTAAGTAAAATTAGCTGAGGAACTCAATGAAACTAATTCCAAATTTGTAACTTTAACGGTTATTGAGATAATTGGAAAAATAGGCTAGAAATCGCCATTTTTCAACAATAATGGTCATAAAATTGTATTTTTTATTAATGGAAGTTGAAGAGAGTCGGATTCTAAAGAAAAAGTTGAAGGCGGCGATTTTGTAAATCTTACCCAAATCTCAGAAATGGCGATCAAAAATCGTAAAATTGACAAAACATAGCACAAGTTATGAATTTCTGTTTAGTAGCGATTTTGCGATTTTTGATCGCTATTTCTGGGATTTGGGTAAGATTTACACAATCGCCGCCATTTAACGTTTTCTTTAGAATCCGACTCTCTTCAACTTCCATTAATAAAAAATACAATTTTATAATTCCTTATCCAGTTATAACCCTTATTGTTGAAAAAATTGCGTTTTCTAGCATATTTTTCCAATGATCTAAATAACCGTTAAAGTTACAAACTTGGAACTGGTTTCATTGAATTCCTCAGCTAATTTTACATGGGAATTGATCATTTTAGAACCTCGCTAAAGCCTCTAAAGAATCACAAAAATTAATATATTTTAAAAAATCTCATTTTTCCGCCATTGTTATCTCAGTAACAAAGCGTTTTTGGGGGTTAGTCCCACGAAACTTTTTTGTCTACTTGGTGTAAGGAATCAGCCTGAGAAGTATTGCACATTCCTCCTGAAACACCCAGTATAATCATATCTAAGAACTGAATAGAGGAAATAATAGGACAGGTAAAATATAGAGCAATACAATGACGTTCAATCAATGTTCGAAAAAGAGAGAGAACATGTCAGGCAGAAACTGAGTATAAGTCGGAGAGAGTGAGAGAAAAAAAATGAGTGATAATGCTTAGAGATATGTAGAGAGAATGATCTAGAAGGATAGAGAGGAAGTGTGTGAGAGAGTCAGAGAGAGGAGTGAGTGATAAGTTTTCAGAGATATAGAGAGAATGATTAGAAGGAGAGAGGAAGTATTTGAGAGAGCAGGAGATAGTGAGTGATAGTGTGAGGAGCAGCGAGCGATCAGTTCATAGGGCAGTGCGTGGCCTTGCTTCGATCACAATAAATCACTCAAATGCAATTTCCAGCGACACAGAGTGATCCGCGCACAAAGACCGTCTTTTTCCTCGGTATTCGAACCCTGGACCATTCCATCACCAACCGGGCACATTTAACACCATGTGCGCCTATAGAACACCACCAATCGAACAGAATGGACAAGTACTCAATCATAAGAAACACCTCCACAACTCGATTCCATCAAATTATGTCTGTCCAAGCAAAGAAGACATTCTGACAGGATGGGGAAATTATTCCAGTTCGATCAATATTCGTTTACAAATTATAAATTAGGTCTCAAATTGTAGATCAGAATGTTTTCTAAAATTTGAGACAAAATTTACAATTTTTGAACCAATATTGATCGAGCTGGCATCATTTTCTCATCTTGTCAGAATGTCTTCTTTGCTTGGACAGACTATACAATTGCAATTTTTCTGGCTTTTACTTCGGACAGAAAATGAAAGGCGATGTAATAAAAGTCAACCCACTGTTGTCTGCGGACAATAAAACGTTACAAGTCATGCAAGATATTGAGTATCCAATATCGAATTACAATCCGTGGAAAACTGGAGATGTACCTATAAAGATAAGAAAATCATGAAAGAATGTTCAGTAGGATAGTATGGGAAGTTTGGGGTAAGGAATGAGTTGCATCAATGAATTCAACGATGTAACAGAATGGTGATGAGGTTTCTTACTTTGTAAAGGAATAAAATTATTTATTTATATTTTGTGAGGTTTATACGATTTGTCATTGAAAACAACTAGATTTTATGATAGGTAACGTATTCGAAGATTAAAGAAATTATTATTCATGCATGATAGGTTTACAATATTGAATTGCATTATTTGCAAAAATCGAGATGTATCAATAAAGATAAGAAGGAAACAAGACTGCTGTACTCGTCGTATAGAGAAATGGATTGAAGAAATGAAATAGCATATTTATATAATATTTATATTGATATAACATTATATAATAATATTTTATTGATTTTTCATTGAAAAGTATATTTTATTGATGTTTTTGTGTTTATTCGGAATAGAATTTATCTCTGATTATGAAAACCAAGTAAAATTATCATCCAACTAGCCGGCAGGCTTGCTTCGCTCGCCTTCTCCGCCTAGCCAGGGGGCTCCGCCACCTGGACCCCCGGCAGTGTAAGTGAGTCGATCAGGCTCGCTTCGCTCGCCTGCAAAACCTCTATCAGTGTCAGCTGAGACAAACAGGCTCGCTTCGCTCGCCTGCAGATTATGTTCAGAAGGGATTCGAAGTTTATTGAACACAGCATTTCCAGACCTAATCTGGACCTGTTTAACAAAATTTCAACATTTTCTGCCAATTTGTTATCGAAAAATCTAAGAAAAACTCCGAAAAATAGTAAAACGCTAACATTGAGCGTAACCGTGGAAAGTATAGTATATCGGACATAGTTTGAAACTTGATTCAATATCTTTTAAATTGGTTCAACTTTAATCTCGCTGAACCATTGAATTTACAGTAAGGATTGGTCGTATCAAGGCGGAAGATATACAAAGCGCAATACATTTACAATTTTGATCTACTATAAAAGTTTGGGTGGCTCGTTGGAGGAGTGATAAAGCGCCGGTCTGATAACCAGGTGGACCCTGGTTCAAATCCCAAGCGGAGAACAATTTTTGACCACAGCACAATCACATAGATACAGCCACCCCGTCTTTCGGAGGAAACGATAAGCCGTCGGTCCCGACTACCTTAAAAGTAGTCGTCATCTATCATCCATTCATTACCCACGCACAAGCCTATGAGCTCATGTGAGCTTCACCCTCATAAACAAACAAACAATTACTGGCGTACTCTTGAACGGATTTCAAAACTATTTAACACAACATTTCTGGACCTTATCTGAACCTGCCCACCAAATATCAACATTTTCTACCAATTGATTCTCGAAAAAATAAGAAAACGCTGAAAAACTATAGAAAAACCTCAAATATTTGGCGGATCCATATGAAGTCTCAAAAATCCTCTCTTAGCGCGCGTCTGAACGTCCAACTAAATTTGCCAATCCTGCCAAATTTGAACGCATTCGGTTCAGTCGATTTTTAGTTCTGGTGAATGAATGAATGAATCAGTCAGTCACTGCCATTTCGATTTTATAGATATAGATACGAGTATACATATATCCGGTACTATTGATTTGCCCTCTTCTAATCAACACAGGATGGACTCACATGTTATAATTGAAGAACTAGGTCTTTTGAACAGTTACTGATGAAATGTTATTGGAATCCTTGGTGATTCATGAATATTATTCCTGATTTGTAACCTCGATTTTATGTGAAAATGATTCTATTTATTATTAATTATTATCATTGATGCAGATCTCAAATATTCTTAATCCTTCATGAACTTTTCAAGCCCATGAAAGCCTTGATGAAAGGAAATAATAATTATTAATTTTCAATTTAATTAAATTCAATTTCATTTTCCAATTATTTTTAGGAAAATCATTATAATGAGTTACAGATACTCTTATTACTAGCTCACAAACTATGCAAATAGGTGCAATCAGAGCAAAAATGCGTCGATAAAGCTGGAAGTGCTTCTTATCTTTGTTCGAAGTTACATTTTCGTTCCATCGAATCTCGCATACTCCGCTACGATTAGAGTCGGGGCTTGAGTGATGAATCGATGTTTAAGACGGCTTTTTTTGGGACGATAAAAATTGTATCTATTTGGAGCACCATGCAAGTGGCTGAAGAGTGAATTGTGGGAGTGAGAGAGAGAGTGAAGGGATGAGTTGAGTGAGTGAAGGAGTAAGTAAAAAGAAGTAGTAAGAGATGAGGGAAGAGTGAGAAAGATAGTGTTAGGAAAGAGAGCAGAGGAGAGTTGAGAAGAGAGGATTCTCCTCAAGCTCGAAGTTCTGCCAGCTTCCTGGTGATTAATGGTTTCAGAAAGCTCGTTCGAAATTTGCCACGTTGTTTTACGGCAACATTAATTGTCCGTCGGACGACAGACTCAGCGACCTGGTAATCTTGTTCCGGACATATGGGTTAGGCTGAGCAATATGCACTCAAATCAACAGTAATGGGTCGAAGTTTCATAGAGGCTTCAATTTTGTTTCCCACTTCCATAGAGGTTACAAACTTCCAATGTTGTCAATGAGGAAATCCAGTGTTGAGTGATTGAAATACGAGTTACCTGGAAAGTCTTCTAGTCTTGAATACGATCAAAGCAACATTCAGTTTTCTACAGATTCAGATAGCGAAAACTGGTTTTATTCTTTCATTTAAGTTTCATTAAGGTTTTAGTATTTCATTTTAAGTTCTCCTCGTCAAATTGATAAAACGGATTATTGAAAATTATCATAACATCGAAAATGCTCTGAATAGTATGCACTTTTGAATGCACTTTGTTCCTTTTCCATTTTTTTTTTGCTGCGGATGATGCCCATATAAGTATTAAAATTTACTTGTGCATAGGTAATGGAGTGTGCGAGGGTGATTTATGAGATGAAGCATTTACGATCATGCTTCTGGTGGGATTTGTACCCACGACCGGATAGCGCTAGCGGACTGGAGGTTGTAACGCCCAGACCACTCGGCCAACACGGCCGGCCAAACATTTTTCAACATTGCTCAATTTTCAACATTGTACGTAGAAGGAATAATTTGGTAGTTTAGAAGTCTGATTCTTGGTTGACAAAAAATTCCCAAATTCATCATCTACTTGCTTGGGCTGATCCTAGTCATAGTAGCACGAATTTTTCTACCAACAATGTCAAATTTCTTGAGTAATCCAAATTCTAAAATTCAATCAGTGCAAAGTACCCTCATATTTGCAGCATTTCCCACTTTCTTTGGGAATAAATGTACTTGTTCTAGTGATGTATTATTCCTCTCGGTCTCTCCCGTCCAAAATTCTCCGAATAACATGAGCGAGCATCGCGGGTTGATTGTTGATTTCTTGAGTTGATTGTTTTCACTTGAGTATCGTCTGTCAAGATATTTGAGCTGCTCTGCTCCTTTCCATCTGCTTTGTGTTGAGTTGCAGCGCCACTCCCATCACCATCCGCTGTAATAACCTTTCATTAGACTGGATGAGATGTCGAGTGGGTGAGTAATCAGGTAAAGTGATACCCTTTGCAGCTAAGTAACCAAAGTGGATGATAGCAATTGGATAGCAACACGCGATAGTGATGAGGTGAGCTTATGACTATTGAATATTAATAGTCCAAAGAACAAGAACCCGGTTTACCAACACCCATAGGTAGTTACTATCGATATAGGACTAGAACTAGATCTACTTATAGGTATATAGAAATCGATATGATAGCAGGGGAGACCCCCGGTTGTGAGACACATGGGGGGCCCCTATCGAACTAATTTATCCGGTGTAAATGCGTGTTCTCCGGTGTCAGTTCGAGCTGTAATACCTGCTATACACCGGGACTTGTAATGGTGGAAGACTGCACCTACATAACTAATTTGTAACACAGGTTGATATGTAGTCGTGCCTGGGGTAACAGAAATGATTGACACTGTACAATGTAGAACTGATGTGGATTTATGTGTTTTTCGGAGTGAGGGTTTTGTTTGGTGGATGGTGGAGAGGGGAGAGCTGTGTAACAAGATTGATTATGGTAATTGGAAAATATATAGTTGGAGCTGATTAATATTTGTATAATCGTACATGTTGTGAAGTCAGTAGGTATTATTTTATTTGATCAATGAATTATCGTAATAATCAGAAACTGAATAATATTTGTACATTACTGTTTGAATAATACTTGTATTTATTCATCAATTCTACACATTCCTCTCTTCTCTGGATACATTGGATACTTTTGTTAGCGATAAACACAAAATTATGAAGAACAACAAAGCAGAAAAACTCTTTCCATTGTTCAAACAGTTGATAAGATTGAGATGCTCGTGTCATCTGTTTGCTCCTGGCATTCCTCCAACATTATTTGAAGTATTCGATGAATAATACAGTATCTTTCATTGTTGATCAAATAGAGGAGAAAATGTGATTCCATTGTCGAGTTTATTGATCAGTAAGAATAAAATAAAATGAGTTCAACAAGGTTCCATGGTGTAATGGTTAGCACTTTGGACTCTGAATCCAACGATCCGAGTTCAAATCTCGGTGGGACCTTTCCTTTTTAAATTTATAAGACAATAATATTATTATTTTCCACAAATCATCAAGCTGTTCAAATAATGAATAAACTCAAATTACTCTTCATTAACAAGGTTCCATGGTGTAATGGTTAGCACTTTGGACTCTGAATCCAACGATCCGAGTTCAAATCTCGGTGGGACCTTCTATTTTTGAAGTTCAAAGACAGAACAATTTTTTTAAGTCGTATCACTGGCGGCTTGTACCCATGAAACTGGTGCAGTGCCCGTATATTTTACCGTACAGCACTTAACCTGTTTCGTGGGTACGAGTCGCCAGTGATTCAAATCACATTTTTCAATCAAAATCTGGTGATTCTAGCAAATAATTGTTAAGATTCCTGGTCCCTGATTTTCTTTTTCTTTTTCTGACCTTTAAAAATGCAGAGAGGAATGCACTGAGATAACAACCAGATGGAAATAATCTCTGTTGTCAACATGTCTATAGACAATTGTACATGTATTCTCCACGACTGACAATTCTAACAGACAAATATTGACTAGAAATTCCCCCTTTCATAAACAGAAGTGAATCACGCAAGTGTGATTGACTTAGGCGAGAGCATTGGTGTGTGTGGCTTGGTTCTGTAGTTCGACACCCTAAGCCAATCTGGTTCAAAGAATCGACTAGTACCGTTGTGCCGTCTACGCCCGGTGAAAAATTGAAAGCCACAGAAGAAAAAGGAAGGAGAAGAAAAAGAAAGAGAAGGAGAGTGAAAAGAAGAAAGATAAGGAGAATAAGGTATAGCAAGAAGGGTAGGTCGCCCATTTCAATTATTCGCTTCTGCTTCAGTTACCGTCGCCCTCAGTGAGGGAACAACCCTCACTGGATAAGCCACCCTCACAATGCGACCTGCCAAGAAAATTCCAAAGTTTTCCACCAGGTGTAAGATTTCCAATCGGCTACCAAATACAGTTGACATAGCTGAGGAAACACAATGACATTTGATATAAATAGCAGTTTTCCAATGTTCCATTGAAGCTGTAGCTTTATTTTGCGCCTTTCTTGGATTAATCATAAATATGAAAATCACTCATTCATACATTTCTATTGCTTATGTTATAATGGATCCACTCGATTGACATGTACGTAACTTACATTCGTTTTATCAACAACATTTGAACATTTATTTATTGTTGTTGCAGCTAATCGAATAAAAATTCAACTATTTATGAAAGGAGAATTCGTACAACAGCATATCGAATAATGAGCTAAAAATGATGAAATTTATGAATTCATTTGCTTGATTTGTTATCATCAAGTCTCCGTGGCGCAACCGGTTAGCGCGTTCGGCTGTTAACCGAAAGGTTGGTGGTTCAAATCCACCCGGGGACGATTCTATTTTTTGGTCATCACAACATTACCGACAACAATAATTTTGGCTCTCATCATATTTACAATATCTATACAATTTTTCACTATCGTTCCGATGTTTGAATCTACACTTAGATCGGGATGCCTTCAACTCTTGGATTGTTTTCCTATTGAACTGATTTTCAATCGATAATTGAACAACAATCCAAGTACTCGTATTTGAGCATTTTCACAGAGATCCCCTTCTCATCAAATGCTTGAATAGATAAGTAGTCAATTTATGGTAGCTCAACATTGGTGTTATGATATTTTTTATTGGACTGTCTCATATCTTGATATTTGATGATTGTTTTCTTTTTTCAAATCTTGTTTTGATTTGATTTTCTCATTTAGTCGTTAAAAAATTAATTTATCCAGTGGTGGCTCCGGGGTAGATTATTTGGGGAGACGCGATATTGTCTTAACGACTCATGTTGAAGGTTTCCCAATTTGATTATTTATTGATTCAACTATTCTACCAACAATTCCATGATCTCTCATGAATCTACTGTTTTAATTTAAAGGAGTCATAGACATTACATTATTCATAATCTTACCAAATCAAACTTGTAAGTTGATCTATTTTGGCAAGTGACAAAAATACTGTTCCTTCTGTCTTTCTTTTCTTCCCTTGTTTCTCTTGCCTTTGTTTTTATTTTGTTCTCTTGTTCCACGTTTTCTCGTGAATAGTCTGAGACGCAGACTGATTAATGAGTTGATCAGATGCCGTTCTGTCCGACTTCATTTTTCTTGTCGGCAGCTGAACTGGACTGAGCTGAGGCTTGCCACTTTTCAAAGCAATTCTTATCGGCTGAAGGTAGTAGCTAGCTGCTAGCGTAGCGTGTGCTTTCATAAATTACTTAGCTTCCGCAATTCTTTTGCGAGGCTCGACGCATTTATTTTTGTAAGGGGAGTTTGATCCGACACACTTCGTCTTCTATAGTCTGTCCAAGCAAAGAAGACATTCTGGCAAGATGGGAAAATGACTCAGGCTCAGGCAATATTGGTTCAAAAATTATAGATATGGTCTCAAATTGTAGGAAACATTCTGATCTAAAATTCGAGACCAGGTATATATTTTTTGAATCATTATTGACCGAGCTGGAGTCATTCTCCCATCTGCCGAAAAGTCTTCTTTGCTTGGACGGACTATACCCGAAGTGACGATGTTTGCGTGCTTCTCTTCCTTGGTCTCTAATCGAATAAAGCATCAACAGAGTAGTAGACAAATTGCTACGGTATCTGGAAACTTGGTTGTTAATCCTGGAGTAAATTAAATGTACCTTTAGTTCCTGGAAGCTTGGTATTCTGGTAGTAGATTAGTAACCTTCTTTGAACATACAGAAATATGAAAATTATTAGAAGGAATACAGTTACAGTATTATGTTTAATGATTAGGCCTATTTGGTTAGGAGATTTAGGCTACTTCAATTTCATCTCTAAGCCCGCTCTTATAGTATAGTATAGTTGCTTATAGTATAGAGTTATAATAGTAAAGTAAAAACTCACAGCAACTATTATAATCATCCTCATTCGAATTCTTAGGGTTAATAGTTTTTTGTATTATTTATCATTTCGTAGTAGGCTATTAGTTACAGTTGCGATGAAGCATTTGAATTGAGGCAATAACGCAATATATCACAGCTGAAGTGAAAAATTGGTCTGTTTCCTCCCATTGAAAGATTTTAAAGGAGTTGAATTGGAAGGAATTTGATTGAATTATTATTATCTCTGGATCAACTTATTATGAACGTATTTCATTATACAGTATTTTGAGTTATTTTAGAAGTAAATAAATGTATAGATAAATGCCTTTATTTTCCACTTAGTACAATAAATGAGTGATGTAGGCGAAGTTGAGGCACAAGAACCCACAAGTAGATTAGACAATACCAAGCAGTGTTTCATTTTCTATCTAGATAGAACTGTTTTTATTTCAGTCGAAAAAAATTTGACTGTTTCATCAAATGATGATTCGACAATCGACATTTTGACCTGTTAATTACTTGACCTGGAAAATTACGCTTGATACAGCTCTTTGTTCTTGGCCTTCAATAATAGAGCTGATTACAGTTGTGTTTTAAATCGATCAATTTATTCAATCCAATAATTAATTAAATCTTATTTATATCAACAAGGTTCCATGGTGTAATGGTTAGCACTTTGGACTCTGAATCCAACGATCCGAGTTCAAATCTCGGTGGAACCTTCTCTTTTTAAATTTATAAAACAATAATTATTTTTCACAAACCATCAAGGTTTTCAAATAATGAATTAATTCGAATGAATATTCTCCAACAAGGTTCCATGGTGTAATGGTTAGCACTTTGGACTCTGAATCCAACGATCCGAGTTCAAATCTCGGTGGAACCTTCTCTTTTTTGGTAACAAATGAATTTTATGTCCCGAGAATATCTATCCTCCACGAAAACTGTAACTTTACGATTGACAATAAAAAATCAATCATTTTACAATTGTAGTGTGTCGTATTTAGATAACTTTCTATTTTCTATTATCTATTTCTATTTGTGATTCTGTGATTGATATGAGTGGTTTCAAAAGCACCAAGAAAGCATTATAAAAAAATAACTTCATTCATACTACTACTATCTTCTTTACTATCTATTATCTTCTATACTACTACTAACTTCATTCATACTATACATCAACTTACAGAATATTAAAGAGTTAAAACAAAGGATTCGTGAAATGCTTTGGTGAAACCGTATAATGTAGTCTTTACCATGGTTAAACCATTAATTTCAAACCTCATCAAAATTTCCTATTCACTGACTTCGTCTATCATAGATAATACTTCTCAGTGTTCCCATCTTGACTCTTTCCTCTCCTCGTTTCTTCTTAAACTCGACTTCCCTCTTTCTCTTCCTTCTATCTTGATCTTCATCCTTTCTTTTCTATTTTTATCTTCTCTTCCCTAGTTCATCCTCCTCTTTCTTAATCTGTCAACCTGCTCCGCCTCATGTGTCCCGTGATGTGATGCTGGCTTAATCCAATGTCGAGTCATAATGAGAGATGGTCTGACGTGTTCGCGTGTTCACCATGTAACGATAATACCGTCTGCTGGCTGTTTAGTCTGCTGTTATGACAGTACCGCGCTCCGTGATCCCCTGCTGTTCTGCTCAGATGTGTTGCTGCCTTCTGCCAAGACAATTACCTTTGTAAACTCATCTGTGAACCAATTTGTTGCTTTAAAGCTATTTTGTCTCCACGCCATCCTGCATGTCTGTGAGCATGACTTGTTTATGTACGTTCTTCATGCGAAATTTAATTTTGTTTGTCGTTAATAAGTTATGGCGAATGGTAATTCTCGCTACCATGAGTGTTGAAACGCTTGAAGTGGAATATCGCAACCTCCAAGTGAATACTCAAGAAAATTGCTGTTTAAATATTGTGTTTTACTCTCTTTATGAACGTGGAATGCATTAATTGAAACTTAATCATTATTTATTGCCTAATTTCATTTCAATGCATTATTTAGTATTTGCATTTGACAAAAGAATGAGCATTGAAATTTCATCAGTCATATTCGTATTCGAATAGATTTTCTCATGATTGAATGGATCATCTCCTGAGATAACAAAGGCGAATAATTCAATTTGAAAAGAAAAAGTAATATTATTATCATCTTGAAACGCTTCGTGTGAAATGAAAAGATAAAATACACATTTTGAAACACATCGAAGGTTTGCTCAAGAAAAGAAAACATAGTTAAATTTTAGAGTAATTAATTAATTTTGAACTCTCATCTTAATGAAAAGGAGCAGGAGGAAAACAAAGAAATCTATAATTAGTAGTCAAGATTCGTGTATTAAAACAAAAAATCAAATAAAAAGCTTTACAAAATTATATTCAGAAAATACCTTGTACGTAGATAGTGTGGGCCCAACACTTTTTACCTTGATATCTATTTATACCAGTTTGCGATGATACGATGAAATTGATTGAAAGGCCAGGGGCGCACCTTCCCCATGAAGATGTAATTTGGATGACCCCATGATGATGGACCGTTGTGTCCAACAAACTCTCCATCAAGATGAAAACATCCGAAATCAAGTCAATGATCCAATTTCAAGGACCGCTATTAGGAAAAAATATAAATTAGGATATTACTCTATTCTTAATTCTTATCCTGTCAAATACAATATAATAACAAACAATATAGAATACTATCAAAACGTTATTAATACTTGTAAGAAATTTAAGTTGATACAAATCTTCAAATAACTAGATTATTATTAAATAACTAGAACAATAGCTTATTAAAAATCAGGTATCAAAATCAGCTTATTAAAATCAGATAAGTTTCAATACCTCAAAGTTTAGTTTACATCATTCATAAAATACCAAATATGAATTTCTGATCTCAAAAGGAACTGTTTAAGTAATTATAGAATAATCATTGAGGTTTTACCAAGCAAAGGAAAATATATTAATGGAAGTAGTAAAATTTAGTTACCTTTTGAAGCGGATTTGCACATTTCAAGAATAAAATAAACTGCTAGGTCTCTTATAATATCATCTTTAAAAAAAGGGAAACTCGACTACTAAGATGAAATTTAAATTTGTACTATTAACATTTTGGCAAATAAAACTGATGGAATTACATCCTGAATGGAAATTCAAATTTAAAAAGACTTTTGCAACAATGCAATAAGAAAGCTGTTGACGAGACCAGGACTAGAAGCAGAATGAATCGTCTAAAAATTCACAATCGATAATTAGAAAGGATGAAGAAGCTTCTATCTCTGTCTGACAATTCATAACAGACTATATTTTCAATAAAAATAGTTATACATTAGAGAAGGCTTTATACGCTAGAGAAGACTTTGATATCTAATCTTGGTCAAGAAAACTACCAAAACAACTTGAATTGATTTCCGAAATAGAATTTAATTCAGTTGAAAATTAATTACATTGGATGAAATCTGATAATCATAACAATCTATTCGTTTGAATGCAGCCTCAAAGTTCAACAACTCGTTCTCGTTATCATAATCTGTTTCTTTGCTAATTTTGTACATGTAGCCTAATCATTCTGTACTTTTTATGATTGATTCTCAATTGAAATATATTATATAGAAATTAATAATTGGTGCAGTTTAAAATTCTGATAACAAACAAATTTATTCCCTTCAATGAAATTTAATGAAATATCGAGTCTCCGTGGCGCAATCGGTTAGCGCGTTCGGCTGTTAACCGAAAGGTTGGTGGTTCAAATCCACCCGGGGACGATTCTATTTTTTCGAATGTTCACTTCAAAAGCTTGTAGACTAATTGTTTTATACTGTACTAATATATTTTAGTCGTGTTCATATCAATCCTTTCGGTGAAGTTCCATCAATTTATCGTTGAGCAAACACCTTGCCTATCTAAACTGTGTTTCAAACTCATTAACACTACGATTCTCACACAATTCTAATGCGTTTTTCAACAGTCGAACATCATTGAGAATAATGAACAAAGATGTTTTGAATCTTATTACATCGCTAGGGAAACAAGGCATAATACTACATCAGTACAAAATCAACTTTAATCAACACAACAAGAAGAAACAAAACTCTTGAAAAGATTGATTGTATAACCTGCCTTTCTGTTTGGAGTCGATCCAGTCTGGAGAGATCTCGGAGAAAAAGATGGAGAATCAAAAAGAAAGTGGTCATGTGAGGAGAAATGCGGAATAGAAATAGAAAGAGTGAGTGAGTAAGTTAGTGATAAAAAAGAAGAGAATGGCAGAGAAAGAGAGTGGAATATTGAGAGACAGGGAGAGGGGAGTGTGAAGGATAGTGGAGAAGAATGATTGGTACGACAAATGAGCACGGTTGGCTCTGTGATATTTTTTTAATGGTATCATGCTGCTTGAATAGAAGCACTATGAGTGTTGTGACTACACGTCGCTTTCGGGTGATCGATTTGGTAAGTTGGAGGTTGAAAAATGATTTACAGGTTATGTGTGGGTGGTGGTGAAGGGGAGGGATTGTCAGAGGGGGGAATGAGGTTTGTGTCGGTGGCACCCGAGTCTAGCTTGTCTTATTGGTTGTAGTAATGCTATTTATCAGTGTGATATTGGAAGCCGCGAGTTGGAAACGCATTGTTTCTTCCCATTAGAAAACAAACGCATCCATCAATCATATTCAGCGTAATAAATGATTTGGCGCTGCTGTTTATAATGTCATTAATCTCGCCGCTCGAGACCTGTCTCCGTGTTTAGCGCGGCTCGGTCTGCTTTTCAAGCGCACAACTTTGTTCTGAAATGTTTTTGGGACACGGAGCAAGGCAGACGGCTTTTTCACTCAGACGCTATAGTGTAGAAGGTATCCTATCTTTGGAACATTGTAGGCTTATGCAATTTTGTTGCGGTACTTGTGGGCTGACAAATTAATCATACCCACATTGAGGTATGAGATAGTTATTTATCTTTATGTAAAGGTATAATGCTCCCTGTGTGTATTACAGATAAACATAATGTTCCCGTGAGTTGTAGACATGAAACTGATAGACTTCATTTACTGAAAATTTGTAGATGATGTACCCTTTTATATGCATATTGTAGATATGCAGAGTGTTGTGTGAATTTATTATGACACTCTACTTATCAAAATAAAGAGAAAATGCAAAGTTAAGTTTGCTGAAAAGCTTAATTCTTGAGTATTTAATAGGGCGAAGATTGTTTTTCAGTGAGTAATAATTTTTTATCCAGCTCCAGTGAAACGTTCGAACAAACTCATCAATTGAACCATTTTGAACCGTAAAAGCCGGGAATATTATTCCTTTAGTCATAGGCCTATAGCTGAAACATTAGAGATTGGAATTTCGTTTGAAATCAAATTCATATACTTCGTCCAAGTCTAATTATTTTGGGATAAAAATTTCTTAACGATTTTAAGAAACGTTTCCTGTTCACATATCAAAACGTTTTGAAAAATAGACAGTAGGCCTATTCCAATTTTCATGTGACATCCAGCGTGTCAATCCACACCTTAAGTCTTAAAATTAGATTCTGAAGCGGAAAATTAAAAATGTGTTGAAGTGGAAACTGGGACGAAAATGAATTATTTTTGAAGACGTCGTTCTCACTCCAATTAACCAAAAGAAGAATGATTCAAATTTCATAATTGAAAGAGAAATAATCCGTGAGAAAAGTAAATTGCTAGGAAGTGATTTTTTTGGCAAGGATACTTTCTGCTTGTTGACAGAAGTAAAAATAGAGACGAAAGTTGATCCTGAAGTTCCACATAATATTTAGATTCAGCTTTGTTACATGGTAAAAGTAGATAGGTACTATAATATTTTTTCACCATGGTTACAGGAAGTGTTAGTGTGTGATGATTTTTGGCTCTAAATTTTTTAATTAATTTTCCTCTTTTAATGAAAGTTTGGAACTATTTTGTGTTTTTCGGATCAACCCTTCAAAATTCAAAATTTTAAAATTATTATCACTTTAAGATCATTTCTTTGAGTAAGAAAACTTCGGCTGAAGAAGAAATTTGGACTTGTAACCTCAAATTTTGGACTATATTTTAATGAAAATTGTGTTTTGAAATACCAATACTATGCCTGTTCTTTCAACCGATGTGTGTTTTTCCAATAGATTAATAAATAAATAAATATACACTAACGTTGGGGCTCCAAGGCATTACTAATACAGAAACTAAAGTTAAATCTCGTAGTCAAGATATATTTGAAAAATAATAATTATCCTCATAAATGGGTTAAGCCTACTTCATATTTGGCTTATTTATTTAAGATTTTTTCCTTTTATCTTTGAATTATTTATCAAGCCCTAAAACAATTTCAATCATTTGAATAATGTGTCGTTGTTCATGGGTTCATAGTTCTCTCAATTCAATTCTTTTTTTTCAAAATCAGACTTATCCCCATTTACCATTACTGGAAGTCTCATGCCACACAAAAAACAAAAACATTAATTTTCGCTCACGTAATATCTGTGTTCCACCGTTTTGTCAGGTACTGTATTGATTTTTGCTAAACCCTTGCGGGCCGTGCGAGGGCATTCGCTGCTTGTAAATCAAACGTAATTCATGCGAATTTAATCGATGCCACTCACAAACACGTGCACGTGCAGTTCAGCTCCTGATATCTCATCATTTTTCCATCGATTCCGGTGCGAATAATTATTAATCACAGTGCGTATTGCACACGCACGCTGTTTCCGATTTTTCAATTTTGTTTTTCGGCATTTTTAACAAACCGAAAATCGTCGGTAATTGGATACGCTGTTTGATTGGAGTAGGATTTTTATTTGAGTGGTTTAAAAAGTGATTAATATCAGAAGGATTTTAATTTCATGGGTCACTCTAAGCTCGAATTTTCTACATTGAGCAGAGAAGAAGTTATAAAAAACAATAGGCCACAATGTATAAAACAATAAGATAGCTGGAAACAATCATTATAACAACAGATTCAACAGAAAAGCAACCATTCAATCTACAGTGACTCTAATTAATTCAATCCAAGATTATTATCCTAAAACGTCTATCCTATAAATTATCCTTTACGTCTATCAGTATTTGTAGGAAGGATCAACAACTTACTGATCTTCACAAATTCACTTAGGCCTGTAAGTGAATAATCAAGTTACGAAAACTGTTCAGTTGTCGAACACTATACTATTGTCGAAAACAGTATATTTGTCATCGAGATTTCATTTTCTCCATTGATTCGTCGATTAGATTAATATGAATATTATTTACAGTTTCTATTACTAGGCCTATTCATTTCTTCACTATTTTACTGCAAGGAATGTGATGATGACTGGACTAAATTCCATTCAAATTAATTAGATATCTCAGTCCTTAATTATTCTATTTGATAATCATTAATGGTGATCATTTCATCATTTGCATTCATCATCGGGAATCATTTAGATATTTGATGAAAACAGAAAAAAACTTGATTTCTGACATGAAATTTAGGACACTATCTTTCATTGTATAGTTCCCTTTTTATTCATTCTCAACTAACATCACGATGAGGAAGCTCACATCCTATCTAGATAAACATGTCATAATGTGTCATATCATAGAATTTTGACGCCTCAGATACAATTTCAAGTGTGTCACAGAATCTTTATTATGCCTGTTTGCCAGTTGCATTAGTTTATTCATGCAGCATATAATGCCACAGATAGAATAGAACATAGTTGAGACTCAAACGTGTATCAAAATATGAAAATAAATTGAAATTCCCGTGTCACATAAAGAAGTCTGAGATATTAATGATGCTCAGAATAAAGGCCTATCAAATTACTAGATGAATTTCATTGGGATGTAGATGTTGAGACCACCAAGGTATTAACCCGGGAGACGCCCCGCTTAGAAATACCTCAGTCCTCAATTCATCCAGCTCTTTACCGTTTAATAATTTCATTTCACGAATGGATGAAAAGCTCTATTCATTATACGAGAAGGCATCATCATCTGAAGCGTTCTTATGAACAGTGCATTTAGTGAAACAGAAACTTCCTCTTCTCTGGTATGAGGTATGATACATGACAAATGAATGCATTTAGTCAACGCAATATGGAAATATAGACTTAAATAGTAGACTTAAAGAACTGACATGTCATGAAGACAATTGAGATTAGAGAATTAAGAACATGAAGATATTCATAGGAATTTTGGTTTATCACATACCTGGCACTAGTTTAAATTTATGTAGACTTCTATAGTTCGCGTAAGCTGAGAAGGCACGCCGTTACAATGAAAAGTGTACTGTAAAGTGTACTAAAGGCGTGTCTTCTTGCTTGCGCAAAATTTTCTTATTGTAAATGCTGGTATTTCTGCTAGAATGCTGATGAAAATACGAATCTCAATAATCCTTTCCACAACGTATTCAATCATTATGCATAAGTAACTTGTGAGTGAGATAATCATATCTCCTATTCATCATACTCCAACTATTTCTAGGCTCTAGGTTGATTGATAAGAGAATAATCTATTATAATAACAATTCTATAATAATTTTATCATTAATAAATTTAATGACAGTGATAAAATTGATGTGAGTACTATACTACTTTATTACTGTGAATACTTCATGACCATGATTTTCATGATATAGCTTAATTTATCTAGGTTGAATGGCTCTACGTCAAGCCATTTAATTTTCATTGACATGCATCAACTCTGCATTGGAAATTCTTATCAAGCTCAAACGTAATTAATTGATGAATCATTATGAAAAATAATTATTTCATTGTTATCAAGTAGTCTCCGTGGCGCAATCGGTTAGCGCGTTCGGCTGTTAACCGAAAGGTTGGTGGTTCAAATCCACCCGGGGACGATTAAGTTTTGGTTTTTGTCATTTTCTACATTTGAAATTCTCTCCATCTAGACTCAGACCTGACACAATTCTATTTCCAATTCCTCACATCACGGGTCGTCAATCCATTTCACCAAAAGTTTTCTATATCGATGATTTTTGATAATATAATTTTTGATAATATAATTTCATTGTTTTATCAATGTGTTTTTTGTAATGCAAATATTCTAACAAATCGGTGGCATCATAAGGTCTATCTATATTACACTATAGTCAAACCAGCTTTACCCACTAATTTTGTGAAAATTCCTTGCGTTAATTTGTTTACAACGAACAATATAGGCCCACTATGCTACTAATGAGAATAAGTGCGGTGGTTTGTAACAGGACGAGGTGAATTTCAAGGGCAGGATTGAGAATGATGATGGGCAGACAAGGGGCTGATGGCGGCGGATCGTATTGCAAATGGCGGCCAGGGGGTGTAAATTGCTGGGGGAGTTGGGACTCAGGGGTATGAATAAAGTAGCAGGGGCCAATTAGTGCGATGACTGGCTTGATGAAGCGCTCCTCTCAGGATTACCTTTCAAGATTAACTCGGCCCCAGAATAAGCCGCCATATACAGCAAGCGCTCATTTTAAATTGCACAACCTTGCCCGTAATATTGCTCAGCCCTCGATTGTTTGATTATCATTGGCAGTAATCATTCTCCGCGTTATTCCCCAAATCCCAGAATGACTAATCTACCGTGCCCCTCGGTGAAAATAATAATTATTGTAAACCACCAACAACATCCATTCATAATGTTGTAGCTTTATATTGATTTTTTCAATTATCCGGAAACCTACTCTGATTGAAACTGGAAAAATAAATTTATTATTGACATAATTTAATTCGTTGAGGTAGATTATGTTGAACAATTATTGAAAATTGTATTTGCTTAATGAGGATTTGGCTGATTCAGAAAAAAAATATTTGTTGATTTTTAGAGTAGACTTTTGGTTCTCGGTTTTTGAAAACGTATTTCATAAAAAAGCTTTATAATAGAATTACAAAGAGCTTGATTTGAATTGTAACCTCTTACCTCTCATATAAGTGAAAGGAACAAGGAACCAATCGCACACTATTAGTCAGGTATTGCAGATGGATTTTGGTAATCTATGTTCGGGTAAGAACACTTAAGTCGAGTTAAGTCTCAGTTAATTTATCGAGAATTGAGCACTGAGTAGAATAACTCCAGTTTTTTATTTCATTCGGTAAAATGACTTAAGTCCACTCATGTCATTATACTAGAAACCTTTGGGCTCCATTTTCTCAAAACTGCAGTTTTGGACTTAAGTGCTTATGTTATATGACCAAGGCTTTGATGAATCAGATGAGATATACACTTGTTGTTAATTCCACGAACGTCGAACGGTTAATTTCACCGCATACATTGAACGTTGAACCGCATAAATATTTCGTTTAAAAGTTAATTAAGTGAAATTTGACATAATATATTTTCCCAATTAGTACGGAAATGTCTCACGAAATTAGCTTAAACACTACAAATTTTATCAATTTGATTTCCTCGTGTTCACAGGCCAATGGCGTTCCCCTCGCATCGTGGAGCATCCGGCAGACGCGGTTGTCGCTAAGAACGAGCCGGTGACGTTGAACTGCAAGGCGGACGGTCAGCCGCGGCCCGACGTCGAGTGGTGGAAGGACGGGGCGCGGGTGGACGTGTCGCCCACGTCGCACCGGGTGCTGCTACCCGACGGGGCGCTGTTCTTTCTGCGCGCCCTGCACGGCAAGAAGGAGCATGATGATGGGGTGTACTGGTGTGTGGCGCGGAATGCGGTTGGTGCGGCCTCTAGTCGAAACGCTACACTGCAGGTTGCAGGTGAGTGGTGCAACTCTTGTCTATATTTATCCGTGATATATGTGAATCAAAATTGTAATCCTAGCACCGTTTTTAGTAGTTTGCTGTGTAAAAAAATATATATATATATAAAAAAAACTGCTGAAAAGGATACTGTGATTACAATTTAATTTTATGTGAAATTATGATTAATCTCTATATATAAAAGCGAAATGGCACTGATTCATTCATTCATCACCAGAACTAAAAATCCACTGAACCAAATGCGTTCAAATTTGGCAGGCATGTTCAGTTGGACGTTTAGACGCGCGTTAAAAACGGATTTTAAAAACTTTTGAAGGATACGCCAAATATTTTAGTTTTTCTATAGTTTTTCAACGTTTTCTTCATTTTTTCGAGAACCAATCGGTAGAAAATGTTGATATTTGGTGGGCAGGTTCAGATAAGGTCTAGAAATATTCTGATAAAATATTTCCGAATTCCGTTCAAAATTACGCCAGTTATCAGTTTTTTAAATTGTGGACGTATTGCGGGTTGCATATCTTCCGCCTTGATACGATCAATCCTTACTGTAAATTCAATGGTTCAGCGAGATTATAGATGAACTAAATTGGAAGATTTTGAATCAAATTTCAAACTATGCCCGATATACTTCCGCCCAATATTAGCGTTTTACTATTATTCGGAATTTTCGGAGTTTTTCTTGGATTTTTAGAGAATAAATTGGTAGAAAATGTTGAAATCTGGTAAACAGGTCCAGATAAGGTCTAGAAATGCTGTGTTCAATAAATTTTGTATCCCTCCTAAACGGAATTTGCAGGCGAGCAAAGCGAGCCTGTTTGACTCACTGACACTGCTGATACTGTCGGAGGTCCAGGGGGCGGAGCCACCTGGCTAGGCGGAGGAGGCGAGCGAAGCGAGTGAATAAATAAATAGAGTGATAGAGTACAAAATGTCTATAAGTGTGTGATTAGTGTTCAAAACGTTCAATAGCATTGCTGAATTGGAGATCAGGGTGACGATTGACGTTGAAACGTATCTTCTCAGTGTAGAATTTTACTTTCCAAACCGTGTAATTAGGCCCGCATTTTCAAAAGTAGTTGACATTTTGTGTTTAAGTCATCAGCTAACTCAAGCAAATTAATACCATTATCTTGATTTAAGAGTAGTTTAATCTATTCCTGGTTTGAACAGCTATCGATAAAACGGGACATAGTGTTAAATTCCCTATTGTATGAGATCTAACGGTTCATTGGCCAATTGCAGTGGGATTTCATGAAGAAGATGTATTATCGACCGTTTATTTATTCAGAATTGTCAAATTCAACACAGAAGCTGCAACTAGGGAACAATACTCCTGCAGCATATGACATATGACACGAAGACAGCTATGTTCCTGTTATAAATCCATAACGTTTTTCTAGATCGATAGGATCATAAAGACATTTTAATATTATTAGAAAGTTATCAAAATGTATAGATAGCGATACATCTATAACACCAATTCATCAAAATTAATAAGATTAATAGCTCTTTACAAATTATGAAAATTATCATCTAGTTAATTATTATACCTATCACATCTACCAAATCAAGAACGGTACAATAAGAAACGGCTATTCCACAAAATGTGCATCACCATATTTATTGTGAAAAACCCCCCACTGAGCTATTCAGAGAGCGTATAATTCTCTCGGACACAGACCAGAGTCGTCTTATCAGCAATTTATTTTGGTTGGTTACGAAACGGACGTTTTTCCTCTGCTGTCCAGTATCAATGGCGCCGGAAAATATCCATCAAGCTCGTTTCCGAGTTTTCCCAGGAAGTGGTTTATCGCCCTGGCAAAAAGAGGCTGGGGGTTTTCACGTGCCTACTATTCTCGCTCGCCCACGCCCGTCCTTTCTTGTTTATTTTTTGCCCTCGGAAAAGCGTGAAATTTTCCCTTTCGACTAACAATGGCGGCTGTCATGGCTGTTGGCGGAAACGGGCTGCGATTTTTATAGAGAGCAACAAGGAAGTCGATGATCGAAATGATCGCTTACGAGCACTGGAAAGGATTCATAGATAACGCATGGAGAGAAGTGGAATTGTGAACTGTATTGAAGGCTGCTTGTTTTTGTCCGGGTTTGGTCGCTTAGGGGAAGTATATATTTACGTATATTTAACTACATATTTATGGAAAAGGTTAATAAATAACGCCTATGAAATAGAAGAAGAATCTGCGGAACACTCATTTTCGTTAAGGTTCGCTTTTCAAATCGTTCATAATTTTTTGATAAACTGTTTTATAACTTGATAATTTAATCTTGGATTTGAAAGTAAAGTAATCTTTGAAGAAATCGTAGTGGATGAGATACAATAGTACTCCAATTTATCAAACTAATTGGATCAGCAAAATTTAATTATTGTTTTGACATTAAACAATCGAAATACTATCTCAACTGGTAGATGCGGTGTAAATATAATACATCAATTGAAATTTCCAGATTCAAATTTAGTAGTAGTGAGCTTCAAAAATATTTCAGCTGAATAAAAAAAACCAATATAATTTCACATTGTACATTGATGTCCTTCGTCAGAAGTCGAACTAGAAATGAATTTGTCTGTAGGATGAATAGAATCGTATTGGCTACTTTCTATTCCTTTAATAAATCGTAACTTATTCAATCTGAATGTCAAAACTGTATAATTATTTGAAAACTGAACTTTAAAACTTAGGGCTGTATAAAATAATTGAAAAATAAATGAAAATCAAACACCCTTTTAAAAAACTTTAAAATTATCAAAACACAGACATGTTTCGACACATTAGGCCATTATCAATATTATTGAAGTCGATCAATCTTAGCCATCAACTGGCACAAGGCACAAGAGGTTTCAAAATCTTCTCTTTCAACGGATTCAGCAAACCTGACTTTCCCAAACGGAACGCACATGCTGGCGGATGCATTGCAGTAGGCCTAATGGTCGCCAGGGGCGCCATAAAGTGCTATTTCAAGCGCTATCAAGTCCAATGTCGAGATTCAACAAACGGCGCAACAGAGAGCTGTTCAGTGGCCATCGTTTCTCTATCGTTATTCAATTCTCATGTTCACTCTCATGAGCATTGCTATTCATAAGCATAACCTCTCTTTTCCAATGTCAAGGGAGTGCGATGCAAGAAAATGATATAGCAAAAGAAAGGACACAGTTCTCTTGCTTACATGAGGGTTTTCAAGCAACTTATCAAATTAGTAAATTTCATTTCTATGAACTAAATCCTAAATACATGGGCAAGAAAGTTTTCAATGTATTGCCAGGAAATATTAGGAATTCTCAGTGACTTAATTCTTTTAGGGCAAAGGTAAAGGAATGGTTACTTGCTAAATGCTTATATGACTTCCACAGTCTATTCTAGAGGATAATTTGTATTCTTCAACTGCTTTTTGTTGCCTTAAGTTCAAAATTAAAATGTGGCAACTTACTATTTTTATTTTTGAGTAGGGAATACTTTCCAAATAGTGTAGCTAATTAATTATAAATAGGTACTTAATTTTTTTATATGCTGTGATTCTTATTTCAATTTTATAATATTGCATTGATTTGATGTTAATGTGGAACATTTGTTTGTATGTTGTATTTTTCATTGTATGATATTTATCTATTGTATGACAATTGCCAATTCTGTATTAACTTACTGATCATGACAAATAAAGAAAAATGAAATAAAATAGTAACCGGTACCCACAGTTCATATAATAATTATACAGAAAAATAAATGAAAATCAAACGCCCTTTTAAAAAACTTTAAAATTATAAAAACACAGACATGTTTCGGCATATTAGGCCATTATCAATATTTGGCGCCCCTGGCGACCATTAGGCCTACTGCAATGCATCCGCCAGCATGTGCGTTCTGTTTGGGAAAGTAAGGTTTGCTGAATCCGTTGAAAGAGAAGATTTTGAAACCTCTTGTGCCAGTTTATGGCTAAAATTGATCGACTTTAATTACTGTTGGTAACAAGTTCGATTCTTATTTCGCCTCGACTTTGAACCTAAATATTATGTGAAATTTCCACGGGTTCTGTGAATTCTCTTTTTATTGCGGATGATTCCCACTTGAGCATTTCAGCTTGTGCGTGGGTTAATGGATATTGAGTGCGAAGGTGATTGATGAGGTGAAAAACAGCCATGCCACTGGGATTGATTTCAATGTTCACAGTTTGTTGAAGATCATGCAAATTGTAATCAACAAATATGTTGTAATCAAAATCAAGTATATATCCAGAACGTATAAAAACTAAATATACTGTGAGATTTTATTTCCTTAGAGCTCTGCTCCGGATTTGAAAGGCTTCTATTTAATACTCTAGAAAATAAATTCTCACGATTTATTCCACCCAATATACTCCCGATGAAATGGTGATATAATATCCAGACCACCACAAGCATAAAGGGCGTTCCATAATCATGAAAATTTATGGTTATAATTATTATTGCTTATATGCAATATTTTTGTCAAGTTACCAGGCAAGGAAAGTCTAAATAAGCAAGTTAATGTTGAAAATTTTGATTTATTAAATACTTTAAGTAATGAGCAAATTCAAGTAATTGTAAGAAATACTGTAAAGTAAATTTATTAAAAGAGTTTATGAAAGAAAGTCTTTGGTTGAATTGATAAATTGTTTTTAAAGTCTATTGTGTGAGAACGCTTGTAATGAATTATTGAAATTATAGGAATATTTGAACGGTCTTTTTAATATAAATTCAGCTGGTTCTTTGCGTGGGAGACATGTGTAGAATGTACATTTGGCCGCGCACTGAACTATGATTTTTAAATGTTTCTCATGCAATTGTGATACCTGATCAGGATTTAAATATTATTGCAACACTCACTTGATCGGCTGGTCAGTCAATTATTTTAATAAATACCGGTATATGGACTCCTCGTGGATGAAGCAGCGACGAATTTGGTTTCACATTCACTTGAAGTTCACAATTTCACAAACTATTTTAAGACGGTTCAAATATTTGACATTTAACATGGAAACATTAATACAAAAAAGCTATTACCTAATTTCAAGTGCTACAGTGAGAAAAATAGGAACTTATTTAGGATTATCACAGATAGAAATTAAATAATTTATGTGGATCAGGAAATCATTCTAGTCTTGAACCATCTCTTTTTCTAGAAGGATTCTTTCTTCCCGGAAAAGGATTCCTCCTCCAGCTGACGACAGATTTTTTTGGCAATTAGCCAACTTAAGCAATTAATCAATTAAGATGCTTACAATTATGACAAGACACTGTAGCACATGAAAATATTAATTACAGCCAAATAACTTCAAATTGAGTTAAGGGCATGAGTGAGCTATGCATGAGTTATGCAATAATTTTTATAAAATAATTTATAAGAAATTTGTGATACAATAATATGAGCATTATGATTTGGCGGGATAACCTCTTAGCCGGTCTACCGGCACCCACGTGATCACAAGAGAAGGGTGAATATTGTGTTTGACAGTCATGACGTCATGAAGGCGGGCGTTTTTGAATTTCAAATGCTCTAGCTTGAGTTAATATTACTGCCAGGTAAGATATTCCCTGACAATACTTACACTGAAATTATCTTAAGTATATGTCTACATAAGCTTCATTCATGTTCTACATAATATTTATGTGAACAGATCGAGGCCCCAATATAAATCGGGCCCCAAGTTCTCCCTGCTTACATTGTTAATCCTCCAATAGAAAAACTAAGAAAATTACTCAGTCTCAGACAGGAAAATGCTATGAATTTTATTTCTTGAAAGAACAACTTCAGCTACTGTAAAAATTAAGTATTATCTCATTCAAATTGAAAAAAATAGAAGGTCCCACCGAGATTTGAACTCGGATCGTTGGATTCAGAGTCCAAAGTGCTAACCATTACACCATGGAACCTTGTTAAAGAAACTTCATTCGAATTTATTCATTATTTGAAAAACTTGATGGTTTGTGAGAAATAATTATTGTCTTATAAATTTAAAAAGAGAAGGTCCCACCGAGATTTGAACTCGGATCGTTGGATTCAGAGTCCAAAGTGCTAACCATTACACCATGGAACCTTGTTGTAGATGTTTTATTAAATTTTATTTATCACTTGGAAAGATAAAAATACAAGTGAAAAACAAAAAAAAATGAACTCGGATTGTTGGCTTTCAAGAGCAAAATACTGATTATTGAATCTTGAAAATTATTTTTTGAGAGTATTTAATAGACTAATCTTAAAGTAATTAGTGCAATAATTTTATAATTCTTGATAACCAAACCAATTAATTTCACTTTGGATTTTCAAAAAAGTGAAGGTCCCACCGAGATTTGAACTCGGATCGCTGGATTCAGAGTCCAGAGTGCTAACCATTACACCATGGAACCTCGATACCTCCGAAATGTTTTCAACAGTTAATAACGTTCCATAACAATCGAAAAGACGTTGATTAAAGCCGCGTATCGACAGTCCGAGGCATGTGCCCTGAGGCATGCGTCGACTGGCATGCAGACTGTCGATACCGGGTTTGCTCGCAGCGAGGCATACGCGGCGCACAATTCGCAACGAGCAGTGTGCTTGTCGGTAAAATGGCCGTGCTCAAAGGTGCCTTGCTCCTAGGCGTGCGTAAAGTGGAAACCTGTCCTTTTTGCCTCGCCACGCACAACGCAACAAACTAACCTCAAAATTGTAACCTATTCCTATGCTCTTTGTGATTCAGTATTCTGTTTGGGTACAGAAATTTTTAATAGACAATAATAAACATTGCCTTAATTTTTTATTTACTAATTGACCACAAACCAACCTCCAAAGTCCAAATTATCAATTATCAGAGCTTAGTTGCTTTGTCTCCCGCTTGATGGCGCTTGTCAATTTGTTCGCGTGCTCGCAGCGAGAATGCGTTTTTACAAAAATTGCAGACCACACATGCCTCAGCCTGAGGCATGCGTGGCATATGCCTCGGACTGTCGATACGCAACCAAATTGGAAAAATGTACCAAAGCAGTTATGATATTTCCAATCTTATATTGAAGCTAAATACATTTAAATCAAAGTACAAGCGGAATGAATCATCAACATAACTGATGACTAATCAGGCTTGATGAATTTGATAATCCTAAATTTGCAAACGTCTGTTGTTTTTCACAATTACTGCCAATAAATAAATACAATAGATACATTCTGTGCAAGTGAATGTTTTAATTGTTGAGCGTATTTTATCTAAAATTTTAATTGTGTTCTCATTAGATATTCAATATTTTTGATTGATTACAAAAAGTAATTGCTTTTCTCATCATGTTAAAAATTTATAGGCCTAGATCCATCAATTGTGTAAGTATTAAAAAATCTACTAGCTCTTTGTATCTATTAGTTGAGTAGATTGAACATTTTCGAACTCTTTCCATCCCCCGTGATTGTTAGTTGTTTGTAATACTTCACGACGTCTAGCAGGAGTGGAACAACTTGAAAAATAGTAACAGATGCACTCACTGATCTGTGCACTACAGTTCACTCTTCCTAAAGAATGTTGCACCCCATATTCGGCGTATAAGCTGTCATCACGGCTGTTGAGAGATCTCTCGAAAAGCGTGACTCTGTGTTAATGCGCTAGCTGTTGTCTATATTCCAGGATTAACATCACAAGTAATCTACGTCTACATCTTCAGACATCCTTATTCTCAATCTTTATAGCCTCACACTCCTCTAAACTTCTCCCTTCTCTCACCAGTTTTCCTGACAAACTCAAAATTCAGCCGAAGTCACGAATGCAATAAGAAATGCAGCTCTCAAAGCGATTTCAAACTATTTTTCTTCCCCAAATGCGTTAAATCCAGCGTAAAAATATCAACACAATCATTAATGCTGCTCTTTGAAATCCTTTTTTATGGTTTTTGTGTGGAGTGAAGCTCTTCCCATTCCGGTTCAAGTTCAAAAATACATACGTTCCGTGTTTGGATGCAGTTGTAGTTGGGTTACCAAGTTCGGAAGTGTTTAGTAACATGTTTGTTTGGTCCAATAATGAAAAATCCGCTTTTAATACTTATTTTTTGAAGATATTTTTAGAATTATCTAAAATCGTATAGGCCTATAATGGTATAGGAATTATCCATAGGAATAGGCCTATTATATGATTTGATAGATTCTCAATTTGATACAAGAAAATAATAAAACAACAATACAGCTACAAAATAGTGGCTCAATTGTAACTACATCTTTCTGCCATCCTTTCCAATTGATTCAGTCATTCTATTGGTTGAATCGAAGCGTCTAGTTCTTATTGCTTGAATTTGAATGTAACGAGTTGTTCGATATGAATTTTACCTTGAATTTTGATAGTTCAAGGAAATCGTTTTATTCATTAAAACGAGATAAATGTTAAATGAGATGAATGGTTATAACCAAGTAAAAAGTATAATAGTTCATGGAACAAATAGTTAGTATTTGAGTAATAGTTTCATGTTGTTAAGTTGAGGTACATTTTTCAGAATGGTGTTTATTTGTTCATGTGTATATCTTTGTTTCTAGGGTGATATGCGAAATATTCGCTTATTGGGACAAATGAGAAAAAAGTCTGTTGATGAGAATGATAGTGACACGCAGACAAATTAATGCTATCGATCCAGTATATGCTTTACTACCTGTCTGACAAATCACATGGCCAAACAAAAGGACATGGCTGGGCGCCTGGGGTTTTCAATTATCTCAATTAATAATTCGCCGTGCTGTACGGTGGTCGCGGAACTGCGAGGGGAGGGAGAGGAATCACTTTAATTGAGCCGGTTTATTCAGTGAGCTGTCACGTTGGACAACTATTGAGTCAACTGAAGCCACCATCCAATTATCGTGCGAGGTGTACGATTTGTATGTCATTCAGTGTGAGATTAACTCTGTTATTGACAAATTTAGTTCCACGTTCTTTTGTTTTAAACGACTTTTTCTATTGAAAACACACATGTGTAATAACCCTTTTCAATAAGTGAAAATAAAGTTACCTTAATTTGTTTCAGTGGAGATCTCTCAAACTCCAATCATCAATATAATCATTATTTTCAATGTCTCATCTCCCCTTTTGATTTAATTCACTTGATTTATGTATTTATGCAATGGAATATACTTAGAAGCGAGTTCATAATAATTTCACTCTGTGGTCACTGGTGGTAAGTGAGGTTTAATAATCCTATTTTTTTTCTCAATGGTACTTCCACATCTGCAATACATGTAGTCGCAGTTCTCAATTGTTCTACTCCAAACTGGCAGTGAATGAAGACCCTATGGGTAAAAAAGTTATTGGACCATACATTCTTCCCTAAAAATTTTAGCAAAGATAGAAGCTTCCGGATTTCAGATTGACTTGTAAGTTCAGTATTAGTGATGTGTCAAATCGTTAGAAAAGCATGTTCTAGTACGACAAGTCCATAAATTATGAACTGAGATTCAACAATAATTTCTTATCATGAATGCATTCAAATGTGAAAGTACATTAATTAGAAAGTGCAAATAGAGGAACAGTCACCTTAATTTGTAGCAGTGAAGATCTCTCAACCTCTAATCTCAATATAATTATTGTTCTCAATGCTTCATCTCCCCTTTTCTACCCATGATCTGCAGTCAAGTACTACCATTATAGAATTTATGTTTTTCTGTAGAGGGAATAAACTCGCTTGATAGCAGCAGGAAAGTTAGTACTATCATTCCTTTTGTAGCATCTTGCATTGATCGTAGGGAATATCCAGGAGAGGGAATGGCTTTACTGAGACAGGAGTCGGAGGAAGGGAAGTATCAAGATTCCGGGAAAGAATGGTGGATTGTGGGGGGAATTGGGAGTAACCAACCTGAATAGGGGATTGGGTGTGGAATCTTATGCAAATGAATGGAGGGTCTGCTCTGTTTTAGAGCAATCCGGGCAATTATAATGGATTGAAGAAGGGATTCGGCTCCGACGGCGATGTCTTAATGCCCTAGAACGCTGGTTCCGTTGGTCCCTTGCTTGCACTGAGCCGGCGAGATTTGCTTCAGTCTTGGATGGTCGGAAAATTTCAATTGAATTTTTACTGCAGCCGATTGAAGACGGTTTGTTACCAGACTTCCCTGTAATTTCTATTGATTCGCTTGGTGGGTACACAGTTCAGATAGGCTGCAATTTGATGATTTCCTTTTACAAAGATGGATGAGAAATGAGGATTTGCGTGAATTTGGAGTGACATTTTGTCCTATGAATTAAACTCATGTTCTGATGTAATTCAGCATTTATTACTTGGTTATTCAAAATAGTGAGGAAATACAATAATAGAGGATAATTTATGTAGAATAATCACTTCTACAATAATAACCACCAGATTAAATTTTTCTCTATTGCCGTAGATAAAGTAGATCATGGATATAGCCTAGTAGATATAGATTATAGTGGATCAAGTCTATACTATACTTAGTCTATGCGGTACTTACTCCATCATTTCCTGATTATCAGAATTCATTGCAATTAATCAAAGCAATAATTTTTGAAACTTAGTATCTGTGCCAATTTTTTTCCTTCGTATTATCTTCAATATAATTTTTTCTAGTACGTTCCTCACCTTATTCAAGAAAACTTTAGTTTAAATTTTGCAGTTAACAATAGTGTTCGAGTTTCAGTATTAATACTTCCATAATTATTATTCCTGCACACTATGAGTTGTGTAGTGTAAGATCCAAATTAGAATCTGCACTCAGGCTCAGGGCATTCATAAATATTATCTAGTATTAGTAGCGAACAAATCTGCTTATTAGTTTTAAGACGAGACAGCAATAGAATTTTAGACAAACAGTCGTGTCAGATATTAATATGACGGTCATACAGTTTTTGCAACTGTCCAACCCAAATTGCAGCGGATAGCCGGAAATTTATCACAGCCAGGCACAGACGTACAATTTCGCGAGATACAAGATTAGAACAATGGCTGAGACAATTAGGGAGGGGACATTTGATGTATCACTGTCTTCTGCGGTAATGCACGGGTCTGAGAATAGGAGGGGGGTGGGAAGAGGAGGAGGATGAAGAAGGGTAGGAGAGAATGAAGAAGCAACTCGGAAGGATGGACCATAAAGGAGGAGGGACAGGATCCATCAATCAACGCACAAGTCTTGAGGCGACACCACAAACTGTCATTCTCCTCCTCCATTTCTCTTTTGCGCTCTATCCTTCTCATCCTTTCTCTTTCATTCTCTCTAATTAACATTGTTATTCTCAATCCTTTTCTTCCTACTTTCCTCCATTTCATTTCATCCTACTTTTCTCCATCATTTAATACCACGTAAACTGTAATTTTTCATCTTTATTCCTCTCGTATTTTACAAACATATTCCTCGTCCTCTCTTTCTCTCTCCCTTCTATCACACTCTCTTTCTCTTTCTCCCTCTCCCTTTCTCGAACTTTCTTTATTATCCTTTGTCTCTGGGTTTCTCTTCGTGTCTTCTCTTCCTCTCCTCTTCTACTCAACCACAGCCCTCCCTCCTTTTTCCAACTGCTTATCCCTCTTTGTCCCTGGTGGATTGTCCTCAGTCACAGGCTGTTTTTATTAACTTTCTCATGCTAGCATCTGACATTCGTATAAAGACTTCTATCTGTCTTGACTATTATTTTCGTCCGTTTCGTTGTGATCGAATAATGTAATTTTGGCTGATGATAAATGGAATGGGGTATGAGCTTCAGAGTTCAAGTTAAAGATGGGCGATTTAGGATAAGAATAGAAAAAACATCCTGCATTTTACTCCTTTTACTTTGTCTTCGTCTTATGATATTTCAGTTAATTTCTTTTAGATCAACTTTGTCTATTTTCAATGTTCATACTTTTATATTCCCTCGACGTAGTATAAGCGATTTCAGCTCAGCGGTATGTTGAAAGTTTTGGTAATCATTCGTTTGTTTGATATACTTCACTTATTGTTGAATTTCATCAGAAAGATCAGTTGAATATTGTTTTCATCCAAAAATACTGCTTTATTTAACAATAAGCCTGGATTCTTGAGGTATTCAATACCATTATTATTCATTGATATTTTGGCTATCTTGATTATAACTTATCAGGAAATGAAAATTTATTAATGTGTTTCTTAGCAATATTCCCAAGTACACCACACCCTGTTCAAAAAGTGTTCGCAGAACGGGAAGTATGAAATTAGAATGAACTCCCAAAAGTGGCCAGCCCCATAAAGCAGAAGGAGGAAGAGGAGGTAGTGGAGTGGAAGGTGGAGGGGGAAAAGGAAAAGTTCTAAATCAGTGAGAAAGCCTCGTAAAAAGCGACACGTCCTCCGTTTTAACCGATTGGTGATGGAAGAGAGAAGAAGACGAGAGGAAGAGAGAATGATGCTAGAGATTGGTGGTGGAAAAGAGAAAAAATATCAAAGAAAGAGATAAAGATGCTAGAAAAACTCAAGCTCGAAAACTTTTTAAGCCGCTTTTCCTTTTTGCAACTTCCTTCTTTATCTTCTGCAAAGAAAATATATTAGTTCTGAAAGTGGCCGAAATAACGATGCTCAAAGATTATAAGCCTTCTTTCTCCATCTTTTTCACGGTCTTCTTCAACTTTAAAATCCTAAGCTGGTACGCGCGCGGGCCGTTGGGCTTAGCAATAAAAAGAAGCGCTCGACGCTCGCTTACTTACTGGAAAGACCTCGTAAAGTGACGACTAATGACTTACATTTTTTGTTTAGTTCCTTTCTCTCAACAGAGGAGACATGCTAATTATAAGTGGACCATTTCAGTTCTCTGCGGAAGAGATGTAGACGGTTGTTGGTTGTAAATGCTCATCAAGTAGCTTCGCGAGTGTAAAAGTCGTATTCGCTAGAGGGCTGCGTTGCTAATTCAAGGGGTACTTTCCGTATACAGCTTCTCACATTTTCAGAGAATTGGATGTGAGGCTGTGCAAATTGAAAGGAAGTGCTAGATAGAATGGAGCTGAACTGTTGTAGAAGTAAGTGAAAATGAGAAGAAAGTATAGAATTTTACATGAAAAAGAGGAAGGGTTGAGAATATAATATTCAAGGACTTGGGCCCGTCTGCATCTTTTAAATTAAAGATACTATGTTCAACGTATCGTAATACAGTATTTTTAACTTGGTTCGAACCTAGTTCACACAGTTTTAACAAAGTTCGTCTTGGTTTTGTTGTGAATCTACAGTTTTAACCAATTTGAAACTACATCCTTTACAAGTAGCATAAACTAAATAACAAGCATAATCAGACTGATTATACAGTCTCTATAGCATAAACTAAACAGGCTTAAGAATATCGATATTGAGCAGTAGAAAGTGTTCTCTAGTCACAACAAGCTTAGAATAAGGAATATTTTCAATCTGTTTTAAAACACGTTGATCATTATTCAAGCCTTGATTGGAATAATGAAAATCTCCAAATCAATGATCCAAGGTAATACCAAGTGATTAGTGGATTTCGATTGATCTAACAAACGAATTCAGCATAGTACATACTAATCGGGCAGCATATTGCACGCAAATGTTGAACGACATTGAAATATTACAGCTGCTTATAAAATTGGGCAGCTGCCACTCGCGCAGCACAATGATAATCAGTGTGCGCTCATTGTTGAGAGAAGTGGCAGGCTCACTACTACTGTACTTGAATAATGGGGATCGGCTTGTTATCGGAGAGTACGCCCATTAGTATTTATTAAAAAAAGACAGGCCACCTAGTGCCGCCGCCTTAAGGGATGATAATGATGGGGTGGGAGTGAGTGAGAGAGTGAGAAAGAAAATAGAGAGAGGATTTGTGAGAGTTAGGAAATGATAGAGAGAGAGGAAGAGAGAGTGCTTCTGATGGGGTGCAAGGGTATGATCTAACCGGACCAGCACTCCAGGCTCTGTCACTGCAAGCAAAAAGTCCTCACAGTTATGATTGATGACCGACCTATCATTACCCAGACACCTACCTCACTTGCCCCTCCCACCCCCCACCACCCTCATTTAAAAGCTTCTAATCTGTACCACTCTATCTTCTTTTACACCCCATCAGCTGTGCCCGTCAGCTACTACTAAAGGGAAGGTTTGTTCACATCCTGTTTAGCTCTGGCAAAAACATACCACATGGCCCTTTGAAAAATTGCGTTCGCCGGTCTTTTAACTCTCCTGAACTCACTCTCTCTTCCACTTTTTATTTTCTATATTCCCATTTCTTTCTTTCGCTATACGTGATGTGTGCTTAGATTATCTCCTTCTATTTCCGGGTTTATAGTAATTAAATCAGATTGAATATTGCAGGAAGCCGTATACTGATAGTTGATTGTTTTCTGTGCTGATGGATGTTCTATTGATTGATTGATGCTGTTGTCTAATGTTCATATATCGTTCAATTGAAATTTATGATTTGATAGCCCGACCTGTCAGACATGAATAGCCGGTCATATTATGTTAATGATGAATGCTATGTTTCATGTTATTGTTAATGATGTTCTGTTTCAAACGTGTTATTATTTTCTACCGTGGGAAATCCATTCATTCGAGAAAACATAATATATTTATTAACACAGGCAATTAAGTCCGAAATATCTTCTACCACTGGCGGCTCGTGAGGTGAAGTGCCAGTATCTTATATTGTACAGCACTTCACCTTTTTCCAAGGCACGAGCCGCCAGTGTCTTCTACCAGTTATTACTAGTAATTTGTTTTATTTCAAGATTACAGTTCGCTGAGATTGTTCAATCATCCAAAAATGACAAAAACATGCAGTACCGTACTTGAAAAACGTGATAAAAACAATTGGAAACATGAAAGAGAATTTCACTTTATGTCTCTATTCTATTCTTATCACTCATGACCATAATAATTTGTATTAATGAAATTTCTGGGGTCTTTGTTCCATCCAAGTTTTATGAGTATATGCATCTATCTATTATTTTCATCGCAGTTCACATCAGTAGAATAGAATTTTTTGCCGGCCGGGTTGGCTGAGTGGTCTGGGGCGTTACAACCTGCAGTCCGCTAGCGCTACCCGGTCGTGGGTACGAATCCCACCAGAAGCATGGTCGTTTATCCACCTCATAAATCAGTATCGCACACTCCATTACCCATGCACAAGTAATTTTGAATACTTATATGGGCATCATCCGCAGCAAAAAGTTAGCTCTACTTGAATATTGTCATGATGGCTTATTTATTATGAGTGAACTACTGGTAAATTACAATTATTATTCTAGTAAAATAATATTATACTTCATTTATCTTCCTACAATGATTCAGTCAACAATAAAAAAAAGATATTGGATTTATACTCAAAAACAAAAAAAGACAGTGTCTCTTGATTAACCCATCTGCTCCTCCCAATTCCAAGTTTCAGACGACAATGCAAAAGAAGTATAGGAACCATAATCGAAATCTAAATGGGATTCAGTGAGATTAACTATATTTTATATAACTTACGACTTGTCGGAACCCGTAAGAAGATATTAAATTCATTGTATTTCAATTTGGAAGTTACCAAACAGAGTAGAGCCACAATGACAGCTTGCTGGCTGTAACGCCGGACATGTTGAGTGCAAAAGCCTGGAGCACTGGGCGGGTGGAAGCTAGTTTTGAAAAATTGATAAATAAAGAGCGTTTCCAGTCATCAGTTACAGGCTGTGAGATCAAGGAGGCCGCTGCTGATCCAGCCGGCTTATCTTCGCCTTCATAATCTCTCCAGAATATGTTGTCAGTTGCACCTGCCTCATAGTGATATTCGCAGTTGAACCACGACGTCAGCCCTGTCCAATAAAGAGCATATCACACCCTGCGCTGTCACATCTGTCACTGCTCTAATAACCGTCGCTATCACGTGACTGGTGACAGGTCTGTATCTTTTCCAGACTTTTTCTTATCATAAAAATGAGCAATAGCTGTTGGTTATCTTGCTTGAATAAATGCAAATGTATCATCGTCTTGCTTGACGATTAAATGGGCGCTATAGTCTGCTGTTCAAGCAAAGAAGACATTCTGGAGAGATGGAAAAATGACTCCAGATCGGTCAATATTGGTTGAAAAATTATAAATTTGGTCTGAAATTGTAGATAAGAAAATTTCCTACAGTTTAAAACCAAATGTACAATCTTTGAATCGATTTCGACCGAGCTGGATTCATTTTTCATCTTGCCAGAATGTCTTCTTAGCTTCTTTGTTAAAGCTGTCCTTATAGCTGTCAGACAGTTAAGTGTGCAGTCAATTTAGCTTCGAACTGACAACGAGTTTATCTTTGACAGCGGATAATTTTAAGATTATCTATGCGAGTAGCGTAATGTCTAGAACGGGTTTCTTCGAGGAAAATTGAATTTGATCGTGTGGAAATCATTGATGGTAGAGGAAATTTGAAAAAAGAAGAAATGACGGTAATCAATTGAGTTTCCACAAAGCGAATAAATTCTGGTACTATTCATAGAAATTATAAGAGTAATATGTGAAATAGTAATAATAGAAATATTAATAAATAAGAGTACACTTTTGTTTTGTCACTTTATAATGGAATTCGTATAAAAGATGAAAATTTTTGAAACAGTAAAGACTTACTGAACTGAATTACTCGAACAACAATATTAGGAAGAAGTGATCTTTAATCAATATTAGAACAAGTCAATATCTTTTATGCTTTGAAATTAGATGTAGCTCTGAGGCTGATTTCAATAATGAAAAATAAATGTAGGAAAGAGCAGAAATGGTTATTTTTGATGGCATAACTCAGAAGTAACGTGATGAAGCGTACAACGTTATTGATTGTATAATATTTTTGAATCCAAATACAGATCTCCATGTTCTTGCTTCTTAGCAATAATGGAACAAAGAAGTTTGGAGTACAACCACCATCCACGATCTATTAATTACTATCTTTTCGATTGCATAACTACCCTCATTGAATAATTAATAAACTATTCGAATAATATTTGATATTGAATCAAGAATTTCCCAAATGTTTGCCTTTTTTGCGATTTGCTGTACCAGTATTCCCAAATATTCTACTTCGTAACAACGTTGACACAGGAAATAAGACCTAGGTTAGTTGTGTAAAAGTAGTGAGCATCAACTATACAATCAGGACAGATCGCGCAGTTTTGCTTGAATGTAGACACAAAGAACGGAATGACCACGAGGCAATAGCTGTTAGCTGTGAATATTGTGAGGCACATCACGTAGCAGTGAGCTTTGAGAGGAAAGCTAGCTGCTATCCACTGTAACTGCAAGGGCAATTCTGCGTTTCTCCTTCTTCTTTTTCTTCTTCCTCTTCTTCTTCTTCTTCTTCTTCTTTTTCTTCTTCCTCTTCGTCTCTTCCTCTGCCCTGCAATTTTCACTTCGCTTTCCGCTGCGACCCCCAAGTTGGCCCTCCGTTTCGAGAGAACGAAATCGTGCATTAGGATGCAGGAAACCCCGGGGCGACCCCAGTTCCGGGATGGAATTTTGAAACATCCCCGCGAACAGTTACTTTTCAATTTTCTCTCTGTGAGAGAGCTGCTCTGAATGTTATGAACGTAGAATATTTCATTCATTGCGATGAAAATTGTATGGTTCATAGTAAGTAGTTTATAGGGGATGGGAAAGAATAGACGCAATAATTGAATAAGAACAGAGAAAATGGCACTGTTTGAAGTATCGATGCTAGAAATTCTAATCAAAGTACAGTTTTTCAATAATGATGTAATTTCATTATTCATAATCAATTTATGAACACATTGAACTCATTTATATCTACTGTATTTTCGTTATAGAAGGAGGATCAGAAATTATTAACAGTTTGAATTAGAAGAAACATTTTTTAATATCCTCAGATCGCGGTATTCCAAAATATTCTAAGAAATCTAAAATTAAATACTTAATATTGAAAGATGATACTTTATTGACCAATTATTACTTTATTCACTAATATTAAGAGATGAGGAGAATTGAAATTCTAAAACATGTGGTAGCCTATAGTCAGTCCAAGCAAAGAAGACGTTCTGACAAGATGGGAAAATGACTCATGCTCGGTCAATATTAGTTTAAAATTCATAAATGTGGTCTTAAACTGTAGATCAGAATAATTTATACTATTTTAGACCAAATTTATAATTTTTTAAACAATAATGACCGAGCTGTAGTCATTTTTCCATCATGCCAGAATGTCTTCTCTGCTCGGATAGACTATAGTGTAACCCTCAATATTCTTCAAGTATGAAACATTCCCCCTAAAGTTTGTTAATTCAACTTATTACAGTTTGACAATAGCATTTTTCAGACTTGAAGTTGATTGTATTAAAGTTGCACGAAAATACTGATCGTATTTTGCCATGAGTTGCACTGAAATCACTGTGAGCATTCCTGAAGAAGACAGGTTCTGTAACGGACATCCCCTTGCTGTACCGTCTCTCACTTCATTTCACGTTTCAATCCCCCGTTTATCTAATCTTTCTTTTGCTTTCGGCAACCAACTACTGCATCTTTTTCATCTATCTTCGTTTTTTCACTTCCTTCTTCAGCTCCGCCACAAAGGCCTCCTTTATCAACAGAGATTAACTTTTCGCCAAATCTCGTGCTGCGTAAGTCCAATCAGATAATTGGAAGGAAGCGCTCGAGTGAAAACGGTGATTACTTCCATTCACCGCCTGAGAAAGGGAAAAGATCAACTCAAAAATTAGAAACGAATCAGTAAAGTTCCATCTCCGATGAAGTAAACTCGGAATCAACATGAATTTTATCATTTTTTGAGTCATTAATTTTGCTCACTGCAAATATTTCTAGTAGTGAATTGATTTTAACGAGTGATTCTCTGACAATAAGAGATGTCTTGAATTTTTAATGAGCAAGATGAGAAAAGACATCACTGGATGGCTGGTTTCTTATTTGTCGCAGTTTTGCAAATGATAAGGGAGATTATCTTATTCAAGACAGAAAAATAATGAAGAGTATTAATTTTCTTCAAACTGTTCTCTTGAATAGCAGTGAATGTTACCCGGGTGTTCAGTTGCAGTTATTTGCTCCCAATTTGATGAATTCAGAAAGATACGAAAGTTAATCAAAATTGTAAGTATCATATTGAAATGAATACGCTTCTAAATAGTAGGCCTACGGCCTACAATACAATCGATGCAATGCGATAGAAGACATTTCAATTTGATTGTTTTAAATGTATAATATTTGATCGTTGTTTGTAACTTATTGGATTGATTTTCTGGAAAGCAGAACCATGAACACACAATTTTACAAATTGAGATGAAGTGATATCGATATTGTATCGAATTATTGTTGCTTATGTAGCCTACTAATGTACAACTTAATGAGCTCTTCTTTTGTTTTATTACATAATAGATCGTGCAGTCCATTACATATCGTACCCAATACTTGTCTAGTGCAGTCGAATGTCGGTTTATGCATTGTCACAAAAGTTTTGAAAATGGATATAGGCCTACTTGTAGCATTGAGCAATTCTCTGAAGTTCTCAATGGCTTCAAAAATACTATTTTCCAGTAAAACCGATTTGAACGAATAAATCTGTCAGCTTTGTTCATACTCTTAAACTAAATACTCGATCTTGTATAATACTCAATCATCCTGACATAAATAAATAGTCCCTGAGGGTCACAGATTGGTCATCAATACAGAAATTCCATAGTATTCTCATATATGGGACCTTCTCTTTCCCCACATTCATCCAAAACAATAAATCAACATTGAATACGGATTTCTACTGTATTTGCTTTCACAACCTAGTGAAATTAGAAAAATGATTAATCTCAACAGTTTGGTTATGTGATTATTGTGAAAATAGTCAAAGCATGAAAATTTCAACTCTTATATTCAGATTGTTACTAGGTAATGAAGTTTATTTCTGTACATTATTGTTTAATTCCATTAGTGATTGACAGATATCATAAGTAGTTTGTTCTGTATCAAAATGAAATTTTATCTGAATATTTCGAGTAACCACTATTTTTCAAACTTTTATCACTAGTTCACTAGTATCACTTATCATTCTTGTTGTTATCTTAATCGTTAAATTTTTAAGACGACGAAGCTTCGACTTTCTGATTGCATTATTGAGGCACGTTATATGACAAGAGCTAACCAAACATTATTAAATTCCAGTGCTACAGCTCAAAATCTAAAGGAGAAAGACTTCATTTTTGAATGAGAATACCACTCGATGGATTGGGAAACCTTAATCCGGAATATTGTTCTTGTTCTTCTAGCATCTATCTGCAAGATGCTGAATAGAAGAGGATGTGATGGAGTTATAGAGAAAGACTTCTATTGACAATTGAATTAATTGGAGGAAGGGATTTGAGTGAAGGAGGAGGTTGAGTGGAATTCGAGGAGAAGAAAGATTTTAAGGAAAGGAATTGAGAAGAGATGTAAGAAGGAGTGGAAAGGAAAATCACTCCAAGTTTTCGATTTCTTGAGATTTTACAGTTGGGGGAACAGTAGGAATCAAGGATGGAAATTCCTTCTTGAAAAACTAAATTGAATAATAAGTGGAGCAATGGATGGCCTAAGGCAGACGAAAGACGGAATATAAAATAATCTTAAAAATGTATGGAGATGGAAACTGACTTCTCTCAATAATTGGATGAGGATCCTCTAATGATGAGTCAGTTTAAAAGTTACATTTGTCGAATTCTGTTTCTCCCCGGATAAAATAACAAGAAGCAAGATTTTCAATTACTTGGTAGCTTTAGTGAAGAGCATTTCATATTCTCAAGAGCTCTCAGTAATTCATTTCCGTTGGATATCAAAATATTCAAATTGAATCATCCACTTGTTTCATAGACTAATTGGAAATTTATGTGTTGAAAATAATATGCTTGAAATTCAATTCTCTCATTATACTAAGTGATCGTTAATTTCTAATCAGTTCAGTTCTATACAACAATATACTTGATTTTTTTAGCAACCTTAGAAATAACTTCAACAAATTTGAATGCATCAAAAATATTAATTTCGTTTTTAAGGTGGAAAGGAACCAATAATACTTGGAATATAACTTCAAACTGACTTCAGATCAGCCAACCGCTTTTCGAACCACCTGTATCAAATTTTATACATAATAGTTATATCAAGTATCTATTTATTATCATCTAAGGCTCCTGAATATTCGGATTTTTCTAAATTATCATTCTAAATCAGTTTTGATGAATTGCAACCGATATTAATATGATAAGGGATTATTTTTTGTTTTCCTCTATTGTATTCAATCTCATGATCATTGTAATTTCAATATTCCACGTAGAGGAATATTGTGTGTAGATTATTGGAAGAGAATCTTTCTAGAATTCAAATTGCATGTATAACTCACACTGTTATGTAATGTTTGAGGCTCATAACCTACTACTGGAGAAGGAGATAAAAGAGTTTAGAAGAAAGTACTAGAGATACGGTACTTTTTATCCTTTAGTTGAAATAGCTAAAGTTAGATTGGAATCAGACAGATAGACAAATTCCACTGTTGTTGTCGTCTTATATCATTGGCTCCACCAACTCATGAGTGACACTGTGCTGAATTGGAAAAGTTCCTGTACTGGAAAATAGACTATCAGACTCCACGTCAGAAATTTCCAGCATGAGTTTGAAGCGTCATAAATCAGACGCAGCAAGCTTTTCGCATCTGCCCAGGATTCTGTTGTTATTTTTCCATGTGATCATCTGAGAAGGAGTTGGTGAATGCAAAGTACAAACACAAAATGTAAATAATATAGTTAAAACGTGATATGAGACGATGGATGACATTCAGTTGAGTCATCTTACTAGTGAACATGTCAATAGATTTGATGACTCTTGAGTTTATTGGGTACTTGACAGAAATACTTGGACTTGACCACTTGGCAGTAGAAGTGGGAATACCTGACAGTTTATTCCTGTGAGAACATGATTATTGCATACCTATTGGGATATCTCAATCTTGAGCTTTCAACGTGTGAGTTTTATTTGTTTAGTACGACTCAGGTTTTTTAGTTTAGTTGTAGGGCCTATAGGAATAATATTATGATCCGCATAGTAAAGCAATGTTTACTGCACTGAATTTTACATGAGATGTAGGAATGATAACCGTGTGAATAATGATTTGTCTGAAGGTAATATAAATGTGAGTTCGGTTAAGGGGGGAAGGGTTTGGTTATGACGGTCGGAGGTGGAATAGCAAAAACGCAAACGCAGCTTAACTGTGAAGGATGGAAAGAATATTAAAGTAATAATAAAATATAGAATAGGAAGAAAGTCGTAAACCAATACCTTTACTGCCAAACGTTTTCTCTTCTCAATATTGACAGGCGAATGCTACGTGTTACTGATGGAATGATGCGTCAGCGAATATTAACAAGTATGGAGAACTGAGTTTTGAGTATTATTCTGTACCCTTCACAAAGCTCACGGGGGTTTGAGGAGTTTTGGGTGACTGGGAGGGTGGATGAAGACAACAAAGGGAAAAAGGAGGAGAAGGAGGAGGAGGAGGAGGAGTAGGAGGAGGAGGAGGAGATGAAAAAGAAAAAAGAAGAATAGAAGAAGAAGAAGAAGAAGAAGAAGAAGAAGAAGAAGAAATGTAACGAAACACGTGCATGCGAACCTCACGTGAGATGTGCTGTCAATTCAGCTGCCAAAAACTAAGGCGAAAAGGCGCGCTACCGTAAGTGGTCCTAAAAAGCTGCTATAAAACTTTCAACTTTTGAGTATCTCACTCGCCTTTTTCTCGAGAAGTTTCGCCATGAATCTGTTGTTGGAGAGTGGTGGCGCTTTGTGAGAATGTTAGGCTGCTCACCTTTAAAACAATAAACCAGAAGGTTGGCGGGCGTAACCCTTCACCCGCGGTGACGCGTAGCGTTATGTTGCGCGATAAAAATCGCCGATTTTTACGACACATCGTAAAGTTCGGGTGCCTAGCTGTGACTGTCGGAGACAAACGAACGCCTTTAATGGCGGCGATAAGACAAAACACTTATTGCCAGATCAGGGGTGGTTGGCGTTTGTTTTCTGATATTTTATCACCGCTTGTGTCTCGTCGGGGTAGGAAGAATTTTCGCCGAGGAGGAAAGTTTGAGAACCAGACGACAAACGTTTATGAGTCTTTGTTGGCTTCGACATCCTCCTGCCGCGGAAGAAATGTGAAATCTCTATAAATAATCACTTCTTGACGTTTGGTTCACTACAATTATAAGGTAAAGTTCACGCAAGCTGAGAAGACACCCCGTTTGAATGTGAGCTATATTGTAACGACATGTCTTCTCAGCCAACGGGAATTTTACAAGACAGTCGTGGCTTAGGGAAAGGGTAGTCGAAGAGGTGACCCGGACGTCGTTTATTAACGCTCAGTGACAGCTGTGCATGGCGTAAATACGTTTTATCTCCCTCAAGTCAGTCAGCCCAAGAAGTACCAGATGTGCCTCTTATGGCCTCATAAAACCGCAGGATAACTTAATCCTTCGTGGTCTTGAAAAACAGTGATCTTAACGGGATGGATTTTAAATTAGCAGTAAATGTGATTGATTGTGGTATTGAATAGGAGAGTTGCGGTTTTTATCTTACAGACAAGTTTATATCGTTCGAATCAATCACATTGTAATAAACATGCTTCCAATTTTATTGATAAAACTCCTCTATGATAATAGAAACTCTCATATAATTTGCTTATTATAGAACTATTTCCTTTATAGAATACAGGGATTGAATTTGAATATATATGGATAAATCATGAATTTGAAATGGATGTGTGGGGGTTTTAGGTTATCTAGGTTTTATAAAAAATTTGATTAATGTAGCCTACAGGTAGTCTTGAAAAGTTGAAATTTTGAGTCTTTGATCAGGTTATTGCAACAGAAATCATGAATTCATTGATAGGTATCTTCAAGATATCTTCTAGGTACTCATTCCAATATGTTCAATTGAATTTTTTCAAATATTTTCAGGATACTCCTGTATGATTCATTTTCCCTTCCCCTTTTCCTTATTCTTCTCCCACGAAAATACAAATTCTGTAAACTCGTTATAGGATGATTTGACTAATATATTTATTTTTTACAGGTAAGATCTGTTCATCTCAGTAATATGTACATAATACTGGCTGCTTTTGGTGAGTGGAATTCTACAGATCATAAATTTCAGATTATTTTGTTCCTCTATCGAATCAATACATTTGAGAAATGAATAAAAAAAAACATCTTTGATGAAATGATTAAGTAACACATTTTCTTTTGAGCTTACGATACTTATCAATCGATTTTTAATGAGAAATATTGCATAATTGATCAAATTCCGAAAAAAGGACTACTGTAATGAGTGATACTGTAATACAATCATTAGACCCATGAGCTATTTAATACAAAGTTTAAGAGATTCAAATAAAGAATGTCTTCTCTGATGCTAAACTCTATGCAATCATTATCACTCAACTGTATTCCTAACTGAAAGCTTATGGAAAATAATTTGTCTCATTGATATTTCTATTTTAAAACTATGTTCTCTAAACTCTATGATTAATCTTCTATTGATCAGTTAGTTATAGCCTACAAAACGCTCCACAAAAACGTAATTTTGCAAAATATTGCAAAAATATTTTGGAAGATGCTCTTGTAACGGAAAAAGATTGGATTAAAAAAATTATATCCTAGAAGAACGAATGAAAAAGTTCAGAGCCTAACCTTTAGATGGCATTATTCGAATGAAGTGGATATTTTCGAATATGCCACTCGCTTTTTTCACTTTTCGCACTTTCTTTGCATTATTGTTGAATGGAAAGGAAAGAAAAAGAGCGAGAGAGTGAACACTGTATGCGGAGAAATGGAGTTTGGAAAGTGGGGCTGCTTTTTGTATCGCGAAGACCATTAGTGTTCATGAATTTTCAATCTTACAAAACCCGACTCGATCCCTTTCGAAGATGCATGAGAAAGAGAGGAGGAGAAGGAGTGGGAGAGGAGAAATGATAAAAAAGGGGTGATGAAGAGGAGGAGAAGAAGGAGAAAGAGAGGAGGAGGAGGAGTGGGAGAGAGGAATGATGAAAAAGGGGTGATAAAGAGGATGAGAAGAGGGAGAAAGAGAGAAGAAGTGGTGAAGAAGAAGAAGAAGAAGAAGAAGAAGAAGAAGAAGAAGAAGAAGAAGAAGAAGAAGAAGAAGAAGAAGGAAAAGGGAATAAAAGTGTGAAAGAGGAAATGGAAAGAGTTTTAGGATTGTTAACGTGTCTGAGAATGGAGTGGTAAATGTTGAAACGTGCTCGTGAGAGATTGAAAGGAGAAAGAAGTGAAATAGTGAGTAAAAGGGGGAAGAAAGAGTTAGGTATTGTAAGTTTGAGCTTATGTCTTGCGAAGTTCGAATTCCTGTACATTTTTACCCCAGTATTTATTCATGACAGGCTGTCAGAAGAAAACTTGAAGGTGCGATCCTGCACTAAAACTTGAGAGATGGCTACGTAACTTCTTACATTAACTCATAAGTTTTCTTATATGCGTAAGTAGGCTTTAGTTGAGTGCGTGTGAAGATGAGAAGTTATGAGTGTTATGATGTTAATGTCAAGCTTTAAAGTTTGTTAGAAGCTACATCGGAGTGCATTGGAAAAAAGATAGAAGAAAGATCAGTTGAATTTGTAAGATGAGAAATTTTTGAAGATTAAAGTAATTGAGTTCAATTCTAATCAAATAATGAAAAATAATTTCTATATAGTCGTCATAGTCTTGAACTCTCATTCCATGCTCAGTTTCCATTATTGAGTAATACCTCGGGAAGATCTTATTCTTTCATTCCATATATTGATGTTTTCCATGTAATTTAATCTATATTGAGATTTATAGAGGCTACAATAGTCATAGATGATAATCTTATATTCAACCGTTTTCATAATATTATCACTATTTTGTCACTATTTCAATCATGAATGGTCAACTTGAAAATTATAGTAGACATTTATTCTTTCCAACTAAAGATCAGAATCTCCGTGATAGGTTCCAGTAGGGTCAATTCCATGTTCGTCAGATATTACCTCCCAAAACTTTGCTCCTATTTGATTTCCGTATTGGCCAGCTTGTAAGTGGCAAATTACTCATTGATAAGCCTTCAATATTGAAAAACAAGAAATGTTTGTGATCTCTATTACAAACTTAGAATATCTTAAGATAGAAAGTATAAAAAATACTGTTTCCAAGACCGGTGGCTAGCACAACTTTTATCGATAATTTTTATTACCCAGCGTGACTTGTAGAAATTTAGAAGGCCACACTTGGTGATCGTAAAGCGACTTTTTTAAGCATGGTTGCATTACAGACTTCGCTACATTGCCCATTTTATTTCAACATTGTTACATGAGGCCCTCAGTCAAATTTTACTGCGCTGCAACATCCGATATGACTCAATTAACTGGAAAGCGAATATATCTATGTTTCTGTTATATAATACTATGTATATGCTGACCGCATAATTTATAGTTCGCTGAGAAGACACGCCGTCACAATGTAAAGTGTATCATGACGGCGTCTCTTCTCAGCTAATAAGTCCAATAGTAGACTCACTGTGCCATGAGTGAATCGCTTGCCTTCGATTTGGAACCAGAAACTGAATGGGCCCATTTTGCTGTTGAATTATTTAGGAATCCCAGTTTTATAGTTGAATTAATGCAGTCGCTTTTATTGCCTCTATATTTTGAGCGCTTGCATTGTGGTATTTGATTCATTTAGGACGAAGAAATGTTTGTACAAGCCTTATATTGAAACGTATTCTATTTGCTACAAGTAACGGGCTGAAAGTCTGTGGTTATCAGTGCAAAATTCACTGGTTGTAGTGAATATTTTTTTGGGGTCGAGCAGGATTATTAATGAACAGTAATTATTATCATGAATATGAGATATTCATCAATATCTTATTACGTATTCGATGAGCTTCCAATTCTATAAATTTCCAAATTCACATTGATGCCATTATTATGTGCTGTGAGCAAGTTCAACGTAGTTAATAGTAAACACGTTGAAACTAACAGTTGAAGAAAAGAGTGAAAAAATTAAGAGATATTGAAATTGAAATTGAAATCAGCAATCTAGTTGGCTATTTACAGGTAGACATTATAATCGTATGGAAACATTAATGAACGTTGACGATATCTGAGCTTATTGTTATTCATTCATTGCTAAATAAAATGTCATTGCTTGATGAACTTTGACTCTACTCACTGAACAGTCAATTAGTTTGTTTCCTAATTGATTCATAAGAACTTTTCATGCGTAGTTTTTTAGCTGCAAGCACTTTTTATATGGAAAAAGTTTATATAGAAACGTTCCACAGAAAAAGTGCTTGATAATCAATGAATTTTGATTGAACTTGATGACATTTTAATGGGCATGAATTGTGAAGTTTTCGTGATAAATACTCTACTTTTGAAATCCGAATTACATTCATTATTATCAAATCATCGCATTGTTCAAGTAATAATTAATTCAAAATTAATCTTCAACAACTAGGTTCCATGGTGTAATGGTTAGCACTTTGGACTCTGAATCCAACGATCCGAGTTCAAATCTCGGTGGGACCTTCTCTTTTTGAAGTTTAAGGGACACTCATTTTTCTCACATTATTGAATTGTTCGAATAATGAATAAATTCAAATGAATCTTCCCCAACAAGGTTCCATGGTGTAATGGTTAGCACTTTGGACTCTGAATCCAACGATCCAAGTTCAAATCTCGGTGGGACCTTCTCTTTTTGAAGTTTAAGGGACACTCATTTCTCTCACATTATTGAATTGTTCAAATAATGAATAAATTCAAATGAATCTTCTCCAACAAGGTTCCATGGTGTAATGGTTAGCACTTTGGACTCTGAATCCAACGATCCGAGTTCAAATCTCGTTGGGACCTTCATTTTTGTTGTTTTCGATAGTTTAAAGCTAAGCAGTTTGATCGGCTATTTCCGACCCACTTCAAGTGAAATCACGAACAAATTTCTGAAAGGAATAATATAAAAAAAAGAGAATGAATTTTGCATCTCTTTATTTTTTTTTAAAGTAGTATATTTCTTCCAATAATAGCATTGTAGCTCAACAAGAAAACCTCACTGTTCTTTAGACTTTTTTCGCTGCCCTGATATGATACTAATGCGTAGTCAAATCACTCTCAAACACAACTTCTCATTATGGAATCGTATCAATAATATAATCGGTAACAAGCACAATTGTTATTCACTGAATATCTTTAACTTTTCGGTATTTGTGGAACATTCAGTAATACCCGTAATTCAGGTAATTACCCGTATCTTATTTAGGGCACAATAGTCGAGCGCTTGTAATGTTGGAAATAATAGCAAATCAACCGGAATACACCAAAAGGGGATCTGATTTATGCAGAGGTTTGCAAAGGCTACGGTTCCTGATCTGTGTGTTAATGAGTGGTGGTGGGGAAGAGTGTTTTGGGGGAAAGGGTTGGTCAAAGTACGGGAAAACTCATCTACCGTTAACGGGCGGAAAAACCTTCGACACTAGCGCCACCGGTGTCCGATTAAATAAAGCGATTCATAGATGTTGTTAATTTATCGAGGTGCGCTTTGAAAGGGCGCTTTCGTCATGGTCGCTTTTGTGGCTATGTTTCTTTGGGAAAATCTCCTCAGTACCTTCCACTGAGGAATCCCTTTCTAGGGGTAGGAAAACAAAGCGGTGACTCTCCAACTTTTGTGAAATTTCCGTTATTATCAACAAATTCGCCGGAAAGGAGTTGGGCAATTTCAACTCCATTCAACAACAAGTTAATCATTTTGATTGCAGTGCAATTGTGGGTTCATCCAGGCTTCCTATGATTTGTGGCTTAACTCAATGCTTCCTATGTATTCTGCTACACTATCAGGGATGATTTAGCGATAATATTATGAAGCCTATGTGGTAGTGAATTATCTAAACACCTTGTGCATGAATGGATCGTGAAAATCTCGAAAGAGATTGTCCCTCTCTGGCAAATGAAATAAGTATCAAGTTTGTTAATCTTTTTGAGAAATTCAAGATTTGAAGAAATTTATCCATCGATTCCACTAATTTCAGAAATACATTCTTGTAATATAAGAACAAGATACGGCAGTCAATGCATGTCATTATCTGGTGAATGAATACAAAAGTAAACACAAATTATCATTTTTTCCTATTTTAGAATCTTGTCGCTTTAGTGTACATTAATTCTATCCGGGTAGTCTGAGTACTGTAATTGACTTCTTCCACTTTAACCAGTAATAGACAGTTGTTGTGGATTGCTAAGACTTGTTCAAGACTTCGTTCTTCGACTTTATGGAATAGTGAATAATATTCATGTTTGAAAATTGGTTTGTTCGTTAATGTGTAATTGTGGAATCAATTGATCATACTGAATACAAAAAAGACTAAAAATCTAGTCGATGTCTTTTATAAAAAAGAGTCGATATCGATGTTCTATTTACTAACACTATTAATTTTGTTTCCGTCTTATCAATGGAGGAACCATATTATTTCTCAGTATAAAAGATTCGGTGTTTCTCATTGTAACACTGTAGTCTACATATGAGATAAAGGCAACTGAGAATTCGCATTCCGATAGCACGGCTTAGCGTTTGTGGCGGATTCGGATTGAAATTCATCCTTTGACGATGAGACAACGTCGGAGCCTTGTCCCCTACGACCCCCCTCCTCCGCCTATCTTGGCTTTCGCCACGGCTCCCTTTATTTTTTCGCTTTGTCGTTTTCGTGGGTGTTCTCCCCCTTACTCTGTCTTTCTCTTTATCTCCTCTCTCTTTTCGTCTCCTTTGAGCCTCCTGTCACCCTGCGGCATCTCACCGCATTCTGTTCACATTCAGAATAAAATATCGTGTCTTTTAAAAATTCTTGTCGTGCTTCCCTTTGAAGCACTCCACTGCTATAGGCTACTGAGTGAGGCAACAAAAGTGGAGAAGAAGGAGAATTGTTATCATTCTTGTTCCGGTGAACCGTGATGCAACAGTAAAATGGGCATTTTGGATGCAATTTGAAATAGCGTGTAGAAACAGATGAATGGAAACATCAATGAATGAAAATAACCATGAACGAGAATATCTATATAGTAATAACGAGCCGGCAGGCTCGTTTCGCTCGCCTTCTCCGCCTAGCCAGGACCCCCGACATTATCGGCAGTGTAAGTGAGTCAAACAGGCTCGCTTCGCTCGGCTGCAAAACCTCTGTCAGTGTCAGCTAAGACAAACAAATTCCATTAAGAAGGGATTCGAAATTTATTGAACGCTTTTCTATACCTAATCTGAACCTGTTTACCAGATTTCAACATTATTTCTGCCAATTTGTTTTCGTAAAATCTAAGAAAAACTCCGAAAAATAGTAAAACGTTAATATCGAGCGTAACCTTGGGAAGTATATCGGACATAGTTTGAAAATTAATTCAATATCTTCTAAATTAGTTCATCTATAATCTCGCTGAACCATTGAATTTACAGTAAGGATTGGTCTTATCAAAGCGGAAGATATGCAACCCGCAATACATCTACAATTTTGAAAACCCCTGATTGGCGTAATCTTGAACGGATTTCAAAAATATTTCAACACAACATTTCTAGACTTTATCTGAACCTGCCTACCAAATATCAACATTTTCTACCAATTGGTTCTCGAACAAATTAAGAAAACGCCGAAAAACTATAGAAAAACTCAAATATTTGGCGTATCCTTATGAAGTTTCAAAAATCGCGCGTCTAAACGTCCAACTGAAGTTGCCTGCCAAATTTGAACGCATTCGGTTAAGTAGATTTTTAGTTCTGGTGATGAATGAATGAATGAATAAATCAGTCAGTGCCATTATTTCGCTTTTATAGATATAGATAATAATTCTCGTTACTATTGCCCGAGTTTTATTTTCTAATAGTTCCAGATTAAGGACTAGAAGTAAATTATAAAACTATTCTGGTTTATTTCTAATATCATCAACCTGTCCAAAAATGATTTCCTGATGTCATAGCGGAAGCAAGAAAAGTGAAAACAAGCTCGAGCAAGACTTGATAAGCGAAGGTATCTGAGTTCACTTTGCTCCTAGGTCTAAAATCAAGTTGAATTTTATTCGCTATCAGTTAAGTTTCCTCCCAGTTCCATTTCAGACTCCTGTCTGTTCTGTTATAGTTCGGTACATTTTCTGTTTCAGTTTTGGTGAAACTTCCGTTTCGTTCTGGTTCAGTTTTCATTTATATTCAATTAGAATGAAAAAAAAAACAATTCGAAATGAAAAAGGGTGAATAGTGAAGAATTAGGAGTACAAAATACAAAAAGAAAAGGGAGGTATATCAAATGTGAGGTGTATCAAAAGAGGGTCTTCTAGTTTCTGAAGATGGATTGAATGCAATAACTAGCTCAATTACGAGCGATATGACACCATCATCTCTAGAAGGGTTACAAAATTGGAAACAATTTGACACGTATAGCATGCGCTGACTAGACGCAGATGTATATTGCGTACTGTACAGAAAAGGGTTGGAGCTGGAATTGTGTTTTCATTTCTGAAACTTCCTCCGCAGTGATTGTTGTTGTAATGAAGTGAAGAAGAGAAATAATACAAGAATCTTTCTCAGGAAAGAAAGAAAGCAAGTATAAATAAGGGTTGTCACTCTGAACTCATCCCGTGATTTTATTTCTCATTATTGAGTTATAATTGGAACTTATGGAAGAAACTCTAGTCATTATTAGAATAAAGAATTGTTTTTTTACTTTATTAGGGATGGGTAAAATTATATAGGCCTACTGTAGTGTGTAATCTGTCAAAATAATATTGTACTGATATTATTGAGACGATTCTTAATACTGTAAGTTATTAACATCTGCCATGAAAAACGTATTAAAATCTAATCAATTGTGATCCCAGAATAGGTTTTATGAAACCTTGTGTTTCGGCTATGTCCCTTTTTCCTTTTTATTGCGATTATCTATCAATAAGAATTGTGTATTCCGAAATTTATGTATTCATCAATGTGGAAATTATTCTCAATGGAATGGAATGTGATTCATTGTTGATGTGCTGATATTGTTACATTGAGCAAGATTTTTTCTTGATGTTTTTCGAATAAAAGCATTTGAATTTCAAATGGATCCATAAAACAAAGTCAATCATGCGGTTCTGACAACATTCATTGCGGTTTCTAAGAACTATGCATCATAGATGTTTTGAACGTAGACAAACGAAGAGATAAATCCTCTAAATTGTATAATTATTAAATTATTCATTATTCTTAGTCACCAATATTTCTATTCTATCTCTGAACAACATTAAGAGTCCTCGACCAATACAGAGTCTGTTACTTTCTACTGAGCCAGAAGAGAATGACAAAAAATGGGACTTATAAAAATTGTTTTACCAATATTTTTTCTGTTGTATTTTCTTCTAACAATCCTTGATCAAAACAGATTTTGAAGCTTCTTCCGAAGCCAGAAGGGAATGACAAAAAATGTGGCGAAGATATTTGCTGAAATGGCGGTGGAAAGAGAGCAGAAGCCAGACGGAATGATTTATGAACACATTAGATAACAAGATGGCAATCTGTTAATGTAAGAGGGTAACTGTCGTCTCGTGCTGATGGGCAACACGCATGTTAGTTGTGGAAGACTGTTCTAAATCAGTGCTGAACCAAGTTGCACACATCGAATACATTCACATTCTTTACTTCTAAGTCCACGGTTGACGAATCCTTTGTCTTTTAGGATACTTGAAGGAGAGATAAGGTGTTATCTACTTCATTGATTCTTTAAACATTCTCGTTTTTTTTTTTACTTCAAAATTGTAACAAGGGCGAGGAGAAGTTCAACTTGACCTCATACTTGGTATTTGTGTTGTAGTTTTGCTCAAATTCTCATTCAATTGATTCAATATAATTCTGATAAGTATCTCTCCAAACACTTTGCTAAAAGTTGTTGATAATATGAATTCATTTCTTGATGGAAAATCTCTCACAATTGAACAATAATTACAAGCAGAATGATAAAAATTATGAGTTCATTAATTTATTCGTTATCATCAAGTCTCCGTGGCGCAATCGGTTAGCGCGTTCGGCTGTTAACCGAAAGGTTGGTGGTTCAAATCCACCCGGGGACGATTCAATTTTTTTTTAATTCTTGATCTACGTCACAATGATTGAGCATCCATGATCAGAGAATCAATTAGTAATATGTTAATGTACATGCTCCTTTAATGTTTGCATTCTATCAATTTTATGATTGATGTTTCTAATATTATCAATGAATACACTCTACTATAATTTATCTTCATCAATGAACCTTCAAAAATATTAATAAATTCTGATCATGAAGTCTAAACGATGTTTCCAATCGTTTAACTTTTGTTTGAGTTGCTACTAGGTGGTTGAAAGTGAAGAGAGACAGGTACTGAGAAATATGAACGAAGTCAAACTTGGGGAGAGAGCATAAAATCAATAGTTATCATCCATGAGCATCCTCCTATTGACACTGCACCTGTCGATTCCACCGTCTATTTGTCTATCTCTTGCACATACTTGCTCTATTGGAATTTCAACTGAGTTCCAACGTACATAGTGGGACCTTCCGATCCTAATTCCGGCTAACCCTACCGACCTTCCCCCCCCCCTTCATCATTGAGTTGCCATCCCTAACATCAAACAAACACCCTCCTCCCCCTCCCGTCATCCAACTCTCAATCAGTAATGGTACGGGGTTCACCCGACCAAGTGCACGAATCCCTTTCCCATTCACTTTTGTTTGATCTCTCTGTTCGTAGCTTCTTCGCCTTGTCATTTTGAGTAATGAAAGCTTAATCCTCGATCCACCATTTAGCAAACAATCGACTTTTTCAATTTTCTCTTGTCAGAGATAAATCCATTAGCGCTCTTTCGACGATGAAGAGTTAACGTCAATTTCAAATCATGATCAAGAGTAGAGATGATGATGGTAATTCCATGGAACACTCCCAATCAACACATTCCAAGGAAACATGGGGATTCAATCAGAGCGCTGAGTCGGGGTTTACTGTATACATTATTATTCAAATTATTTATTTTTAAAAAAGTTTTTGCTAAAGTATATTTTGAACATATTCAAATAAGCATCTCTACAATACATACATTCCAATCATATTTTCTTGATTTTTCGAGCTAGAACAAGGTGAATAAGGGTACAGGATGACAATCGTGATGAGATGATTTGATCATTGTCATTAATTTTTTGATTCGATAAATCAGCTACTGCGATTCGGAATGAGTTATTCATTGATCCAAAAATTATCAAATTCATGAGGTTATTAATGCAATTCATTAACATCAAGTCTCCGTGGCGCAATCGGTTAGCGCGTTCGGCTGTTAACCGAAAGGTTGGGAGTTCAAATCCACCCGGGGACGGTTCAATTTTTTTAGAAGATGTTTCCGTCATATTATAGAGAATCATCGACTAGACTAAATGTGTAGGCATTTTTAAATTTATTATTCAATCTGCCTCTCAATTAAATAATAATCAATTCCAATGTCCCTTTGTTTCACTTCAACTAGATTAAGTACTGTTAGAATTACTCATAGAATAACTGTTTTTCTTATTTGGTTAGTCTATGCTTCAACTTCGACCTTCTCTTCATCTGATAAATTAGATTTCTGAATTCACTTGATGAAACGAAAATCAGAATGAAATCTTTACCTGCCGGAAGTAGCCCAAACATAAAGCGGATATAAATCAGACATGACCATTTTCCCCGTCACAGATTCGGGTGAGCATGCAAAAACACAGAAATATGTCCTCCGCACGATAAAAAATCTCACTATTGCCACGGGACCTTTATCCCAAGCTGGTTCCATTTATAACACGGCGGTGCGTTATCCAAATTAATTGATCGGTTATATTCCGAGTCCCTTTGTTTTTTAGGGCAAGGGACACTGGAGAGAAAGCGTTTTCGTACCCTCATCATTCTTCGTTGTCGCATATCCCGCTTCCGCCTCCCCCCTCCGGGTACGCGGAAATATTTATTAAAAATTTTGCAGTCGGCCAAAGCGATATTTCGTCTCTGAAATATGAACGACCGGCTCGGCTTTTTTTGTTTTTAATCATTCCGCATCAAAGGTTTAATTTTCCCGAACATGTGGCTAGCTCCGAAAACGGTAACTTTACTTGCAAAAACTGTCTAGACTGCTTGTGAAAGGACCTCATGGTTTAGCAGCATGCGTTTCACCATGCTAACATTTACATGCATTATGGCTATTGTTCTGTATTTCATATACGTACATGAATATTGTATTATTACTGCATTTAACTATGGTGGCTCTATATTTATTTAAATATTGGTATCACTGGGAATTTGTATGCATTTTACAATTTGTCATAGCTGTAGTTTGTAGAACTAGGCCTACATAGAGAATGTTCATCGATCATACAGTCTCTTCATGTACAATAATCCTTTCTCTTCACCTTATCTATACTGTTGAATTGATAATTCCATGCACATATAAATTCCTTATCTTTTCAAATTCCATATCCTATTTCAAAAATTTTCTACAAATCTACAGGCATGTTTCGAATAATAATTTCTGATCAATACTTCTATAATTGTAATTATTTATTGAACCAACTTTAAATAAGTTGCTAATCTGATCGTTTTTGTTTCAGGTAAGGGAACCTCTGATCACTTTTTTCTACTCTGTGTGATAATGGTGAGTCTCTTACATTTTCATAAAATATTGTAACTTCTTTCAAGTACAGTAGAACGTCGATAATCCGGACGTCGAAAATCCGGACCGTCGATAATCCGGACTCGTCTCCAGCAAGAAATAAAAATATTTGTACCGTCTGCCCTTGCACTAAGTTCTTCACTCGAGAGTGGGCGATGAGAGAATAAAAACTGTTGAGTTTAGCGAAGCGAAGGAAATAATTTTTTATTATTTCCTAAAAGCAAATATGCTATTTTGAAACATTTTTTCTCAAATATAGCCTGCTGGCCCTTTATGTACGGTAATTTCGATAATCCGGATGGGGCCCGGTCAGTACCGCATTTCCCACTAGGCCTAGGCCTAGGGCGCAAAATTTTGGGGGGCGCAAATTTTTAAGAAGCGCACGCACGAGCGTGGATAAGATATGATCGGACAAGCGATCGAAAAACTTTTGTGCAGCTAGCAGCGAATATTTTTTATCTATCTTCAAAAGGAAATATACCAAATTAACTTTAAATATCCAACAATAACAATGTAGCGACCGACATTCACAGTGTTATGGAATATATGTTATTCATATTAGTGATCACACGTGTACGCTGATGCGACTTAATGATATTGAGATTGAGCCTGAACTTACTGAAAGGGTAGGGTTCGGAGAAAAAACGTGAACCTTCATAGAATACAGAAAAGAAGAAAATTTCTATAAAATAAGAATTTTACGAACTAAGTTACTAAACTTTTATGTTTTTTGCAGAGAAGTTGGACTTTGTTAGACCGAGCTTTCTAATGAAGCTCTACAATATAATTGTTTATTAAGAATAGCAGTAAAGTATAGCTCTACATTTTAAATCTTAACGTAATGTAATTATTTCTTATATTTATACTTTGTGAATGTTGTCCGTCAGAAACGTAAGTTTTATTATTTTAAATTCACTAAAAAACTCACATTTTTCAAGTTATTCTACACACCATCCAAATAAATTTTGACAGTTCAATATCATAAAGATTAATTAGTATGCTTTATTTAGTTATAAAGAAGCCTATATATATTTATTTAATCTAAAACAGTTATGAGAAAAAAATTTGTGAGTAGCCTATTGCGAGTAGCATGGGAGATGTCGTCATAGTCTGTGGGTAAGGGGATGAGTTCAGGTGTATGTGGAGGGGGAGGGGGCGCTTTTTGGTCTGTAGGCCTAGGGGCGCTAAAATGATAAATGCGGCACTGGGGCCTGTCCCAGTTAATCCGGATTATCGACGTTCTACTCTAATTTACAAATTACTCCACTACACATTACGCCGTATTTATACTCTTTTATTTTGTCCAAATGAACTGGATATCAAGTGTAGAATTACAGTAATTGGGTAGATTGCTAGCTAAAGTCCATAACTTGGTTCGAATGAATACATAACGTTTTAAATCATTTTCAGTCAAGGAGATAATTCATCTATCGATTTGTAATAATCATTCGATCTATTATTTCGATAATTTTAATCTATTCTAATTACTCGATAGGCAATCACCTTTCCAATGACTGTATAAAAGAATAGTGTGGGCTCTAGTTTTACTCATGAGTTTGCCAGAAAGCTACTCAGATTTCCCAAAAGACTTGAACCCATTAAATCTATTCTACCTCCACATACTGTGAGGTGAACTGGGTGAGCTTGAAAATTCTATTTAGGGTTGAAAAGAATATGATTGTGTAGGAACTTCCTGAAATTTGAGTTTCCACAGTTGTAAACAGAAGAAAATTTGAGCCAGTGAACAGTGAAATAAGGCTTACACGACTCTCTCCAGTGGTCTGAAAGCTCAGGGGACAATGTTTAATCAGAGATAGACGGTTGAGTTTATGCTGGAGATTGGCATTCTACGCGCGGAAATAAGTCGTAAAACTCTACTCTTTCATTCCTTGCATCTCACAAACTCGTTGAACTTTTTTCAGGGGGAAATTGCTGGTTTGTATATGCAAGCTTCCTGTTATCTTCTCGTAGTCATTTGAAAATGACTATAAATAGTCGAAACATGTAATGCATTGAAAAAGGGTACTTTGATAATATGCAAATTAATAATAATATTTAAATTGTTATTCAAAATAAAAAGAACAGTGAAAAAAGCAGCCCTGAGATAAAGAAAACACTTCTGGTAGTTCTCTAAATTTAACCTTATAGTTAAATGGTCATTTTTTTTTTAACAATTTTATGGAAATTTCTTAGCTGATATCTGACAATATGTTATTATGTATATCACAATGACTGTAGAGACTGCATAATCATCTATTAAGACTGTTTATACAGTCTCCATAATAATAATTACTAGCACACCGGGCCGTGGTCCGTGGAAACTTCTGCTGAGTTTTTAATTTTCATTTGAGCTACAAGAGAAATACTGAATAAGTTTCGGATAGATCGGTTGTAGTTCATTTATGTTCACGAATGTTGATCAATATTTACTTCCCTGCAATCGACCATCGAATGCATTTTAACAATCAATGTTGATACATAAATGGATATTGATTATTTATTTATCTAATGACAAATATTCATAGTGGAAAGAAGATAAGCCCTTGGTATTCCTAACACAATATTGATTTTAAATTTAGTTTTCCGATTAGAATGTTATCTTTTATAAAGTGTTAGCGATGAAATAAGTTGTCAATATTGAGTTTAAAATTTCATTCAAAAGCACGTTCTCCTACCACTAGCGCTATAATCACTAGATTTATGAAAGCTTTTAGCAGGTTTATTTCAGTTAATGTATGAACAGTGCACATTTGGTTGAAATCATTTTAGCAAATTTCATTTTTCTGCAAACAATCCTCATTCACATGTCACTTCTCCACAAGCAAACTCCAAGTTAACACTTTAATAAACTCAAGAAACTTCAGCTAGTTTTGTTTGTACCTTTTCAATTTCAGCTTTTTCTTGGTCTATTTTCTCACCTTGAAACATTTTCACACTAAAAAGTCTGTCCGCTGTGGAACAAGCTCATTAGTTTTCTATGGCAGGACGGCATAAAGTTGTAGCAGATGCAAGGCAAAAGCTCTGGAGCCAATCCTTATTTAAATTGGTCCGATTGCGGAGGCCGATCCTTGTAAAAACTCTAGCAAAGTCGAACAATTAACATAAACGCTTTATCAAGCTTTGTTAGGCGAGTATTATGTGTGAGGATATACATGCGGTTTCACAGACTGGGGACAAAACTAATTCACACAGAATAAATGACCATATTCTGTGAATGTAACATGCTCGAATCCCACACAAAAATTGGTAATTTTAAATTTCTTGCATAAATCACTAGATGCAATGCATTGAATTAGAAATTCAAACGCTTTTTCCCACATTATTAATTAACCGTACTGTTTTTAATAACCTATAATTATTATTATTTCCTTCATTGAAAATGTGAAACGGTTAGAATTCTGTTGAAGACTTAGTTAATTTTTTATATTTACTCAGAATCAAGATTGTCTGGTTACATTCATCTGGGTAAAAACAACATTCACTATTTCAAATGATAACGAATCATAAGCTTAGGTAGAATGGAACTGGTTGGGCAATCGATAGAATTTAACATTCCAATCATAAATCTATGTTTAACATTCCAACCAATGACATTAATTTGTCAAAATTGCAGATTTACATAATGCAATTTATCATGGGACTTCTGTACGCTAAGCCTTTTATTTTTCCATATTTTTATATTTCTTAAATAATTTTTACGTATAAGCTAGATAGGTCTACAAGTTTCAAAAGCAACAATGAATCATCTACATTACTGATGATCACACTAATAAATGTTGGCTATCTTGATGAACACACTATAATAGTTCTATAAGCCTTCTGAACATCGAAAACCAATCAGAATAACACATTCATTCCTATTGTAGTGGTGCGTTCGGGGACACGATGAATTGAGTTATTTGGTAGGGTGGAGGTGTGAATGGCCTAATTTATTGTTGCAAATTCCCTCAATTGTTAGAGAAGCATTAGTTGGCGGCGACAATGGGAGTGATGAAGGCTGGTTAACAATCTGGTCTATTCATTTCATGATGTGGAAGTGAATGTAACTATTACGCGTCAGGAAGCCGGGTGGTATTTGTAGATTTTCCAGCATTCAAACACTGGTAGACATTTGTGGCATATTTAACCATGCCTGATATCCCACAATATGTCCTGCTTCAATGCTTGCAATACCGTTCTAGCGCTCTGCATACAGTTCCACATATGAAGTTAATCTTATGAAGCTATCTATATCTGTAGTTTACTACCATATACAGATTCACAAATATTGTGAAGCTTATTATACTATTACATACTTTTCTGCTTGAATACAGGTCTACTAATTGTTCATTTTACCATCTACATTGTGTTGTAATCTCGGTGCATATCCTACTGTGCTGTTCCACACTGCTGGAATATCATGATCGTAATTCACAATGAAATATTAATACCGATTGAGTGCCTTGTCCATAGCTCGAACTATTGTGCTTGATACCACCCAGTGTTTTACACAGTAAAAATAACGTGATTGCTGTTGATACAAGATTATATACTTATCAGTCAACTACTGTATGTGATAAGGTACATGAGTAATTTCCCACCCTCTGCATTCTCAACATGAATTCTGGGAAATAAAATTTAATGATCATTAAGTTTCTCCGTGGATTTAACTTGGAATATTTCCTGTAACTCACAGATTGTCGATTGTATGAAAATCAGCTGTGGAATAGTGGAATAACTTCAACAAACAGAGCTTGGGAGATGAATAAGGAAATTGGTTATGTCACTTTTTTCTTGCAATCGGGACTATTTTGACTAACGGTAATTTTAGAATGATATACAGTAATAGAGCTAGGTTTTATGGAACAGGCCCCAGAATTTGATTATTCAAACCACAGAATCGTTATTTAAATGAATGCATCAGTGTGTGGATGTTTCCACAATGAACAATAACGAGCTGGAAAATGTTTTAAATGATTGTATTCAGTGATAATATATTTGAAGAAGACAAAATTAGAGAAAATATAGGCTATATAGTTTTCTGAGGATCGAGGAGGATAGAATGAGCGTGAAATGTCTGTAGCAGTTTAGTTAGAATTGTCGCTGGTCACTGAGCTGTTCAGTGTAGGGCAGTCATAAAGTCTGTCCAAGCAAAGAAGACGTTCGAGCAAGTTGGGAAAATAACTCCAGCTCGATCAATAATGTTTCAAAAATCATAAAGTTTGTCTCAAATTGTAGATTATTATTCTTCCTACAATTTGAGATATAATTCCTATAATTTTTAATTAATATTGATCGACCTGGAGTCATTTTCCCATCTTGCCAGAATGTCTTCTTTGCTTGGACAGACTAAATCATACGGGCAGAGCCCAGCCCAAAATGCGAGGGCGTTTAATTTGGCGATTTAATGCTGAAGCCAGAACCGACTGACAAGCCGACAGTTCGCATCTTTTGACATCAACCGCAGAAATTATATCTATGTAGATAATATATATCTACAATAAAGTATATAAAATAGCAGTATATTTAGATATATTTGTTTCCGTTTCAGAAGTTGATTCGACCGCATTTCCTGTTTCAAAGCACCGCCAAACTCACTCACTCACTCACTCATCCACATGTACCAAGGTTAAACGTCCTGCAAATTTACTGCACTGTGCAATATTCCAGTCTTTGAATTGAGGCAGTGAGTTATAATAATGGAGGAATATAATACTTCGTTATCGTACTCACATGTAAAGGGGATACCTGTAATCATCTGGACTTCTGAAGTGTTACAGATAAAATATGAGTGCTTTGTACCTCATAGTCATGTAGTAAGTTACTGGTTTTATGAAAGAATACAATAATAATTTTCACGGTATTATTTATGAAGAAGTAGTAACGGTGATGATACAAGAATCAATTCCAATTAATGTGACTTCTGAGAAGGTAAATTTGATATAGCTTTAGTAAAGGTGTCGAGATGTCGAGTGATACAATTTACAAGGAGAGTGAAAGTTATTACAATTTACAACAAAAATTTATCATATCGTAATGACAAATATTTTCAATATTTTCGCGTGTTTGAACCTCATAATAAATCTCAAAACTTGGTGAGAGAAATTGCATTTCACAAAGATTGTCATTATTTCTCTCATTGAATTCATAATCCAACAAGTGCTGCAATCTACTGGCAAAATCAAGGAATAAATACGTCACAAACTGTTGACCAATCAGAGAAGAGGAGACGGAGTCGAAAACCGTCACCCGACAACTACAACTGCCATCTACTGGCAGAACTAGAGCTATACTCGTTTTGAATAATCAAGTACAAACAAAGTAATCTTATTCGCCCTTTAGTACCTATATCACCCTTCAACTGCTGTTATCAAGATCTCTGTTCATCGAAAACGTTTTTATTGTACTCATCCTTTAGATTTTTGGTGAATTGGCCATATTCCATAGTAATTCAACCTTCAACAGATTTACAGTGTTCAAATCAATTTTATACTTTCACGGAATGAACTTACAATTTCTTTAATCCTAAAACTTGAATTGATTTAGTAGGCTAATCCATATGTTGACCATTGTGTTTTGTCTATTCAGAGAAGCAGAGAAATATTTTTTATCAGATTCTCATCTACTATTCAAATTCATAATATTCGTTGTAGTATTGTTCATGAATTTTGTCATTGATGTTGACTGAATATTCACATTAAATTCCACTAGCATTGTTACGTTTGTGACCCCACCACGCCCACTCCCATACTCAAAGTAATTTTTTAGAGCGTTCTATGATTCTATGGTGGCAAACCATCAATATCACATAGTTGTAGGGAGTAGCGACTGTTCCAAACTCTTTTAAAATTTATTTTTGGAAGATCCAGGTGATCCACATCTATTCCTCAACAAGGTGAATTCTTTCGAAGTTTGAGTCTCATGCGAAGGTAGAAGATTATGGCAGAAGGAGATAAAACTCAATTAGATAAGAGTAAAAGGAAGGAAACACAGCAATACGGAAGGAAGGTGAATGGGCAATGACGGAAAATCAATATCCTCCTCATTCGAGCTGAAAGGATCTATACAAAGGCCTTATTTTGTCTTGCTGTGTGAGCCAGACCAAAAGGCTCTAGGATATTGCCAATTCCTTTTAAGGGCTCCAAAGAAGATGTACATCGAAGTAAATGACTGGCCCACTCTTTTGAGCTGTAGGCTTACATGTGATACTTCTTAGATTGCTTTTTATAGAAACGTTGTCTCCGCTTTCAATCTAGAAATTGGAAATTGCTTTTGCCTCCCACTTATTTTGTCTAGTGTCCTTCCCTTTTTTGCCCTTTTTATTTTATCTCGCCAATTGGCGACACTTCCCTTCACATTTTCTTTCTCGCCTCTTGCACTTGGCAGAGTGCTTTTTCTCACTTTGTACAAGGATCACTTCTTTTCAATGTAATTCTTTTTCCGGCTATTGAAGGCACTGCACCGAGTCGAGAGCATGCTTTCAAGGTTGATTTCATTTAGGGAAAATATTCTGTGTTAGTTTGAAGATTCTAGATGTTGATGGAATGGGGTTTCTTGATTCCAAGCACTACTCTAAATGTTATTACTCTACTCTAATTTTTAAATTTTACTTTCAAGTTAGAAATTTTGGTGCATAAACTATACTCACTTGTGCAAGTTCTATCTTGCAGAGAAATATGGCTTTATTAATTTGAAATCGATAATGCTGCTGGTTGGTTTCTCTTTATCTAAAGTAGACTACAAATCGTAATCTTTTCCACTACCATTCAACTCTATTCGAATCTTTGCCAATCTCAGTATATAGTAGAATCATTTCCACACATTTTGCATATTTTCATTTCTTTTATATTTTTCCTTTATACTGTATTGTGTTCTGATTTTATTGAAATAGTACGAGTAGACTACCTGCTGAAAACCCAAGTATTTATCAAGTAAATTACACGCCATCAACTGCATGTCATTAAGTTTCTATACAATAGATCTAGTGATTGGTGAGAAAAGCTAGGTGAATTTCATAAAACAAGTGAAGTGCTCATATTTTTCACTGTACAGCACTTCACCTTTTTCGTGGGCACGAGCCGCCAGTGGTTTATTCATTCAAGAAGAAGGAATAGTACCTAATAATGGTATATTCGCTCGAATAAGAAAATATTTGACCATCAAGGTGAAGTAGGTTAGAACCTAGGCTTATTTCTTGATAATAATACAACCTTATTATACCTTGAAATATCAGCCTTATCGGTTTCCTCGTTATCATGAAAACTCTTGAAATATCCAGGTAAATGACTGCCTTCTGTTTTCTTAATGGGCAGGTGAATAAGTACTCGGCTATTTTCGTTAATGGCGCGAACATTCCACTTGTCATGTAAGCGGGCGATTTTTCAAATTTGTGCTGAGTAAGCCAAGCAGTTTTCCTTCCGAATTTTCCGGTATCGAAGGCTGATGACAAGCTGGAAAATTTTGGGAGTATTATCGGCATTGAAAATCAGTAATTAGGTGGCTTGTAGTTGGCAGCGAAAGGGATATTAATGGGGGACAAACACAAGAGGGGAGGAAGAAGAGTTTTTGGGTTAAGGGGGTGGATTCACCCTCACAGTGCCCCCCTTTTGGGCCTCATTTGTCACGTGGTCTGGCAGGATGATGTATGCCCGGCAGTCATCCACTGAACCCTCAACCACCTACCCTCCATCAACCTCATCACTGGAACCCCTCCTCACCAAGAGCCTAAGCACGTTAGTGACTTGTTCCTGGCTAGAAACAACACCAAACACAAACACATACACGCGCACACACCTACCTCAATTTCCACTAAGACATTCTCCGAAACTGCACCCCACACCATGGAATCCACACGTTATTTGTACCTCCCCGTAGGCTAGCAGCTGATCTGCTACTTTATTGCACCTAGTCAAAGATTGTAATCATCATGATGTTATGGTCTAGGACAATAAGGAATATGACAATTATTAATAGAGGAGGTATTTCTGTAGTGGTGGTAATATTGTGGTTATCCATATTCAATGAAAGGCAAGATATTATAAGATCAAAGATTCATTCAAAATGGGGAGGCATCTTATTGAAATAATGGAATGCAATTCTCAAAGCTGTTATAATGCAATAGAGAAAGTTTATAGTGGGCTTGTAGAATTTTTGTTGTTGTGAGTCGAGATTCGTGCTACTGAAATGAACACATCTCACATCTCAATAAAATTATATAATCTGTAATAATTGTATCAAATATAAATTATGCAAATCTAGACTGAGAACGTGATGGAAGATGAGAAATGGAGATGATTATCAATGCATCAATGTTGTTTGTGAATTCAATGCACTCTTTTATCAAATATTATAAGTAAACACTATTTTTGAGTTTTTTGCTATCTAAAATGACATTGACCTTTAATTCTAACAATTGAATTGTAGATATCAAGTCTCCGTGGCGCAATCGGTTAGCGCGTTCGGCTGTTAACCGAAAGGTTGGTGGTTCAAATCCACCCGGGGACGATTATTTTTATTTATTCTTTGAAATTGAATTTTCTGCAGCATTTTCTATTTTTTCTTTGCGATCAATGGCTTTCACAAAACTGATTTAAGATGGAGAAGTCTCTGTTCCAGCTTAGGGAGGAATCGTGCTTACAATCTAATTGTAATCCAAACTGCTTTGAATTGGTTAGGCTATTTCATGTTGTATCACAATTATACTTTTACAATAGCATCATTGAAGTAATTGAAATTTTTTAATTCATATTTTCCAGCTGAAATGAGACAATTCCATCATCCATGATGAATCAAAGCATTTTTCATATCTGATGAAATCACTGTCATGCCCTTCACCAAATTATATTACAGGATATTTGTTCACTTTAGATTAAATGGATGTAGCTTTATGCTACTATATACATATATATTTGTCCACCACAATTCGGGGAGAGTGCCACGCATGGTTGCTAGTGAGATATGTCGCCTCAGGACGAGAAATAACGTTTTAGGAAATAACGTTTCGGGGAAGATTGTATCTCTATCATAGGCACCCTCAGTGGTGCGACCCTCTTGGTGGGGGGTTTCTTCAGCGGAGGGTTTATCCCGCTGGTGGCTTCCTCCTTCTTATCCGCGTATTATCTTGCAGTCGAGGGCAGCCGCTAATATATACAGTAATACGACTTTTCCAAGTAGAGGGCAACCTCAGTAATATAATACAGTAACATAGATCTACTCTGTAGAGGGAATCTTGATGATATATACAGTAATACAACTTTATCAAGTAGAGGGCAACCTCTGTAATATACACAGTAATATGATTTCTCTGTATATGGAGCCTTGATAATATATACAGTAATATAACCCATACTATGACTAGTTGTATGAGGGCAAGGTGTCAGACAGTTTGGCTCCCGGCTGAAAAATCGCCATTAGCGAAGGGCGGTTGCAGTGGTGTTTGGGAGCCAGATAGACGTGGGCGACTCCCAAACACAAATTGGTGTTGTTATCTGATGCCTGGCACCGGTCGGGGTGGCCGAGATATTAACATATTTTTAGGATCACGCTGGCGGAGATTCTCCGTTTAAAGGCGATCGCAAGGGAGTAGGGATGGCATTCGGCATCTGAGTAGAAAAGTGATCGAAAGTTGGAAGTTTGGATTACAAGTGGAGATGGTAATGATATTAAGCATTTGATCATGAAGATGTGACAGAGTAACTGAATGAGACTAAAGTAAAGTTATACTAGTTATTTAATAGTTGGACTATTTATGCAGCATTAGAATGAGCCAAAGTAGACACAAAATTGGAGAAATGTTGAACCTCAAAATCGAGTTTGAATGGGTGATTTAAAATCAAATAATGCTGTTCACTGAATCATACAAATAGTGGCCTGAAGCTGCTTTGATAAAACTTTGATGAAGAAATATAGTGGATTTGAGAGAAGTATAGAAGAGTATAATTGATTTTTTTCTGATATTATTCTCCTATAACATCTTGGCTCGAGTGAGGGTGATGAGAATGATGATAAATTGATACAACTGTCCTGCAGTGACAGATAAGCTAAGAAGCTAAATACTTATAGGATTAGGAATGTAGGTTTTCATAGAAGTAGGAATGAAGATCTAGAAAACCACTCAATAAAAAATTTTGTGAAATGAGTTCAGTTTTGAAGTCGAAAAAATAGAATCGTCCCCGGGTGGATTTGAACCACCAACCTTTCGGTTAACAGCCGAACGCGCTAACCGATTGCGCCACGGAGACTTGATATTTCATGAAATTTCAAACGAATTGTTGAACCTCTTTGGAATAATCTTTATTAAGAGAAGTTTTCAAAAAATTGAATCGTCCCGGGTGGATTTGAACCACCAACCTTTCGGTTAACAGCCGAACGCGCTAACCGATTGCGCCATGGAGACTTGATATTTCATGAAATTTCAAACGAATTGTTGAACCTCTTTGGAATAATCTTTATTAAGAGAAGCTTTCAAAAAATTGAATCGTCCCCGGGTGGATTTGAACCACCAACCTTTCGGTTAACAGCCGAACGCGCTAACCGATTGCGCCATGGAGACTTGATATTTCATGAAATTTCAAACGAATTGTTGAACCTCTTTGGAATAATCTTTATTAAGAGAAGTTTTCAAAAAATTGAATCGTCCCCGGGTGGATTTGAACCATCAACCTTTCGGTTAACAGCCGAACGCGCTAACCGATTGCGCCATGGAGACTTGATTTTTCATGAAATTTCAAACGAATTGTTGAACCTCTTTGGAATAATCTTTAATAAGAGAAGTTTTCAAAAAATTGAATCGCCCCGGGTGGATTTGAACCAACAACCTTTCGGTTAACAGCCGAACGCGCTAACCGATTGCGCCACGGAGACTTGATATTTAATGAAATTTCAAACGAATTGTTGAACCTTCTTGGAATAATCTTTATTGAGAGAAGTTTTTAAAAAATTGAATCGTCCCCGGGTGGATTTGAACCACCAACCTTTCGGTTAACAGCCGAACGCGCTAACCGATTGCGCCACGGAGACTTGATATTTTCATGTAATTTCAAGCAAATTGTTGAATTTCTTTGAAATAATATTTATTTAGAGGACTATTCAAAAAATAAAACCGTCCCCGGGTGGATTTGAACCACCAACCTTTCGGTTAACAGCCGAACGCGCTAACCGATTGCGCCACGGAGACTTGATATCAATTTTTGAAGTTGTATTGATTCATAATTTCAAGCTCTTATCTACTACGAATGATACAATCAATATCTGTGACTTACGAATAAAACGAATATGAGATTAGGAAAAAATTATTAGGTAACCACAAACTAAACTGCAATCAATCCGATAACAAGTTTGAACTTTAACCCCCGTTTCACACACTACGATTTTTTTGCCATTCCTATAAATTCTCATAGATTGAATGAAGCTTGGCAAACATATTAAAAATCATGTGCGCAGATACACATTATGTGTTTGCAAAGTAATGAACAATCGAAGAGGATCCTAGGTATTCTAGGAAGAGTTCTATTATTCTATGGTTTAATCTAGTGGAATTTATAAGGACAGCAAAAAACATGCCGTCCAAAAATCGTGGTGTGTAAAACAGGACTCAAGTATGATTTTGAACTACTGTATTCAACTATGTTGACTGCCATCGTCAAACATTCAAAGCCATTCATGAGTCAGAAGCGCTCATAAATATGTTCTTTATAAGCATTATAGCCCGACTCAACTTGTTACATGAACTAATAACGCCCAATCATGGATTTTTTCGATCATTTATCATTAGAGTATGAAAGTGAATTTTGAAAGTGAAACTATGACACTATCGAATAAATTAGAATTTATTTCTCTAGTATCTATCAAGAAAATGTGGTGATATTCACTGAAATAATGAATAATGCCTGAATCACTCTTTATTAGGAGCCTAATGGGGAAATATTGATGATGATGATGATAATAAACCATGAGAACTCCGATCAAAGAAGTGGAGTTAACTGAATAAGACGTCAAAAATGTATTCCTATTCTTTTAAATCACGATCTAGAAGTTGAATAAAAGAGGTGGAGTTCATTGAATAAGACATCAGAAGTTTATTCCAGTTTCTATTCTGATCTAGGAATTGAGCAATTCTTATCGCATTCCGCGGTAGCAAACATTCGCATTTCACGTGACCGTTCAAGTGAATCGTAGCGTAAAGGTTGATGGTGGGTAGTGTGGATTTGGATGTGAACGCCAGTAGTTGAGTTATTATCGAGTTGTTGTGTTCATTTATCAGGTGCATACTTTCTACTGAACAGCTCACGAACCTAGAAACGCATGTATTTCAATGTTATTGAAATGCGGCAACTAAAACAACAAAAAAATCTGCACGATTCAAGAGCATGCTTGATTGTACGCTATTGTAATCCAATAAAGAAGTACTGTATGCAAATGTGAAGGCGATAGTTTTCATAGTAATTGATAATAATTCAACAACAATCCGTGTTCGTTGTTTTTTAAACAACTAGACTTTCTCTGTTTTGTTCTAGATCTTTCAATTTATAAGTTTCTTAAGAAAAGTTTGTTTTTTAAGAGAATTTCCCAGTGATTTGAGCTTTGAGATTGTAATCGTAGTTTCTCTATGCACAGATCTTGATTGGAATAAATCATGAACTTGACTTTTGTACTTTACAATCTAAATATGAGAAAGAAGTAATTTTGGGCAATCACTTCTTGTTATTTTTCAGCTAGAAAGAGTTTTACTTATTGAGAGGCTTATAAGCTATTTCTTTTCAACTTAAATTGATAAGTTTAATCAAGAATGGTGTGTCCCATTGGTTTAGTCTTCCATATTGGTTATTGACTTACTAATTTCCACACATATTTACATAAGAATAAAGGATTCTTTTTGAATACTTGAACTTTTGAAAACTTTAGCACTCAAGTAATTCTTGTGGCTTGCTGCGTTGAAGTCTTCCTATTCCAGGCAATCACATGTGAACACAATTTGTGATAAATTCTGTAAAATAATGTGGAATAAAAATACATATAAGCTAGATCCTTAGCAATCGAGCTAGACGTGTTTTTAATTTATATAAAACTGTTTGATAATTACGTGTTGAGAACTTGGTCATGCACTTTAAAACTCTTAATTTAGCATGCGTTTGCTTGAACAGTATCCAACCATAAATTTCAACCGTAATCAAACCGTTGAATAATTAGTGGATGTTTCCAAGACATGCAGTTGAAATTATAATAAGTCCAAAGTAATCTTTAATAAGTTCAAAGTACCGTATTATAATGGATAATATATTTTGTGTCAAGATTTTAAGAAATATTCAACTGTATTAAATTTGCATTGGTTGTATAAGTAATTTGTGATCAATATAGCTATAATATTCTATACTAAGAATATTCGAGTGAATTTAATTCTCATTAGAAATATAAGATTTCTGCATCGAATATCACTCTATTTTATTCGCTATTAAGGCATGGCATGAGTTGTCATGATATATCAGTCGTGTTCTTGTAATAAATGGTGTTTTAATCGAATAAACTAGCATGAGCTACCAATTTTTCTTCTGGTTTATGTGTTCGACCAGAAAGCAGTTGCAAGCCGATCGTTTCCTTATGGAAAGAGGTTCAGTTGGAACGAGTATGTGCTCGAGCTCCCACGCAGAGTTCAGCCGGAATACAAGTGCCGCCGTAATTGCAGCACTCAGCAAGAGAGCTCAAACCCGAGCTCGAGTATTATCCGCTCAGTCATACTGCGGCCGACCTGGTATTATACGCCTCCATAGCCCCAGCCAGCTCAACGTTTTTGACAAATTGTGAATTAAGGTATCGTAAATAGCAATCTGGCTCACAGCGTACATGCGGTATTACAATAATTTTCTTTGTATAGACCAAGCGTTAGCGCTATTAAACTGGCATAGTGTTTCTGCAATAACTTATTTGGTGGAGAGTTTATAGGAGGACTGGGTTTTTAGATTTTTTGTCTCGCAGTTCAGAGCGTGCGTGGTGGATTGCTGGTTGACAAGCATTTCACGATACAAGTGAACATCTGAAAAAGGTTTCGCTAGATATGACATGTAAATTACATTGTAATTTTTTGCTTTAAAAGATCGCTTTCCAGTGATTTGAAACATCGACCACATAACACAAATAATTTATTATAATACAGACCAAATCATGTACCTTGTTTTGAATCCATTTAAAACTGTGAGCTTGGAGCACATGATTATGCTCTATAGAGTGCTCTATACACATTATGTTATCGAAATAATATTGGAAAAATTATTGAAAAATTCAAAACCCGAATAATCCGGCTACTAATTCTTTCAATATCACTTATCATCGAAAAAATATATTGTATCTGCGTCGACTTGCTTTCTTCAAATTCCTATTATTGGAGCCTTAATTTAACAAAGTACAATACTAACAGTTCTGGTAATACATTCTGAAGTGATGAGTTAAATAAGATGTGAGATTGCTTCCGATGATATCAGGATGATATCAGTCAAGTCTTTTCAACAAATAATCGTAAGAGAGAGTTGGATGTGAGAATTCTGGAAAAACTTGCTGTGAGAAATTTGAATCCTTTCAACTTCCAACCACCTGGAAACAGAAAAAACCTTTGAGCTTAGCGATATTATCTGTGCTGAAAGTCAGTCTCCATTTATTATGATCCAATTACCGATCAACTCAATTTTCTCGAGTTCATCCGTCAAATTTTCAATCAATATTCATTTAGTCTCAACAATCTTTAAAACCTAATAGATGAGAAATCAATTACTACAAAGGGTCTATAAGTTACCCTGGAGGCACGTGGGATAATGGCCACCCAAGCCGCGCCAGCTTCCCCTATTAATTATGCCAAGATCAAAGGGTTTTCGTCTTTCCGACTGAGCTCTGTCCATCACCAGTGACCCTTGCAGTATGGCCTGCTCTCTAATTTACTGACCCAATTCGATTATTAACTGGCATTATTTTACTCGCCCTTTAGCTCCTTCGTGGGTCGCATCCCTTTCAAGTCCGAATCATACTCTTTGGTGCCGACGTAGAAGGCATTAGGGCTAATCAGTCCATTCCCACGGATCCTTTGCGCTAGGTGAGAGCGGTGCATTGCGTTTCAGTGCCGCTACGTTGAAAGCTGGCCGGTGGTTTGATCAATGTAATGTGCAGCGCATGGAGGTGAGCGAACTAGATGATCAATCGCTCTACATGGACTGGCAACTCTACTGGGCGTGATGCATTTAGTTCAATCAGAGACAATGTATTATTATTATTGTCTCTGGTGCAATGGTATCAGAGGAGGAGCTAATGAATTTTGATAGATATATCAAGGAGGTATATTGATTTCAGGAAATATTTATCTAAGATATATTAAAGAAATACCAAGTTTAAAATAATATTGATTTTCGAAAAAAAATATTATTGAATAAGAACGGATGATAACAATATAAAAGTATAATAATTGATTCAAATCCTTTCATACTCACTATGCATTTCTTTTAAATTTCATCTACTTTTCTTTGATTGATCCTTCCTCCAAACAGTTGATGAGCTGTTACATTTATTTAATTACATTAGATGGGAAATTTCTCAATGACCTTGAAAATTATGAATGAATTAGTGATGTTCGTTATCATCAAGTCTCCGTGGCGCAATCGGTTAGCGCGTTCGGCTGTTAACCGAAAGGTTGGTGGTTCAAATCCACCCGGGGACGATTATTTTTGGTGTTATTGTGTAGGCAATCTTATTATTCCATTTGTGATTGAAGTGAACTTCATTTTCAGATTCCTTACTCATTATCTTGTTGTCCAATTATCTTACTCTTTATCTTGTTATCTAATTATCTTACTCATTATCTGTTGATAATGACTCGTATAAATGTTTTGACACGTATTTTCTTGTTCAGATTTATGTATGGATGGACATTGATATAATTTTTGCAGTAATAGGATCTTGAAGCTTTGATGTGAATATTAGAAAATCGATTGATAAAAATTTACATGTTCTTATAAATGTTCGAACAGATTTCATAATCTCTGATGATAGTGATCATCAAAAATTCAAATGAACTGAAATGATCTCATCTCGACAAGGTGCAAGTACCTTGTTCCAACCATGCTTCTATTTCTTGCACTGGAACAGTATGTACATTAATGTACAATTCTATAATTCTTATAATTCAATTGTACTGAGGATTTGACATCAGATAAGAGATACACCAACTTAAGCTACAAAGTATGTTCAATAAGTTGAACAAGAATATTAAATCCAAGCTGGTTGAAAACTTGTTCTGGGGAGGTGGAGATGAGTTCTGGAGGGTTGAATTCCCTCAAACTGAAACTTTTCGAAGCGAAGGCTGGCGTTCACGTCTAATTAGGCGAATTCCTGTCATTAATATACAGCTCATTTCTACTGCAACCCCACTCCGCACCGTGCGTTGCCCTTCATCAAACCTCTCCAACCCAATTTCTCCACTCACCAAGACACCAACGGACTACAATCTTTCATGGTCTGGATCTTATCACTTCTCCTCTCCCACTCTTCTTTTCCTCTTCTAACCACTCTGTCTTTCTCCTTATTCTTTTCCACTTGCTTTCCTTCTTCTTTCTCTACCATACCCCTTTCTTCATCCTCCTCTTTCACTCTTCTTCACCTTTTCTGGCCACTCTTTCCTTCTACTTCTATATTTTCACGTAATCTTCCTTTCCTTTCTTCATCTCACCTCTTTCTTAGCCCTCTTCTTATCACTCTTTCCTTCTCCTTATTCAGTTTCACCTACTTTTCCTTTCTCCTTTGTCACCTTACTCCCCCTTCAAATTTTCTATCAAGTATCTACTCCAGTCTTCATCAACCTGCAGATCTTCTACATTTACATTCTGATTTAGAAACTGTAACTAACCAGAATTTCAAACTAAACAACTACCGGTACCGTTAATTATTTTGTTACTTAGAATTTTCCGAGCTAGGAAGTCTTATTTTGAATAACATCGAATCGATAGTACCTTATTAGCTATGCCTAGTTGCTTAATAACGATAGAAGATAGTTGATTGGAAAGTGAGTCAGCTTCTATTTATTTTATAGTTCTTCGATTGTCTATGGTACGATCTCTTATGAAGTCTGTAGCAAATTCACTTAGAGAATGAGTTCATGGTTTATCCAAAAATTCAAGCAATTTTGAACTCAATTTCGACAACCGCTGATAAATTCATTTGTCGATAAATCAAGTTTTTTTTAGTCACTCATCTGAATCCTGGGTAAAGTTTCTGTTAAATTCAACAAATTTCCATGTTATTACTTTCTGTTGTCGAAAATCTTCAGTTCTATTCATATAGTATAGTATTCAAATCAGCTTGCTCATATTTGCTCCTAGGTGAGATTGAGTTTTGTTTGATAAACTATCAATGAATTCAGGGTACAGCGTTACTTAGCACTGTTTATTGAGCCAACAACTGAGTCAAGTCACAACTTAGTTCATTAATGTCGGCTGCAAAGTCATAAAAGAGTCGGAACTTCTGTTGAGATTGCGGCGGGGCAGATGAGACACAAAAGACGATGGCAAAGTTTTCTCGATAAACATTTGCTGAAGGTGTTTCTTCCACAAACAAAGTGCAAAAGAATTCCACCAGGCGAGCAATAAAAAGGCTGAAGAAAGTTTCCTCTGTTTTCTCCTCTCTATTCATTGTGTGTGTTTTGGGAGAAATGCATGAGCAAGGATAAAACGAAATATAACTTATTTATAAAATCGCTAAAAGACAGAAAGCCGTGGCTGCAGGGGGCTCGTGTAATATGAGCAAGAGTATGCGAAACCGAGAGTAGGAGAAAATGGAAAGAAAGAGAATGAGAGAGCAGTTTGGTAAGTGATATGGAGGAACGTTTTGTGTGCACAGTAAGCGAAAGACCCCACCTCGCGGGAGCACTAACTACTTCATGAAAGTGCGCTTTCTTTTCAGGACCAAACACGATTTTCTTTTCAGCTGGATTCGATGGATATGTACTACTGGAACATTACATATTTCGAGTATTGTTTTGTTATGTTATCTAACCAGTGAGAATAGGATATTGTTGGTAGACCATTGATAGTATAGAATAGTGATGATATAATAGAATCTATTCTATTGTTACTGTGTTCAACATTCAAAAAATAACCTGCTTAATTTCATGTTGATCGAACGGGATTGAGAGAATAACTTCAAGTCTCTAAGATATAAAGTGGACAATTGAATAGTTACAATGAAGTATAAAAATAACGTTGTTTCTCTGCTTCCTTATGGTTCCTTCTTCTGTGTGTTCTATTTTATTTAATAATGTGATAAGCAACCGAAATTTTCTGTCTTCATGATAGAAAATTATTAATATATTCAAGTAATTTCAAAAGTAGTCAAGAAAGTATCTCACTTTCTTATCCAGGGCTACTGTCTTGTGTACTATACCTCTTACCTCATTAATTTTTCTGAAGTGCTCCTACTTCTAGTTCAAACTGGCATTTTAAACTTGGATCATTTGAGCGTAATATACTCTCACGTGGTGAAGTTGGAAATTACTTTCCGGAATGACCTCCACTTTATGAGTTACTTTTGAGACTCTCATAACACATGAAGCTTGATGAACTTTACCTGTTTTTGAAATATGAGTTCACTCACTGCTTCATCAGCTTTTCGATGATTTTGAATTTTCAATAACCAATTCAGGCTTGAAAGTTCTAAACGAGAAACTGAATATTTTCTGGAGTAGCCTATTACATTGATCGTGATTATTTTGTGAAATCATTTTTAGTTTCCATTCAATTCTGTAACATTTCTTCATTTTTTCTTCGTTGTTCTAATGAGTTAATATTCAGTTTTAATTGAGTCTCAAAATTATTATTATTATTTAGCGTATGCTTTCGTTAGTGGGGAGACCCAAGGGTTCCACTTCGCAATACAATAACCTCATTTTTCACCTCATTAGTCTCAAAATTAAGTCCAAGAATAAGCTGCGTCCAGTTCAAGTTCAGTAACCTGTATCCATTCAGTTTTCCTTCCATTCCAGTACATTCTCTCCCAGAATCAACAGTCGGTTTATAGAAGCAACAGGATGAGTAGAGTAGCAATATTCCACCCATCTCTGACACTCTTCAGATTTCCACTGTCATTCACCCAGAAGTTTTTCCAAGCCTAATGACGTACAAGACCGTGTCACCGTCAAAAGTAAAAGTGGTGTCTTTCATAGGAATGTGTCAGGCGGCGTAAGCTGCTTGTATATTCACCCCATCTCATTTGTCAGCTTCTTGTGTAATTTGCAGGCCGGCGCTGAGTTATACGTCAGCTGAGAAATGAAAAGCCAGAGTGCACGCTTTTAAATGTTTAATTCCGGGATGTCCATAAAGTCCTGGTCTTTCTGCATAATGCATATCCGGCTCTCCACGTGGATCACAGTATTCATTCCCTACTTAGAGACGTTCCCTATCCCTAACTTCTCCAGCGAAACCTGAATTTCTCCAGCAAAATCCTGAATTTCTCCAGCACGAATCGTTCCTGCGTGTTCACCCTCATTTTCCAGCAAAATCGAGCGGATGCTCTGGAGTTTATTTTGCTCGTGACGGAATTTCGTCTTCTCAAACGTCGCTGTTTGCAGAAACGCATCTCTCATTTGCATGTTAATGGATTTTAATTTGTTCTTCGCGTAATTAATTCTGGGTGGTTGTTGGCAGCAGTGTGATGGCTCGCAACACGTTTCTTGCAAGGAATTATTGAATGTACTACTGCCGAATAATACAAATAACGCTCTTTAGAAGTCACTTTTGAACAATATTATTGATAAGGTTAACATTTGATTTGCTTGAACTGAGTGTCATCAACTTTCACATTGTCAAGAAAAAAAAATTTCACATTGTATGAATAATGTATTATAATCATGTAGGCTAATCATGAAACTCCATGATTATGTTCAATCTTTCACGGTTTTAATAACGTTTTCAATATGTTTTGAAATACTTTTTTGTAAATTTCAATTCATTGGTATCATTTGATGTTCGGGAATAATGTATTTAATATAAAATTATTCGATAGATTAAATTACATTATTTTTTTCGTATTTCCAAACAAGTCTCATGGCTCGCTGTGTTCGGAGTGGGTGGGTGAGTTTGTTTTAGATGACGACAAAGTTGAAAATAGCGGAGTGAGGTTTGAATCTCTATTTGTCGCATTGTTTAGATTATTATTCAGCTGTTGGCTGATGTCTGCCAACATAGGGGAATATTGTTAATTATACAGCAATGTGGAGCGAACATCAAAGCGGACATTACTCTCTGTCTCTTTCTCCATCTCAAACTTCTTTCTCTTTCCATTTCTCTTCCTCTGTACTCTCTTAGTCTTTCTGCCTCTCTCTTCCAAACACAGTTTCCCATTTTGATTCTCTTCTCTCACTCTTGGACCCCTTTTCCCACCCCCTCACAGTGAGTTAGTTAGAAGTCCGGGCCCCCTCCCCACCCCACACTCATCCATATGCCCCGTGTTTACTAAAACCACGCCGGAAGCCCCGGCATGTTTGTAACGCTAATAAAATATTACTTTCAGCAGTTACCAGCGCAGAATGATAAAACTCTTCTGCTGCAACTTCAAAGCTGCTAAATGAGATGGGTCTCATACATACACCATGTCCGACTGTTGTTAAGTTAAATAAACACCAAGCTTTATTGCTATGTCGGTTCCTGTGAGATGAAACTCTAGAAATTTGGCGAATCGGTTGTGGAAATTTATTACACGTGTTGTAAATTCATTGAATGTATTTTCAAAGCTCTGCTTCAGATTTGGATTCTGAAGAAGTTTTGGCGATTTGTCAATCCTAATTTCCATAGGAATGATTCAAGAGAAGGAGAATAGAGCATTGTTTCCAAGACCCCTTGTTTCAGCTAATATGATTCAATATTGAGTTCAAATGGATTCTGAATAATCAATTCACCAAATGAATTCTTCTAGGATATAGGATTCTCCTTGATAATGAGAGAGCAATCTTCATCATTAACATCTTAGTTGCTTTCCAGGGTACTCCAGCTTTTTTCGATATTGTAACTGGGATCTCTCAATCAGAAAACTGGTGTTTGTAGCAACATATACACATAATATTGTTTTGTTGGAAACATTCTATTGTTATTTAGTCTGCTTTGATTATGGCTACTAAGTACTTTCCCGTTATATTTCTACTCATAACCTATTTATTCATTTATTTTCCCTCTATTATCCCCTCACATTTCTAATAAGACTTCACCCAAATTCAAGAAATGAGGAAACACAAAATACAAAGAAACAATAGGAGTTTTTCTCTTTAGGCTGAGTCTAAGTTCTTATTCAGAAATGAACCTTGTTATTTACAGTCATCAATTCAAAATTCAGTCTATTCGTAGTTTATTAGCAGTGAATCATAATCGTTTCACAATTACTACAAAAAGTAAATAAATACTGTTGTTTTATTAATAATATTTCCTCCAACAATCCAAAACTCCACTCTACTTGATTGGAACGAGAAAGGTTAACAAGCATAATTATTATATTCATCGAGTTTTCGAAGTGTTGAACGTAAATACAGGATGAAGCGTCATTAAACAGCATCCAACGACGAAAAACATTTACAGCAAAGGCTATTATTTCAGAGAGGTGTGGAGAGGGAAAGTGAGAGCAAAAGAAAAAGAAGGCGAAGGAGATAATGGTTTCAGCAGTACTTGGATGCCGTTGATAGGGCGAGCAAGATAAATACAAAGAGTGGGTGCTGAGAACAAGGAAGGCGAGTTTGAAAATAGCAAAAACAGAGAGGAACAGTTAATTAAACCGGGGGCGTTGTTCTCAGCCACATCAAAGAACTTCAACTGTATCTGTTGAACAGTTCTTGTTTACTTTATCCAAGTCCTGAAAGCTTCCGAGGTAGCTTTCCGGACAAAGTACTACTTACGATGTCTAGATAGACCTGGGCAGGTCGAACGCTCCCAAACAATTCCAAAACGAAACTCCTGCCCCAGGCAGCATCTTAAAGTATGCCTACTACAATGAGAAAAAACCTTTTTCACCTTCCCTCCACTTTAAAAGAAGTAACTTCAAACTGGCGTGACACAAATAAGATGAAGGAATACAATGTATTTCAAGTTGAGAGTTACATGAAAAAGAGTGTAATCTCCCAGGAGTTCTCTGTTTTATTCCGTGAACTCATTCATCCATTCGGAAAAAGCACTCTTGAGCGAGAGAATTTTTGAAATTCCTCACATCAAACAAAACGTGGAGAAATATGTGGGTTAGGAGTGTGTAGAGGGAATGAAATACGCCCTTGAAAGCTTGAAAGCACGCCAGGAACGTCAGAGAACTGAATGAGTTCAAGAGCGCCCAACATACGAGAATCAAGGATTTCTTTACCAAATCATATCAAGTTCGTGTTTAAGGAATCTTATAAATTATACAGTAGAAGTTACCCAAAGCACGGGAAAATTATTGTTCTCATATGGATTACAGCAGATTCTTCACCCTTTTGTTATCCATGTCCAATAAAAGACTGAAAAATACTTAAGAATGCAAAGTATGTCAGAGTGATAAAGTTATAAATGTTGTTATAATTCACAAGACATTGTTCAAATCCAAGCCAAGACGATTGTGTTTTTGGAAATAATATATAGAATTGCCTCAATTCAATCTGGACAAGGATTTGGAATTATCTTAGTTAGGCACTGAGTAGAAATCTCACGTTACCGATGATTCAATGTTGATCAAGATGAAAATTAGTTCTGATAATGAATTCACACAGTTTCAGAGATTGTTTTCCGTTTATCAACTGTATGACTCTTATAATATTCTGATGTCAATTAACCAAAATTATTTTAGTGTATTTATGAATGTCACCACGCCTCTTGAAATTGCAATTCTTGAAACTTAGCGATCTGCATCACTCTCACATGTCGAATTAACCTCTTCTAGATCGCTTTAATTGTTTAACACGAATACAACCAGAGCAGCAAATAACGATAATGTATGCACTTACTTTTCTAGTTGGTCTCAAAAACAACAAATTAAACACACAGTAGTCGGGATTTAAACATGTCCCGACAAGATTACCAGGTCACATTCGTATATATTTAGCCGGTGCTATTAAATACGGAGTAAATAAAGTTTTCTCACGCGAGATCAAACAAGATTTCTATACAGGGGGTTCGATCAAAATAACAGTATTCAGTGTGTAAATAGGACCGAATCAGAATAGCTGGTTGTGATTGGTGTTTCGTGAGTTGTGGAGGAGGGGGTAAGAGGGGGAAACTGAATTATTGGGGAATGTTGAGAGTGATTTTGTGATCAAGGAGCATAGAGGGTTGGAAGAAAGTTGGTTTGTGTGTGTTGTGTAGTGTTATATACTTCTGAAACAAACTCACACACTAACTCAGTCCACACACAGTCTATACTTGGTATAGTCTGTCCAAGTAAAGAAGACATTCTGGCAAGATGGGAAAATGAGACCAGCTCGGTCAGTATTGACTCAAAAATTATGAATTTGGTCTTAAATAATTGTAGATAACATTCTGATTTACAATTTGAGACCAATTTTTTTCAACTTACATTGGCCGAGCTGGATTGATTTTCCCATCTTGCCAGAATGTCATCTTTGTTTGGGCTGACTATATATATATATTTTTTTTTGTCAGTGAAAGTGGGCTGACTATATATAGGCAACTTAACTCACCACACATCAAATAATGTAACACCACACACACTGACACAACACATAGTGTGAGTGAGTAGAGTTTAACCTACAAGATTCAGATACTTTGACGCAGGTTAAGTTCGATATATAACATCTCGGGTGGCCTAAGGTATTAACAAGGGTTAGTAAGTCTTATTACTATAGATATATCTATAGTTCTATGTGGTTAGTGTGATAGCGTGACGTCACGTTATTCAGTCACGTGATATCCCAAGTTGATAACTAGCCACAGGCGGTCCCTTACCACGTATATCAGTGACGTGCTGATATATAGATATGAAGTTCGGTTAACTATGGGGATAGACTGAATAAACGTACAAGGAACCTACATGTTCTGGCCAGTATACCTTGATAGTGTGTTGTGTGTGATAGAGGAGTAAGGTATGATAGAAACAGGGTTTACACTTGATAGTAACATCGTATTAATGTAGCATACATTCTGTAAAGTAGAGGAAAATAAAGGTGTGAGTGATAAAAGAGAACGTAGAGTTATTATGTATTTCTATGTATTTCAACTTTCATTAATGAAAAATACAAATTTATGATCCATTATCCAGTTATAGCCCTTAATCGTTGGAATTAGCGTTTTTTGAGCATTTAAATTTTTCCCACTACCCCAATAAACGTTGAAGTTACAGACTTCAAAGTGGTTTCATTGAATTTCTCAGATAATTTTACATAGGAATTGATTATTTTAAAACCTAAGTGGAGCCTGTAAAGAATTACAAAAATTAATCTTTTTCGAAAAATATAAATTTTCCGCCATTTTTATCTCGGTAACAAAGCGTTTCTGGGGGTTTGTCCCATGGAACTTTTTTGTGTACTTGGTGTAAGGAATCAGACTAAGAAGCACATTCCTCCTGAAACACCCTGTATAGACTATGGTTTATCACACATGGAAATCAATCTGAGAATAATCATCAATATTATTGAATGTATTCTGATTGTATCATCTGTGAAGAGAACAAAGAAATTACTCCACTTTTTTCAAATCAATACTGTGTGAGAAGTGGAATAATTATTATGTGTGGGGTGTGGAAAAGTGTAAACTAAGGAAAATCGTAAAGAAAAAATACTGAAAGAATGAAGAACTATTGGATTGCAGCAGAGTGAAAGAGTAAAAAGGGAATGAGAATAAAGAGAATAAAATGGGGAACTGGCGATAAAGAGAGAGGAAAAGTGAGAAAGACGCTTTCCTCACCTCTGAAGAAATTCGCGTCAGCCGCTGTCGTTGTCGTCGTGTGTTTTCCAATCCCCATTAGGGCCATTATCATAATTACATTTTCCGACATGATTGCAACGTTGCCGCTGCTGCCTTGTTAAGAAAACGTACATGGAAAGTGATTTCCATCAATGGGGTGCGTGATGTGTTATAACTAGCTGACTTCGACTGGTTTGAGAAGCTGTTGTGAGCATGTTGAAAAAAATGAATATCCAATGTTGAAATGAGTATAAAACGAAGAAAGTCGCAATTGTCTACTGTCTACATGGTGAAAAATTGATTTCCTCAACTAAACATAATTTGAAGAAGAAACCCGAATTTGTTTATTTTGTCATTAATTTCAAAGAGAACAATGTAATGTTGTTAACTACTATTCAAGTGAAACATGTGTTTGAGTATCATAATAAGTGAAATAAACTCTCCCGTGATCTTCAATTTCTTCACCTTTCACATGAGTTTTGATTTGAGCAATTTTAAAGGATATTATTTCAAATTAGGTTACGAAAAATACATCTCCACGCATGATACTTAAGTTGATTGGTAATCAACCTACTGTACATTATAAAAAAAATTCACTTTTCCTATTAGGCCTAGTCTCTATAAAAATTTCCACTCCATCAAATACGCGAAGTAAATTGAAGTACAGAATAAGTACAACCATGGATACTAGAATACATTCTAATATCCTGATTCATCCATTCTTATATCCGTGAGGTCAACAGGTTTTGTATATTGTAGCCTTATAATTATATTAAATTATATCATATTATATTATGTATATTATATTGGTGGTATCATACGCCTATACGTTATCTTTAGAGTTTTAAATAATACTCGTATATTTTTATTTGAGGAGTCAGCTGAAATATTGCTGATTTTCAAAACTGCAATGATCGGACCTCTATTCTATTTTTGTGATAATTAGATTCAAAATTTTATCACTTCGACTTCTCCTTGGTGTGAGTAGCCTACTTTTGTGATCCCGTATACAATATTCTTTGGCAACTACAGTATTTCAATAATTCATTTGCAGATATTTCAATACTTCTATTACAAATCGCAAGAACTACTATCGCAAAAACATAATGAAGAAGACTAATTTTATCAATGTAACTACTTTTTCATTGTTATCTCTCAACGGTTCGTTTTCACATTCAGTTCCATTTTTTCTTGTCAATAATAAATTTAATTCTTTAATTAACATCGAGGTTCCATGGTGTAATGGTTAGCACTTTGGACTCTGAATCCAACGATCCGAGTTCAAATCTCGGTGGAACCTTCTCTTTTACAATAATTATTTTTCACAAATGTTAATTTTCTTTTCTTGAGCTACTTAGAATAAGTTGAAATTTCCAAGTCTTTTAAATTTTATTCTTCTTGCTCAAAATAATTCTCTATGATGATTTCTTTCTACATTCGTATCAAAGATACTTCATTTCAGTTGATGAATATTGTTGTAGGAGAATGTATTATTGTATTATATAATATATTATATATGTTTCAAGTAAGAAATAAGAGGTTGTGATTATCATATAGAGCAATAATAATAATAATAATAATAATAGAGCAATCCATTTCAGACTATACTTGTTATGTTTTAATAATTTGACAATCTTCATGTAATGCCTCATGTTTTGTTTCGTAATCTACATCCCTAATAAAGAAGGAAACTATTTTTTTAATTAACACTAATTCCAATATCGATAATCAAACTGACTGTTTGAGGTACAGACAACTAGGCTACTATAATTCAACAATAAGTTCATCAAGAATAGAGCATGATGCACTAACTTAATCTGTTGCAGAGTGGTTAATCAACTCACTGCTGTTTTCATCCATGCGTTGTTTCCCGCTGAATGTTGAATTATCCACAATCAATCTTCATAATACGATTGCGTTACAGCGTCGGTTGACAGTTTTTATGGGCAAAGCGGCCATGTTCACATGGCGTTTCCCATTTACGATCGGTGAAAATTCATTGTCAGTTGTAAATCAACGCGAATATTTCAGCGCGGCTTTCGGAGGGAACGTCATCACTAATTGCCAGTGATAAAGTAAGTGTGTGACGTATTATAACCGTCAACATACCGCTTATTATATCGAATACATTTGGCGTAAATCTTTATTAGAGGTAACCATTTGGTCTTGTCAACGATTTCGTTCTGAAGGATGAATGATTTTCAGGAATTTTGTAGAACTTATTTAGCGAAGACTACTTTATGTTCTCATGGATGTTTTTGCGGCATCAAATCGAAGATAATAATACTCTTGTTCATATTATGTAGATTTCTCAAAATTTGTCTCATTTGTGAATTTTTGATTCAGATATAAGTATTCTCATTACATTATTCTGGTGTTCAAATGTTTAAATAAATGAATTCATAATTCGATGATTAACTGTACTTATATAGTTATTACCTTTTATAGGTATAGATAGGAAACCAAATGTTGAATTGAGAAGATGTTATGACAAGTTATCAAACTCTGTAAAATACAATTGAGGAAATTCAATTTGGCCGCATTTCTATTGGTTATAATCATATGTAATATATGAATCTCCAGGGGTACAACTGGATAATATATATTCTTCATTACAAAATTTTTGATCTAGTATGATTTTATTCGTTTGTGGGAGTGTGAGATATAGATAGATGATTTAGCTAACATTGTCGTAGTCGATTATTCAATCAATAGCTTACAAGGCATATTTTATTTAGCTGATCAGAACAATTAATGATAGCACTCTGATGACACTCAGAACGAATCGATATCAGTCTATTGTTTCTGCAGACGTGTTAAATACTATTGCTGATTATATTCATAACCTAGATTGGCAAACACTCAAATTGTCTTCAACAAGGTTCCATGGTGTAATGGTTAGCACTTTGGACTCTGAATCCAACGATCCGAGTTCAAATCTCGGTGGGACCTTCTCTTTTTTAATTTTTAAGACAGAAAGACGTTTATTTTCTATCAAATTTCAATATGAGAAATTAAAATACAAAATTGATTGGATCTCCAATTGAATGGGATGTCAAATTGTGAATTTTATCTAATGAGAAGTAGTCTACACTCTACAACAGTTCTGTTGTTTACTATCATTATAGAGTTGGTAACTTTCATTCATTTCGAAGTGAATAGAGCTTGCGACAAATCTTGTACCATGCAGTACTATCTCCCAAAACTAATTTAAAGTTTGGATACAAATCTCAGAGTTTAATTTTGATGAAGTGTAACGTATCATCCCGCTGGAATGATATTATCTTTCTCTTTTTCTACACATCTCTCTGACAGTCAGTCTGGTTTCGACACGGAAAGTCGACTATCGATGCCATTAATAACTTCCTTTGCCGAATATACAAGTCACTGGATACTGAAAAAAAGGCTTTGGGTTTCTTTATCGATTTCCAACGAGCATTCGATAGTATTGATCACGATATTTTGATAGAGAAGTTGCGACATTATGGTTTTAGAGGTTCAGCACTAAAATGGCTGAAATCATTCACAACGGATAGATTGCAGATTGCAGAAATTGAAGACACAAAACAGAAAATAGTGAATCATAAATACAGATCGAAAGCTTGCCTGATAAAGAGAGGAGTACCACAGGGGACAGTTCTCGGTCCTATATTATTTTCATTGTTTATAAATGATTTACCCAGTAATGTACCTGTTGCCAGTAGTGTTCTATTTGCAGATGATGCAAACTTTCTTGTTGTCGGAAATCTGCAGCAACTTCTAAGGCAGGGAGAGCTCGTCATAGAAAGCATCGAGAATTGGTGCAGGGCAAACAGACTCAAAGTCAACGTGGAGAAGACCTGTCTTGTCAATTTTTCAATTAACGATTCCATCCGCCCTGCATTCCAAGATGGACTGGATTTCAAGATGGATTCGAAAGAAATCAAACACAAAGGTGCTTGTGGCTTTCTAGGAATTGAGGTTGATGCTTGTTTGAGGTGGAACAATCATGTTGACGAGGTTGTGAAAAGACTAAGTAGAGCGACATTTGCTATCTCAAGATTAACGTTGAATATGAACAAGAGCGTAGTGTTCGCGGCTTATTATGGATACTTCCAACCTCTTCTAACATACGGCTTGATCTTCTGGGGCTCTTCAACTGGATTCGGCAGAGTATTCAGATCACAAAAGCGAGTAGTCAGGATGATGCTTGGGAAACCTCCCAGAACCCCTTGCAGGCCCCTGTTCCAAGGCGCCAGAATTCTCACTCTTCCCTGTCTATACATACTCGAGGCTGCACTACATGGATTTAAACAAAGAGCTTCCTGGGCTAGAGGATCGGACATTCATAGTTACAACACGAGGTCTAGGAATGCTCTAAGACTGGATGTACATAGAACTTCGTTTTCTAAAGTAGTCCTGATCACATGAGCAGAAAAATATTGAACTCTCTCCCACCTATATTATCTACAATTGAATCCAAAGTTTTGTTTAAGAATAAATTGAAGAGCTGGCTAATAGAAATGTGTTTTTACAGTGTGGTGGAACTTTTTGATCAGAGAGGTGCTTAAAATGTTATTTGCGATTATTTACGATGGTATTCACATCACATATGTATGAATGTATTTATTATGTTATCTTACATTTAAATTTGTATATTCTCATGAAATTGAAATTTTATATAGTCTATTATGTATGACGACTGTGAAACATATTTGATACAATATGTAAATGCAGAGAATAAACTAATATTAGACTAGAATAGTAACTAGAGAACAGAATAATTCTCTAATAACTAGAGAATAGAATAATATTCTATTCTATTCATTTCGAAGTGAATAGAGCTTGCGACAAATCTTGTACCATGCAGTACTAGCTCCCAAAACTAATTTAAAGTTTGGATTCAAATCTCAGAGTTTAATTTTGATGAAGTGTAACGTATCATCCAGCTGGAATGACATTATCTTTCTCTTTTTCTACACATCTCTCTGACCTGTTTCGTGTTGCTCAATCACGGCATTTTCTGTCTCACTCTTCCTTCCGCTCGAAGTGCATGTTTACATCTTCATTCCTAACTTATTTAGGTTTGTTTTCTTGAAGTAACAGATTAACCATCTCTTCCCAACGAAAGTATCCTTCTCTCTCTTGCAACCACACTGTTCACTCTCTTGGTACCCGCAGGCTGTTAATTAAAACTTTCAACTACCCACAATCTTTGAATCTTCCAACTTTTCTGATCTCCCCACCATCTGCTGTATCTACTGTAACAACCCTGCAGGCTTCTGCTAGTAAAAACAACACTCAACTATGTGGGTTGCGGACTGAAACTGCTCTAATGAGAATATTGTTGAAATATTATTCAAGATCTTAAAATCTGTGGTTTCAAAATATCTTGTATTTTCATTTAACATGAATAACTAATACAATATTACTCTCAGATTACTTCCGTGTACCTCAGGATCGATTCTTAACAGTGTTTTGAAATTTGTTTACAACTCCTTACAACATTGAAGATTCAAAAGTCGGCTGATTTTCTATGATCAATTAATTATCTACAGTGCATATAGTTTTCGTTAAACTTGTGAAGTGGGTGATGATTTATGAATCTGCAATGATCTCAAGGTTCAATATCTAATTATTCCCAAATATTCACGAATTGAATATTATGATAAATACAGTCATGTTCAATGCATCATAAATTTATTTTTTAAATGAAAACTCTTCTAATCATATTTTCTTCTTTCATTTTCAGGTATGTACAAATCTCATCCATTCTAATTTTGATAATGAAGATGGTAAGTTCATGAATACTTTACTCTTTGTTCATGTACAGTATATTATGCTTCTTCTTGATAGTTCCAAATCAGTCTGATAATTTTTTATAGAAAAAATTTCTGCATTATCCTGAAGAATCTAATTTCTAACTTCCCATTCATAACACTTGGGAGTCCGATCCCACTAGACATCATACCTGCAATCATATGGTAGTAGAAATCTGAAAAAGCAAACATTACGCTATCCAATCGGAAATTATACTTAATCGATTAATTTAGTTCCTATTCTGTGTGGTAATAAAAAAAACTTCACAGGAAGTCAAATTTTGGAAAAAATTAAGAATAATTATTTTCAGTTGAGGATTGAAATACTCTTGTTACTTTCTACACATCAATCAATATGAAATCACTTTACCTTTCCAAGAACGAAATATCCTGATTGATTTGAACCATTGAAAAAAATAACCGATTTAATTTCCATATTCTACTGAATTTAAAAAAAACACGTGATCCCCTCGAATGAATATCAAAGAGATGCGTTTCAAAAATTCTGTATTTGCATTTAGTTATCAAACAACGCGAATCAGCTTCACTCAAGGGGTTATTAATGAGGAAGGGAGTGAACCCTTGTTTCTCCCTGTACATACATGTACTGGAATAGTAAAGCGGAGGAATAAATCCATACATTTGCCGGTGAAATGAATGTATAACTGTTGTATACTAATGGGCACATCTCTCAGGGAAATTCATGCTGAAAGCAATAGCGTGTCCTTCTATCTGTGCAATTTCTGAATATGCATGTAAATGTCAATGTGCTCCCGAATTCATCCGTCACAAAGAAATCGTTTGACGTAATGTCGGCTCATGTTATTGAAATGACTGTCTCATGCATCAAACGGTTCCATATCAATCGGAGAGCATTTGGATATCTGGTGCTGTATAATTATAATCGAGTCAAGTTGACGTGAGATTGTTAGCAAAGATTGCCGCCAGAATTGATGATTCTAGGCATTCATGACTGTTTCCTGTTGAGATATCCTGTATTCTAGAGATCATGTGTAGTAGATACTGCACAATATATAACTTACTAGATACTGTATAAGCTCTAATATTGTTGTTGCCTTATTACATTTTTGTGTTTTTGTTCATCTACAATTGTAATTTTAAAAAGGATTAGTTTTCTTCAAATAACACCGTATTTGAACCTCACAGTCCTTCTCATTAGGTAAAAACAAAATATTATTTATTCATCTTGAATTCCCATTCTTCTTGTAGTTGTCTAAGCTTTCAATACCCGTTACCTAGATAGCTGCCTCTCATTTCGCCGTAACAGTCAGTATACACAGCAAAGCATAAGTCACTCCCCTTCACTTTCCACCAATCGTAGAGAAGCAAGGTCGGCCAATCACAATCGAGCTCCGTCCTATTGGTCACTGATAGCGGCCCAAGTAGGGTAGGCTAATACAGGCCTGGAATACAGCAATATTGTATTCCAATAATGATGATTCACCGTAATCTACGAAATAAGTTAATGGATTCATTGAAAGGTTATCATGATCAAATAATAATATTGTAGATAGTAAATATTAAAAGTAGTTGAATATTGAAAAATATTATGTTGTAGAAGATTTGATCAAATGAAAATTTCAATTGAATACAATTTTGTTGAAAATGGACGTCTTTCTGTATATTAAATTCAAAAAAAGTAGGTCCCACCGAGATTTGAACTCGGATCGTTGGATTCAGAGTCCAAAGTGCTAACCATTACACCATGGAACCTTGTTGTGGGTTTAAGAACAAATTTTCTTCATAAATTTATTCATCACGATTATCTGAAGTAAATGTATCGCCATAACCTGAAATTGGATGGCTACAAAATTGAAATTTTTATGATAATTTTTCCATCACAATAAGAATATCTGTTAATCTCTTCACCTCATTTCTTCAGAACAATCAACATTTTTATTCTTTTTATTTAATAATTCAATCATTGGTACAGTTTGCTGAAGACAATGACCCAGCTAACATACAACAACGTCATAACTATGGAGCTGTCTCTCATGAAATTAATTCATCATTTGCGATTGTTGATTTGCCAACTGACATGCTTCATTACAGCTCCAATATGCTTTGATAAAGACTGGATAATAGATTTATAAGCTTATTGCCGAAAACATTGGCCAAATAAGTCGGAGAACATTTCAAAGAGTGCAGTATGTTCTTAAAAGTTCATTATCAATAATTAAGATATTGAATATGTTCTATTGGCAATATTCTGGACTCTCTTCACAGTACTCAACTGAGTCGCCGAGTTGAGTGCATTTATGTTGGAAATTCCATAATATTGGAAAGTGAAAGTTCGGCAGAAATAATGCAAGGTGTCGGAAAAAGGCCTTAGTATTCATATTGTGTGGAGTTTGGCTCACTCACATCCCTGGGGTTTGCAAAAAAGAAGGGTGCCACTCTCGTTAGTGAGACGACGACGAAAGATCTCGGGATTTTTCCATGGGGGAAATTATGGCGGAGGGAGGGAAGGAAAAGAAATATCACGTGACCTGGTCGAAGCAGCTGAAGTCTGTCCAAGCAGAAGACATTCTGGCGAAATGGGAAAGTGAATCTAGCTCGGTAAATTTTCATTCAAAAATTATAAATTTGTTCTCAAATTGTAGAAGACATTCTTATCTACAATTTGAGACCAAATTTATAATTTTTGAACCTATATTGATCGAGCTGGAGTCATTTTCCTATCAAGCCAGAATGTCTTCTTTGCTTGGACAGACTATAGCACACAACCAACACATAGTATGGTGTCCGGTAGATAGGGGTTGATAGGAATTGGAGGGGTGGATTGAAAGAAGAAGAAGAAGAAGAAGAAAAGAGAAAAGAAGGAAAAGCGACAAGGTAATCCACTTCCCACCCCGTCCTCTGTTGTGAGTTCTTCCTCATTTGCTATTCATACGTTTCAAACAGATCCTCAGCCGACTTCTGAAAGGTCATTGTTTGACTCGCTTTTCCCCTTCAGCGTCCAAAGATCGCTCACGTCTTTTGAAATCCTCCAACCCACCCCTCCATCCCAGCCAATCCTCGTTGAAATAAGAAAATGCTCGGTCAACTCAACGTAGTCAAGCCTTCCGCTGTCGCATTCCCCAGAGGAAAATCCACTTCTGAAAGGAAACGGTGACCCTAGACTGATCTCTGAAAGGAAGGCAGACACTGATCTTTGAAAAGACGCGAGACACTGATCTCTGCATACATTCAAACCTGAATGCTGAGCTACAAGTGAGTGTTGCATGAGATGCTGTAGTTATCCAGCCCGGTCACATTATTTTTCAATGGGTGCTTTCCCTTTCAGTGCAGTACTGAATGGGATCTTGGAGACGTTGTATGAGGACTTGAAACTTGAAAAGAACCGTGCCGTGAATAATGTTCCATTCAGGTACTTGTCAAGATGTAGCTTCTAAATAATTATTTTTAAAACAATTTCTCGAGAAAAATCAGTAATTTATTTAACCTTTTTGTAATTTTTTGGAGTCAAGGATGAAATTTGTCATCTTGTAATATATAATATCCACTTGTAGGATAAGCCTTGGAGAACTGGTTTTCAAATTTCTAGGTATGCTTTTATTCATCGAACCTTCAGGAATAGAATAATTGGCTTGAAAGATGGAAGATAGTTTTCTTCTTATTTGAACTTACAAAATATGAGTTTATGACACACAAATAATATATTACGACCTTTGAATAATCTGGTTGAAGGCCTTCCGATTCTTTTCAACTTCACTCTCTGATATAATTTCCCTATATCTATTTACTTAAAGCCATGGTAATATTCATCATCTGAATCGTACTTCTTTCTTCCTTTTGATATAAACTTTAGTAGAGCAATGACAATGTTGTTTACCTAGACTACATACTGAAAATCACAAGAAACTCAATCTACCCAGCTAAACGGTTTTCGTAAACTAAGCTCCAATAGTCATCTCCTCTCCTACCTATTTCAACATTTAAAAATTAACCTCTCTTGCAAACAATTACATCGTAGTTGATGGAACATTTTTCCAACAAGTAAGCTGCTGCGAAAAATCCTCGTATAATTTGGGATAGGGATGCGTTGGCCCGTTAACATGATAATTATCGTAGAAGCTTATAGGCTTGTAGCATCCTCCGTGTAGGCAATTAACTTCTAATTTGCGATAATGTGCAATTTCCTATCGAGCGAAATATAATTTCATCAGTGTTCCGTGTAATCGCTTGCACGTAATTTTCTTGCGCTAAGCCTGCTGAAATGGCCCTGAGCATCGTTGTTGTAGCTTATAGGGAAAGAAAATGGCCTCATCTGCTCTTCTTCTCTCTCCTACCCCCTTGGTTTTCCTATTGGCTGATTTAGAACAGAATATTTTCTATTTCTACGTAATTATATAAAGTTCTTGACTCCCTTACCTCCCCTATCAAGTGAATCCATGTAGGTTTAGTTTGCATGATCAGAGCACAGAGAGAGATTGTCTCTTTATGTCCTAGTTTTTTGTAACAATGGAGTTGACTGAATTCATTTAAGTTTCTTTGCAAATAATCGTGACAATACTAATATATTTATAAATTTATACAACATACCTGAATCGACAGGAAAAACTAGACTAAACCTGTACTTTTTCTCTTCCAAAAATTTTCAAAAAAGTCAATGTTCGCAACCACATTCCTATATACCTATGAGGTCCATCCTCCATTTACTTATTAGAAAAGACATTATCTTTCATTGAATAATATTATATTATAGATATAGAGTATTAATAAGATACCGTAAGCTATTCAGTGATGGTAAGCAGACATATTATTAAAATAATTTAATCATCAATATTATCTGTTTGGTAATTTTCTTTCAGTTCTTAAATATTCTAATTTTGAGGTTATTTGAATGTTAAATGATAATAGCCTACTGAATATGTCTAGTCTATGGTAAAATTAACTAAACTAAAATTGGAATCCATGAATTCGAACAGTCATTATTATGATTATTATTACTTATTACCATAGGATGTTACTTCCCACCCAAATTGTGCAAAAAAAATTATGATCAGAGATATAAGTACAGTACTTTCTATTCTGTGCACTCTGGCTATGATTGAATAAACTATGGTAGATTTTTATTCTATAATATAATGAATCAAATTGAAATCATTTGTGCCTCTCACGCTCATTCATTATCTTTGATCAAAACTTTATGTACTACCACATAATAGGAGTTAATGTATACTACTGTGCTACTACATACTACGTTCCACTGCCGTTAAAATGCGTTCTAACCTATTTGGACACCTCTATTTCATCAATTGTGATTACTCAATTCAGCCCATTGTTGTCCATTGTATACACACAACCATTGCGATAATGACCGTAAATTCTGTTTGAATGGAGACCGATCGATAAGCCGGGTGCGCTTTCTTATCAGGGGTGTGCCAGCAGTATCGACAGTCGATATCGATGTGTAACGTTGATATATCGATCAATTTGATCAAATCGATAATAAGCATGGGCGTAACTGAGTGGCAGATCAGTGACCAAGCATTGTAGTTTTCGCGATGGGGTTAGGTGTGTCATTGTGTATTGTTTAATTATTGCAAAAAAAGCGTTACAATGGTAGTGACCAATACTAGACTTCTGTCTCTCGCAACAATGGGATATCGGACGTTGGAACCATGCGACACTGCCAGATGTACCCGCTTTCACCGGTCCCAGATAAGCGTACTGGGATGATGCGGGTTGAGACTATTATTCCAGTGTCACAGTGCTTGTAACTCACTTGCTTTGAAATCTGTTTGGAATGATAAGAAGTAATGCTGAAGGTTCTCTATTCGTCTTGATAAGATGATGTCATGGGATAAGATGATTGGAGACTGACAAGGAATTTTGTTAGGGATACAATAATATTGTACATCAACTCAAATCCCAACAACAATTTAATTTTCAGGTAACAAGATTTGTTTACTAGAAAATCAATTACTTTGATTGAGAACATCTATTGTTTTTCTGTAGTACTTGAAAAATTGTATTTCAGAATTGATAACTACATTGTAATTGTTATAATTTCAAATACAACTTCCGAGTTCCCATATCAAAAATCATTTCAATTTCTATATTTTTTAGGAAATAATGACTGGGGAGCTAAAATGGGTAATGAAAAAAAATTGAACCGTCCCCGGGTGGATTTGAACCACCAACCTTTCGGTTAACAGCCGAACGCGCTAACCGATTGCGCCACGGAGACTTGATATTTGATGAAAGTTCAATCAAATTGTTCAATTTATTCGAAATAATTCCCATTTTAGAGAAGTTTTCAAAAAATTCAATCGTCCCCGGGTGGATTTGAACCACCAACCTTTCGGTTAACAGCCGAACGCGCTAACCGATTGCGCCACGGAGACTTGATATTTGATGAAAGTTTATTATCTTTCAGAAAATGAAAACTTAGACTTGACGATGTTGAATTATTGGTCTATAGAAATTACATTCACTTATATTGACTTTATCAATGACCTGTTGAACTTTTAATTCACTTTTCAATAATGTACTGTTATGACTAAATGTTGAGAAAGTACCTGATTTGAGATATTTTTATGATGAATTTCTTATTAATTTTGAATATTTATTATCACTTTGTCAATTTGAACTTGACATCATCTTCACAGTGACCTCTATTCATCCATGATAAATCAATATTACAACATTTATCAATAACAATAACCTACCCTAATGTTGACAGTCAGCTGTTTGGTTTATTGAACTGCTTATCATATCTCGCTAGGGGCCAACGTCGTTATGTAATAATTTATTCAATAACTTAGCCATATCACTGTCAATGTTGCTCTCAAACATAACCATGATTGAGAACAAGAATGGATTATGAGTATTCAATTCTTATCTCTGACTTTATAAGAAGAAACATCACATAATTCGTTTCACACAAATACTTATATCGAGTTGAATGACAAGTATCAGCTTCCTTATTAGCATTATCTGCACTTCTTACTGTTGCACGTCTGTATCAGTGCAATACTGTGAATGAACTGACTGCTATAACTTGTATAAAATTACTTTTATTTCCTCTCATCCATCACCTTCGCACTCAATATCCATTACACACACAATCTAAAATGCTTATGTGGGCATCATCCGCAATACAAGAAATCAAGTGGATCCAGTTAAAATTGTGAAAAAGCCTGTAGTAGGCTAGATTAGATGTGCAGTACAATTTGTATTCCAAGCATCTCATGCTAATTCAATACTGGATATTGCTGATATTGTAGTTGAAAACTCATCACCGATTTACATCCTTCTCAAATCCCCAAAAATTTGTTCACAGCAAGTCATATCCAAACAAGAACTGAATCAATAGGTTATCTTTCAACTGAGAAGAATGGAACAAATAATGCTTCACATTGGTCAAAATCTATAGTAAGAAATTCTAAAAACCCTCATTTATATATACGGTACCTTAAAACTGATTCTATCATGATTTCTGCCGCCAAATGATGCAACTAAGATTAAATGATCGTTTTTTATCCGAATGCTCGATTATGACTAGAATTTACTCTTAGATTAAAATAATATGGAATTCACAATATACTTAATATCGTTTATAATATACTTTACTAGCCGGCAAGCTCGCTTCGCTCGCCTTCTCTGCCTAGCCAGGGGGCTCCGCCCCCTGGACCCCCGACAGTATCAGCAGTGTCAGTGAGTCAAACAGGTTCGCTTCGCTCGCCTGCATAACCTCTGTCAAGGTAAGCTGAGACAAACAGGCTCAGAAGGGATTCAAAATTCATTGAACACAGCATTTCTAGACCTAATCTGGACCTGTTTATCAAATTCCAATATTTTCTACCTATTTATTCTCGAAAAATCCAAGAAAAGCTCCGAAAAATAGTAAAACGCTAATATTGAGCGTAACCTTGGGAAGTATATCGGACATAGCTCGAAACTTGATTCACTATCTTCCAAATTAGTTCATCTATAATCTCGCTGAACCATTGAATTTACAGTAAGAATTGGTCGTATGAAGGCGGAAGATATGCAACCTGCAATACATCTACAATTAAAAATAAAACTGATAAGTGGCGTAATCTTGAACGGAATTCAAAAATATTTTAACACAACATTTCAAGACCTTATCTGAACCTGCCTACCATATATAAACATTTTCTACCGATTGGTTCTCGAAAAAATTGAGAAAACGCCGAAAAACTATGGGAAAACTCAAATATTTAACGTATCCCAGGAAAGTTTTTAAAATCCGTTCTTAGCGCGCGTCTAAACGTCCAACTGAACATGCCTGCCAAATTTGAACACATTCGGTTCAGTGGATATTTAGTTCTGGTGATGAATGAATGAATGAATGAATCAGTCAGTCAGTCAGTGCCATTTCGCTTATATAGATATAGATATACTTTTATAGTCTTTATATTGTAGATTAAATTTTCTTTGGTTTAGGTGAAAATCAATAAAGTAGTCTAGGATTTCATACAATAAAACAAATATTCTGAAATCGTCACAGCATTCTACAAATGTGAGTCCTTTTATCCAGCTGAGAGCACACAGTCTGAGTTTTGATAGCCGAAATAGACGAACGCTGATCCGTTCAATGTAGCACGAAATGTGTTGTCGGAATCCAGAGTACGGCGAGGAGCAGCGAGAGGAAAATAAATTTAATCTTGAAAAGATAGCAATCCACAGTTTACAATAGTAGCTGCGGGTCTTGTAGCGGTAGGACGGGGAGGTTGGGGGCTCATAAACATTTCCCCTCGTACTTTACGATCCCCATATTTCCTCCCGCTCAAGATCAAGGCCCGAACACTTTCCCCTAACCTATCAAGGGTTTGCTCCCACCTTCCCGAGGCCGTTATCTCGGCTGGCCCTACTGCAACCGCTGCATATTTCTTCAAATCGTGTGTTCATGTGTGTGGGGTTCATCTTCTAGGTTGTAGGTTGTTCCATATTGATCTACACTGAAGAAGAAGTTGGAGTTGAATAGATTTAATTCGGCAAGCCACTTGGAAAAAATAAATTGTAGGACTACTAGATCCAACCATTACTTGAATCTTATTATCTTCTCAGTAAGGAATTTTTCAATCCCTTTGAAAAAGTTCCTTACAACTTCATGCGGTAGTGAAGGTGATATTTTGATAGTTATCCACATCAAATAGAAAGACCTCCCGAAGATCAAATAGAATAAAAAGATTAGCGGCGGTCTTCCGAGTATCAAATTGAATTTAGCCGCCATACAAATTTCATGTATTGAAACCATTTCAACAAGAACCATTGATCAAAGCTGATGTTTAAGTCAATCTACTCGCTCTATTAATAATAATACTTGCAACTACATTGCGCTATTCAATAAGAAATCTGTACTATGTAGACAAGAAATTATAATCTTCTGATTAATTAACCCTTGATTGTAGTTAAATTATCCGTTTTGGAAAAGTAGCCTATTTGAGTGCGAGACTTGATTACGATTACGTTTTCCATCTCATTGTCTTCTACAACACTCTTCTATGAATTTCACCCTCCCCCCCCCCATCACCTCCCATATTCACTCTCTTCGTTTCTATCTTGTCACTCTCTTTGTCTTATTCAGTTACTTTTTCTTTCACTTCATTATTTTATTCTCTCCATTGCCGCTTTTCGTCACTAATGCCATCTTTCTCTTTCTCTCGATCTTTTTCTCTCTCATATACATGTTATTGTAACGTCTCTCTTTCCCTTCAACTCTCTGTTATACATGAATTCTTCCCTCTTATTTCTCTCACTCTTTCTTTCCTCTCCTTCATCTCCGAGTGAGCACTCATTATTCGCTTCTTTTCAACCCTCTCAATTTCAACCGGCCCTCTCTCCCACTTGAGCTCCGTAATGCATCTACTTCATCAGCTGTGCCTCACGGCGTTTGACGTTCATTGAAGAGTTCCACAATTGGTCGATTGGTTGTGCTGCACAGCATGCCGCATATTCTCCAGCATTAGTTGTATTCTATTCAGCTGACTGAAATCGACCAATATGTGGAGATGGAAGAGATCCCTTCGACATAGTGCTCCCTGCAAGTTCTCATTACCAGTAATCATTCCAAGACTTATTATTTGCAGAGTCCCTTATTTCAACCCTTCCGTCATCCGGTTACATTTCAGGATTGTTATCGTCTTCCTTTTGTAATCTGGGATAAGAGAGTGTAACTCAGCTGTTTGCATCGCTGCAGAAATGTAGAACTGGGATGGAATCTTCTTGGTTCAATTACTATTAACATAGTAAGGTACGAAGATAGAGTAATTTTCTCTGTTTCTTTTCTCGATTCCACAAACTAACATGTCTTTCGTATATTTCAATTCAATGCAATTAATTCATCCATGCATTAATATATTCTATGTTTTGTGAGCCAGGGAATGGTGGGTTAGCCTATGGAAATTACACTCTATTTAGTATGGAATTTAATTGTATAGGACTTTTAGAAAGTGGAGTTTCAACTCTTAATATTTAAAAAATTGGAAAAATGTATTAAGAAAAATATGAAATGAAAAAGTAATTTAAATTCACAATTATATTGCCAGTATAAGTATTATACTAGTATATTTACAGATCTAAATATGGAGTATAGTATTTCAATGATCTTAAATCAAAAAACGAAAATCCAACTTGTGATTTTTTATTAAATATCTTGTCTTTTTCGATAGATATATGTTACCTGTATAGTAACAGTACTGTAATATAATAGTAAGAATGATAAAATTGTTGAAATACTTCTCCAACAATAAAGCGTCATTTCCGTCGTTTGAAGAAATAATACACGATGAAACAGTTATGTCGTTTTCTTTCTCTGTATTATGACATTAAAGATTTGGCAGACAAAATTCTCCGACAGTAATACCGAATTAAAATGCAGAAGATGTATAGAAAAGAGTTTAAAACCGACAACGTCGAACGAGAACAGAAAGCATAAATTACGCTTGGGGGCGCTTTTCAATTTTTGTAGCACAGAAAAGACATGATGTTTCGTGGGGCGACGGACTAGGCTACAAGCCAGAAGAGCGGCAGTAATTTTTGGATCGACGGCTCTAACTTTGTTACTTTCGTCGCATTAATTCGGGCTCCGGCTCGAAAATTATGGAGCAGTTACGATCGAAAGTTGCGCGTTTTCATGGATGTTGAAAGGTTAGTGACAGGTCTCCATGAAAATGATGGCGCGTGAGGAGAATGATCGTAAACCAATGAGGAGGAGGAAGAGGAGGAGGAGGTGAATGAAGAGGAGATAAAAAGCAGCTATAAGAGCAGTTGCTATTGATTGGAGAAGGGTTGTATGAGCACAGATTACCAGTTCCATCAAAAGTTGCGAAATGTTCTGTTTTTACAAGTCTATTGTTCGACGATATTTCGAAAATAAAATAATTTTGGAGAGAAGATTATTGTTTTTGATTATTACTGTAAAAATCTTCACTGATTTCAAAAATATCAGAATAAAAATTAGATTATTATCAAGGACAGTCCATTTTTCTGTATTGCGTAGGAGAATTTTAATAGGATTCAATTATTGTTGTATTGATAACGATACCGTACAGGAAAAGTTAAAAAGATACTGTTTATTAAATAATGTTGAATTAAAGATACTCATCAATAGGGCTTCTTATAATAAACAAATGAAAATTAGCGATCACAGTATCCTTGTATATTTATTTAAGACATGTTCTGTTGTCAGTTTTTGATATCAAGTACCGGTATGAAAAAAATTAAAATATTACGAGAGCGAAACATTTTTTTTTTTTTTTTTGAGGGTGATGCCCACATGGGCTTTTGGGTTTGTGCGTGGGTAATGGGAAGGATGATCATGAGAGATGAATGGACCAACTGCTTTAGGTGGGTTCCGAACCACCGGGAAGCGATTTTTGAGGCTCATAAATTGAATTCAGTGGAACCGGTCACCAGTACAACGGTGCTGGCAGAGGCACGTCGCTTATCTAATCTCACCGATTAGACGCTCTCTGCCACTGGGACAAACCGCTTCCCAAATTTAGTGTTGAAATGGATGATTAAGAGTGCTGTGATTTCTGATTTTCATTTACGTATTCCATGTTCTGTAATAACGGCATTGTCTTTGATAGATTAGGAGTGAATTTGAAGCATGAATCACAGATGCGATATTATGTAATAAACCTAATCAATGATTAGAGAAATAATGTAAAGCATGAAATTTTTGGTCTTTCCGACCTAAATCTGATTGTAAGTTCAAGCCTACGGTGGAGATTGTACGATATTTTGTAATAAGGATAGACTCGATGATAAGAGTACAGTATTATGTAAATCCAAAAATGATGTTCTAACCAAAACATATTGTAGACCTTGCATTGATCAGTTAAGATTGCACGATACTTTGTAATGGGTCTAATGATAGGACGAAATGTAAATCCAGATGTTATTTCAAGCAAGACACATTGTAGGGCTAGCCTTGCATTGATCAGTGATGCCCTGGCAATCCATTTCCGATTGTCGGGCGTATCTTGGTGTGGCGTGAAGCGCGTTCGCAGTTCCGGCAAGATAATCGCGACGACGACATTAGTCGCTCGACGACCTAATAGAACGTGAAATGGCGTGATCGAGGCTATATCTGTTACGGAAAACGGAAGGGGCGCAAATAGAAGCGACGCAGGGAATTCCCCCAGTAAGTATAGATATTTTCCTCTTGTTCTATACATTCAAGAAGTCCCCGAGATGTACACGACCGACTTTATCGTGACTTAACTCGGCCGTCTCACCCCTGGTTTCGTTTCCATTAAACCTTCCCCGTTTCCTCCATATTCATTCCTTCTTTGCCAATCTTCCGCACACGCACAGGCACCCATCACTCGGTACGCAATTCGAGAAAGCTGATCACGTGACTTCCCGCTGTGCAAAAATGTTGAGGTCGATAAGCTGTGCTCTGGATTTACTAGTACTGAGTTGGGTTACAGACTTTTTTTATTCGGAGTAACTTTCTGTATTGTTATTTATGAATAAGAGCTTAGCGAATTTATCATATGTATTTTTTTCTCGATATAATTCTCATAGATGTTTAACTTTCGTCATGGGAGGAAGTATCACTAGTTATGTGAATATCTCTCTATGGAAAAAAACAATACTACTATTTTTTTATTCAAAAAGAATAGTATGAAATGATTACGGTATGGAATAATTTATGAGACTCTAGACCATTTAATGCAACGAAATGACTCCTTCGGAGTAGGAAGAGTGAGAGTAGTTTCAGTGTAACTAGGAGTTAATAGTCCCTTGATCCCTTATTATCTTGCATTATCTAGAGAGAGGGAGACTGGAGACTGGAGTTGGCTGCTGTTACTCTCACACTCTACCAAACTAGTGTGGCTCACAAAGACTTTCAAACTATGAGAGACAACAAAAACTTTCATCTATTACAAGATCAGATATCATAATTTTAATGTAATTCTGAAGAAGGAAATTCCTTACTCCCGTGAAACATTTTCGTAGGACGCACAATCTTAAGAGAAACAGTCAAAAATATAACTGGATCAAACCTGAATGAATCAATCACAATATTATCAATGGCCCACATCTAGCATTCTCAGATGAATTTTGAACTCACTCTGATTGACCTCAAACGAAAAAATGATATATCACTCTGATTATTACTTTGCTTGAATTACTTGCGATGATACAAACCTAATCATTTGGCTTCAATCAAGCCTAGTCATTTATTTCATGATCATCAAGCTTCAACCAAACCTAGCAAGCCAATAAGCCATGAATTTTGTGATTATTTCTAGTTAGAAGGAAATGATTTTAATAATATTAAACGCTCAGCTTAAACGATCTCAAATGATATTGGATGAACTTGCGTTTGAATGAATTTGACCTCACTCGGGCTACTTTGCATGAATCGCTTGCGGAGAGATTTTCATCGGATGGGGACATCTGATATGCACACGGCTTTGGGTTGGAAAAAGCGGTGTTTCATGGCTAAATGCGTGTATTCTGATGAGAGAGCGCCGTCGTTGCTACCGCAGGCGCTTTTGAACGTGACATTCCAGCGTCGAGATTAAAAAAGCAGTTTTGAATGGAACTCTTTTTTCCGGCTGCTGGCAGTTTTGTAACAGCCAGGAAACATGAAGAATAGCGCCCGGGTTTTCCACCCTTCAAGAGGAATGAGATTTAATAAGTATGATGGAAAGGGCCTCTTTAGTGGCTGAGCTGAGCCAGATGTCGCAAAAGGCTCAATCTTCTTTCTCCATCCCTTCCCTTCCCTTCCCACCCATCGATTTCTTTTGTCTTCTTTTCATATTATTTTCTTCTCCAATATACTACTCCTGTCATCCGAGCAAATCCTCCAATTAAAGCGCGTTATAAATGTATTCCGATTCTTCTAATAATATTTTTTCTGTCAAGGAACTTCCCAGCTGAATTTTAACTCCAAGCAGTTTTCGTTCTTTTCCTTCATGAGAGAGATTGAATGCTTGACAGTGAAAAGTTGGGTCTTGAGCTTCATTAATGGAAGCTCCTGATGATCGTATAACCAGTGGGAGATGTATTCTGAAATCTGATATGGATAAAAAAGTGAAATTTTATATATTTTCTATTTTCTTGGAGAAAGCAATTCTCAAATATCGAGGAAGCAATTGACAATGAATTGATGATAAGTTGTGAGTATTATGATGTCAATAAAGAGACTAGAATGGGATGAAACTTGAAATATTCAGGAACGAAAAAATTAATCGTCCCCGGGTGGATTTGAACCACCAACCTTTCGGTTAACAGCCGAACGCGCTAACCGATTGCGCCACGGAGACTTGATACAAATTTTAATTTGATTGAAGTTAATCAAAATGGGTGATATTGATTTTTTTCATATTTTGCGAATTCGATAAAAAACTTGTCCAAGAGCCAAATTTCTGTTGTTTAAATAATTGTTAGCTTGACTTATTATAATTATCATCGTATAGACTAACCAAATATAAGTGTGTAGTTTAGATAAGTGTTCCTTGAAGCTGTTACTAAGTAGACTACTTGATAGCTGTTACTAATCAGTTATTCGAGTAACTTGCATTTTTTGAATGGGTGAACAATCCATTTTTAGGTCAATATTCATCTCAATAAAATACATTTTTTGAAGATCGGACTTCCTTCTTAAGTTTCATCTGCTCATAGAGTAGATGAAACTTCCGTTATGTTATACATTTTATCCATTGAGTAGTGTATTTTTTCAAATGAATGAATATAAATACATTGTTTTCCTTGTATAACGTATAATATACAATAACGAAACAGGTGAAGTGCTGTACAGTAAAAGATACGGGCACTTCACCTGCATCGTGGTACGAGCCGCCAGTGACGAATCACTTTCCAATTGCAATTGACATAGTCATAGGTGATTCACGTTTTCGCTCGATGTCGGATCTTGGATTGTTGATAGAAAAAAATAGATGTGGAAGAGAAAGAGAGGAATATAAGATAGTGTTGGGATGGAAAGAAAAGGAACAAGTTGCAAATATCAATGGAGGGTCTCCCCTGTTTTCGTCTTCCATTATGTCTGTGCATTAGCGGGAGATGAGCTTGGTGTGGCCCTACATCTTCATAGCTGTCAATTTCTGCTCCATTTACGCAGTAAAGTTGCGGAGTATTCATACTGTATTATGTCAACGTGAATTATGTTCTCATTTATTATTTTTTTACTGAAACATTTACTTTTTTCCCAAAATGGTTTTCAATTAACCATAAAAAAATTTCAATTGAAAAACTATATAGCCTATAGGAGAACTCATAACTCTGCTCATAGAGGAATATCGACCACAAATAGCTTACAAAACTATTGCTTATCATAGTTGTTCAACCTGGATTTGACCTGAGATCAAGTAATCCTATATTTCTTAAGAAGAGATTGGAAATTTATTGAGATAAATAAATTATTAGCTATTGTTCACAGTTATTTATTTATTTATTCAGAGATACAAACACGCAATCATAATAATTCTATGATAGGGAAAGAGAAAACAGGCACAGGCCCTTCACTATCTCGATCCCAATTTTGAAGAAAAATTCAGTTCAGAAAAAGTTATGTTCATTGAAATCTTCTCAGCACAGATATTTTTGATGCAAAAAACTATTAGAGAATTTTGAATTTAGAAGGTTGACACGAGAAATATGTGAAGTATATCTTGGTACCTTGGTATCTTGGAAGTATATGTGAAGTACCTTGGGAAGTATATCGGAAGTATATATAGTTTGAAACTTGATTCAATTATTCAAACTTGATCTTCCAAATTATTTCATCTAAAATCTCGCTGAATCATTAAATTTACAGTTAGGATTGGTCGTATCAAGGCGGAAGATATGCAACTCGCAACACATCTACAATTTTGAAAACCTGATTACTGGCGTAATCTTGAACGGATTGCAAAAATATTTTAACACAACATTTCTAGACCTTATCTGAACTTGCCCACCAAATATCAACATTTTCTACCAATTGGTTCTCGAAAAAATGAAAAAAACGTTGAAAAACTACAGAAAAACTAAAATATTTGAAGTATCCTTGAAAAGTTATCGAAATCCTTTCTTAGCGCGCGTCTAAACGTCCAACTGAACATGCCTGCCAAATTTGAACGCATTCGGTTCAGTGGATTTTTAGTTCTGGTGATGAATGAATGAATGAATGAATCAGTCAGTGCCATTTCGCTTTTATATATAGAGATCGATTCTTTTCTGAACATTCCACAATGGTAAAGTCTCATGAAAATTTATTGGTCGTGATCCAAAAAGATTTGATTTTATCATTGAACTTTCATAAAATATCAAGTCTCCGTGGCGCAATCGGTTAGCGCGTTCGGCTGTTAACCGAAAGGTTGGTGGTTCAAATCCACCCGGGGACGATTTTTTTATAAAAATAAATTTTTATTGTAGCAAATTACTGTTATCTACAGCTTCTTTTTTCCATCATACAGTTGTTTGAAGGAGGATTAACTATTTTAATAATCTCCTCCTGTTCAAGTGTGTAGCCTATGTGTTTTGTCACTATCTCACACTGTTTTCAGTTGTGAAATCTAATGCTAATAAGACCTGGGAAATAATAAATCGCACCTTTTGATTTTGATCGATATTTAAGATAGGCCTGATCAGAATTTCAGTGAAATCAATCATATCCAATCAAATTCCCACTGGTAGAATATTACTTCAAATTCCATACAACTTGCAAAATTTTGATCTGGTCTGGTGATCACTTTTCTACAGATCTACTTGGTACTGTACAAGCTCATTGTATCAATTTGTACGAATATTTCTTTAAGCAGATTTAAATTCAACATCAAAATTTTTATTCATTCATGAAATACAATATTAAACTGAACTGTTGATCAGCATACTAGCTTCCAGTGCTACCAAAATATTTACATCTTAGTGAGCTCCATCTTTCATGTTCAAAATATTGTGTCAAGTTGGAAAAGCAGAGATTCAACCTTCGCGTCAGTTTCTTCGTGCTTGCAGTTTCTCCGTCACATGCTTGTGTCTGAATATCAGATCTTTCACCCACTATGCTACCTCCTTCTCCTAGTCACTTTGTGCTAAGCCCGCTTTGACAGGTCCTTGCCAGAGATTTTCCACTAAGCGCGCGCACACACACATTCACCCAACTCAACTACTCTCACCTCTCTTCATCCTTTTCTTCATATCTTCATGTCGTCCTCTTCCCTTCCTCTTCTTGTTTTCGTTTTCTCACTTTTTCTTTTCTGTATTTGATTTTCTCCTCTTACTCAACCGGTTTCATCTCTATTCTTCTCTTCATCTGGGTACCAACAGTCTCTTCTGAAATACGGTGTAATTATTCTTTAAAATATTCCATTTTCTGGTAGAACTTTAATAATAAGAGTAGCTAAAAAACTAAACTAAATAGAAAAACTAACGACAGAAGAGACATTTCTTGGTTAGCATTACGAGAAGCAACGACTGTGAAACATTTTCCCATGAATATTCTGAAAACTATCTGGTTGAGAAGCACCAATATGAAGCGTATACTTGATTACTTGTACAATGTACAGAAGTGAGTTATTAAAATCTTGGAGTGCTTGAAAATCTTGGAAGTGTACCTCGAAAGCAACAACAACAACATGCGAAGCGTAGGCCTATATGATGTCGTCTAGAAGTGTTGAATGGAAATCTTGGAGGTAAATCTTGTTATCTTTGACGACAGGTCTATTGTTCGCTAGAGCCGCATATAAAAGCCAGAAGACCATTGGCGCGGTTCGCCGCGACTCGGAAGTGATCTCCACGGAGATAGCAGGCGCCAACAAAATTGGCGGTTGGCGAATGTCTGTTATTAATGCTCAGCTCTGTCAGGACAATCTGCAAGCTGTCTGCAAAATTATAAATCTTTGATAGGTAATTTCTAGAATCGATATGCTCTCGCAGACTGCTTGTCGACTGTCCCGACAGAGCTGAGCATTAATAACAGTAATCCTCCACCCGCCAGTTGAGTTAGCTTTTGCTCACTCCCGTGTCGCGTTGAAATACGAAATCACCCAGGAGAGAGGCTGCAAGTTGATTAAGTTCAGCAGAGCTGAATAGTTCTCCTCCCTTTGTGCGTTTCTCTGCCCATATTTTATACCGCAGTGTTGCTGATCTCACCTTGTATTGTCTTCATCTCATCGCTATTGTCTCTCCTTTCTTCTCCTACGTTGTATTATAACTTTGCTCCCACAACTCCAAAGACACATTAGATCCGGTCTGTTATTAATGCTATTTGCGATGATAAATTTTTGAAAATTTTTCTAAGGAATAATATTAGGCTTACAAAAGGATTAGGATTACAACTTCCGAGTTCCCATATCAAAAATCATTTCAATTTCTATATTTTTTAGGAAATAATGACTGGGGAGCTAAAATGGGTAATGAAAAAAAAAGAACCGTCCCCGGTTGGATTTAAACAACCAACCTTTCGGTTAACAGCCGAACGCGCTAACCGATTGCGCCACGGAGACTTGATATTTGTTGAAAGTTTAATCAATTGTTGAATTTCTATCAAATAGTCTCTGTTTGAAGAAGTTTTCAAAAAATTTAATCGTCCCCGGGTGGATTTGAACCACCAACCTTTCGGTTAACAGCCGAACGCGCTAACCGATTGCGCCACGGAGACTTGATATTTGTTGAAAGTTTAATCAATTGTTGAATTTCTATCAAATAGTCTCTGTTTGAAGAAGTTTCCAAAAAATTTAATCGTCCCCGGGTGGATTTGAACCACCAACCTTTCGGTTAACAGCCGAACGCGCTAACCGATTGCGCCACGGAGACTTGATATTTGTTGTAAGTTTAATCAATTGTTGAATTTCTATCAAATAGTCTCTGTTTGAAGAAGTTTCCAAAAAATTTAATCGTCCCCGGGTGGATTTGAACCACCAACCTTTCGGTTAACAGCCGAACGCGCTAACCGATTGCGCCACGGAGACTTCTTATCACCTGAACTGAAGAAGCATCACACAACGTCTCTCAATAAATTAGTATTATTCGAGCAGTTACCACACACACACAAAATTTTTTAAAGTTTAGACTATAACCACTCTCCAATCAATCAATCAGAATTCATTTCTCCATGTTTTATCTCAAACTCATCATCCTTGTCGTAACGTCATTGTCACAAGATATCGCTGATTATTTAACAATTACTGTTACAAAGTCTGATAGATGCCTGTCTTTAGAAGTAGTCTTTCTTAGATAGTCTTAGATAGAAGTCTGAAAGTCTTTTATCATGCAAGTAATTGTATAAAAACTCTTTTAATTTAAAAATCTTTATTCGTGCTCGTTGAAATGTAAATCACTGTGCTTCAACGTTAATATAAATTATTTTATTTCATATATTATTTAGATTTGGATTCTACAGGCATAATTAGCCACTTCATGATCATTTCATAGATTATGGAGGTTTTCTTCTACTATTAAACGGAATCTGAATCCAACTCTTCTCATTCTGTCTCTTATCGGAATTTTTCAGCGTACACTCTCAGGGCAGTCTGTTCCTATCGAAACGATAGAATGAGAATTTGAACTGAAAGATGCTCGAGATCAAGCTTAGAACTCTTGAGTGCAGGATCGAGAGTTGCTTCTCGTTGGAAAGGAAAGTACTGAAGGTTCTCTCAGAAGAAAATAGGAAGAGGAATGTACGAACGGTAATGATGTTTCCATAAGAAGGAAGAAGGGAAAAGAGGAAGAAGGAGAAGAAAATAGTGAAGAGTGCAACGGAAAAGAGATTTATGATGAGTTGTGAAGAGGTGGAGTTACTCCATACGAGCCATCATCATTCTCTGTATCGTCCTCTTCAGCAGCAGAAAAAGCTTTCAATTTGTTTATGCTTTCAGGAAAACCTTATAAAAATACAATTTTTATTAAATTCCAGTGAGTGAGCGAGTATGGAGGATGCTACGAATTCGATACCATCATTGTTGTCTGTTTCTTTCAAACGAATCCGTTCGCTCTAACCTATTTTCCCAGATTCAATTCTCTTCCGGGTATGGGTTAAAAGTTCGTTTCTTACATAACCTACTTCCAGTGACTTCCCGCTTGAAAAACTACAGACACACAATGAGACTGGCTATTCATGAAAAAGTATTTTCTAGATCTGGAGCGTTGTGATATTATTGCGAGTGATATTGTTAAACACATACATATTGAATTGCTCTTCTAGGATAGAAGGCTAAATATCACAATGTATTCTATAACCTTTATCCACAGAGAGATAGGAACAATTCGAAATGAAATCTAAAATTATAACAGTATCTTTTCCTCTGTTGCAACTGAAGAAAAGGAAAGAGATCATTATGTTATTACGTATTATACCGTATGTTAAATAAAAAAAGAATCGTCCCCGGGTGGATTTGAACCACCAACCTTTCGGTTAACAGCCGAACGCGCTAACCGATTGCGCCACGGAGACTTGATATTTTCATGAAATTTCAAGCAAATTGTTGAATTTCTTTGAAATAATATTTATTTAGAGGATTATTCAAAAAATAGAACCGTCCCCGGGTGGATTTGAACCACCAACCTTTCGGTTAACAGCCGAACGCGCTAACCGATTGCGCCACGGAGACTTGTTATCGATCACAATTCAATAATTGTTCAATATTGAAGTCCACCAATGAATGTTACTCTTAAAATTTTTATCCCGATCACAAACTTGGTCAACTGCCAAAAATGTTAAATAATTTTTCCAACAGAAACCTGATAAGAATAATATTTATATGGACTTGTTTGAGAACATCTCTCTCTTACTTACTCAATTAACAATCTCCCTCTGTTCAGCAAGAGTAATCGGATGACTTATTATGATGACCTCGAGCAGGTTGAACTTATCAAATCTTTATGGAAAATGATTGTGAACTGTGACATCAACAATTTCCAATTGATAATAGAAACTTCAACAATTTGATACAACACAGGGGAATACATACAAAAAGTCATTTTGGAGATTTAGTGCAACTCATTCCTCAGTTCCATTTCCAAAAGATACTATTTATTGAGAAACACATTATGTGATAGTGAGACTTGGAGTTTTGTTTTTTGTTTGTTTGTTTCTTTTGTGTTTTAAGGGTGGTGCCCACATAGGCTCTTGGGCCTGTGCTTGGGTAATGGGAAGGATGATAATGGGAGATCTGAGAGAATGGACCTACTTCTTTAGGTGGGTTCCGAACACAAGTAGCGATGCTTGTTCGTTAGTATTAGTACTGCACTATGTACATAGTATAGTACTATCTATAGTATGCACTATGTACTATAGTACTACTATGAATACAATATGTATATGTCTATAGTATATGTATACTATACAAGTACATAGTATAGTACTATACTATGTTCACAGTATAGTACTGCTGCTCTTCAAAAGAGATTGAAAATGGCGTGACAACCGAAACCGGTATCTCGGTTTTAATAAATCCGTTGTTTGAAATATTGTGTTTTATCATCATTGATATCAAAAACCACCACAATATCATCTCCACAACATTTAAAGTTTCCCATATTGAATCAAGATAATGAATAGAAACTCAAGTTCGGTGGAAGCTAGTGAATCTAGCAAGAGGAGAGTGACTGAGAATACAGCGTAAGTCTCTATTGGTGCAAAGCTGATGCCGAGAATACTTTCTCGATTCGGTTTCAATTCGACAAATGGATGGCAAGCTTTCCCGCCCACTCTATATAGCAGCGGCTGCCTGATAGAATGCAGAGAAGATTTCGTTTGAACACGCACTTTATTAACATCGTAAAGCGCACGATAAGAGAGCTTTGAATGGCTGCACGGGATAGAGCCAACGAAAAATAGATCGAACTAAGGAACAGGGATTCATATAAGTAACGCGCTCTGCTTCGCACAAGCGGCTGTAGGCCAAATAAAGCTACTTTTATGCTCGAACTTTTTCGGATTTGCTTGCGAATAGAATGTCAATTCCAGGTACTTTGTAAGTGCTCGTACAGTAATATTAGTGGGCAGATTTAGTAGTTCGGTGTTTGTGGGCAGGTTTCGTATAGTAGTCAATAAATATTTTTTTAATGTAATCATTAACTCTGCAGGCTCTATTATAAATGTATTTATCATTGTAGTCGAATTCCGCCAATTCTACATGTTCAAGGAGTATCAAGAAACTGTATAGAATCGACGTTATATCATTTTGTTGAGTAGTTAGTAGGCAAGATATTGTCAAACCAAAAATTTATTAGAAAATACCGGCTTTGATTGCTACTATACATTCTCAATCTCTGGTAAGCTCTTTAATAAATCTGTGGCTTGACAATATACGAGTATATTGACTTTTCATTTAATTAACGTTATATGCTTTACATTTTGAATAATTTCGTTGTGATGGTTGGGACAATGGCGAACTTCACGTTTCTATTCTTCGGTGAGGTCCAGTTTATCAGTAAGTCTTGTGTGAGTCTCCGTATCGATCCGATCATTATCACGTTGGCGATGGGAATGTAGCGGGTGTACTCTAAACTCTAAACGAATGGGATCTATTAATTAGAAGACCCTATCAAGTAGGGAGGAAGCACGATCTCGAGAAAACAAAACACGGCGGGGAAGTGTAGTGAAGGGCAAATGAAAACGGTAACGAGACTCTAGTTCAAGATCGGAATCACCCAACAACGTAGTCTAGTGACTCTAGATTCTCGTTCACGACCCTTTTCCTTCTTGTCCTTCCTTGCCATTTCTTCTTCTTCTGTACTCGTCCTTTCGGCGTCGCGAGGCCACCGAGGGTATAGTCTGTCCAAGCAAAGAAGACCCTCTGGCAAAATGAGAGAATGACTCCAGTCATTCATCAATATTGGTTCGAAAATAATTGATTTGGTCTCAATCGTAGGAAACATTCTGATCTACAATTTGACACTGAATCAATATTTTTTGAACCAATATTGACCGAGCTGGAGTCATTTTCTCATCTTGCCAGAGGGTCTTCTTTGCTTGGACAGACTATACCTCGGCAGTCTTCCATTTAATGACAATGGCCATCTCAATGATGTTGGTTGTTGGTCAGTTCATTAGTCGGGGGGTCAGGCAAATGTCAAGCGTTCCGGAACAGTTCCGTTGCTTCGAATTAGTACACTCCTTATTAAAACTGTCCCTAGGGCGCTACTCTGGCTGATTCTATTATCGCAGTGAGATAGGAGCTTCTGTTTGAAATAGCATGGCGAGGATTTGAATGGATATTATGAATTAATTCATTCATTGAAAAGAATGATTCATTATGAAACTACAAGAAACACAACAAGTTTATTAACTTTACATTACTTATGTAATTACCTGCCTGACCAGTCACATGTTGTGGTCTGTCCAAGCAAAGAAGACCCTCTAGCATGATGGGAAAATGACTCCAGCTTGGTCAATATTTGTTCAAGAATCATAAATGTGGTCTTCAAAGTAGATAAATTGTTTCCTACAATATGAGATCAAATTGATGATGTTTTAAGCAATATTGACCAGGCTTGAGTCATTTTCCCATCTTGCCAGAGGGTGTTCTTTGCTTGGACTGACTCTAACAAATATACTGTTCTTTTCCACTTGCAGCAATAGAGAGAGAAACAAAATTTGAAAAGCTTTATATATATTAATATGAAAAGCTGAAGCCAGAATGATGTAAACTCCTTCCGCTTCTCTGTATTTAATTTGGCTATTTCATGCTGAAACTTATTGATAAATTCCAATTATTATTCACTACATGTAGAAGTATTATTTCTAGTAAGTCAATGCTTTCCTCATTTATTTTTATACTGTAATACGTTTTATGATTTTATAATATGATTATTGTTTATCTTCGTTAAGGTCATTCAGTTCACACAAGTTATAAAATAATACGCTTAATTATAAGGTAAAACTTATGAATTGCGAACATTCCTCTGGTGTTCTGACCCTAATCCGCTCAAAATTCCAATATTAGTAACTTATGGAATGTTCACCAAAGATCATCAATAATAAGAGACGCTAACAGTTTGTAATACTTGTGCGGAGTTGATGCAAAGTTTGGCCTCAGAGTTGCTTCATCAGCCGGCAGAAATTCCAATCGTTCCAGAAAGCAATTCACGCTCGCCCTAATTAGAGTGGGATGAGCTTCTTGGCCAGTTCTGAGGGAATTAGTTAATGGTCTTGTTATAGTCTGTCCAAGCAAAGAAGACATTGTGGCAAGATGGGAAAATGACTCCAGCTCGATCAATATTGGTTCAAAAATTACAAATTTGATCCAAAATTGTAGAAAACATCCACCTCTACAATTGGTCTCAACTGGAGATCAAATTTATGATTTTTGTAACAGTACTGACCGAGATGGAGACATTTTCCCATCTTATCAGAATGTCTTCTCTGCTTGGACAGACTATACCGATCGGGCGATTTCCAATAGCACTTCTCTGGTATATAATGCTCCTGTTCATATAAGTTCAGCCCGGTTTTGCAATAGGGAGTTGTGAGCTTGAATAGAGGTGGAAGCGTCCCTTCATTCCAGGGATTGGGGAAGTTTCAGAGGATTGGTTGGCTGATTAGGTGAGGTTTGAATGGCTGAGGCCCTGAAACGGTCATTCCAGGTGTGGCCAAAGGAATGGATTCTGTGTGCCTTTGATCTACCAATTAGGAAGCTGAGGCTCTCTGAAGAATACTTGTCAGTAGTTGTGAATTGGCTTTGGCCGTCTTCTCATTCTAAACGGATCTTGCACTAGCTTCATAGCTCCCAACTGTGCTTTGCATTCCATCCATTCATGGTATTCAAAGCCTCAGTATACGCTATATAAATTTGTTGTACCTTTGACACTTCCATTACTTTCTGTTCATTCTATTTTCCTTTGATCTCCTTATTATTATACCTAATGATTATTTCATCCCACCCTAAGATTTATTCATATTTTCTTGTCAATTGTAGATTTTCCCTCCTAATAATTATTATATAGATCCTTATGTCGTTCAATTATAAATAATTCAGGTAAGTGAAAACAAAGGTTGTCAGTTCTACAAATTTAAAGGTGAATTGTAAATACCTTTATTCATGATTTTATTCTGTTTGCCTTTCATATTATTTTAATCTATTATTCCACTTCCTTTCCCACGTATTTTCAAATGGTTCTCATTGTTCGAATCTTATTGTTTCTTTTCGTCATTTTTTCTCCACTTGCAAATCGGTTCAGCATTTTTTCCTACTCTCATCATCTATTTATTCTCTCTTTTAATTCAATATTTTGTCTCTCATTAGCCTATTGAGCAATATTTTACCTATCTTCAATATTCTATTCTGTATTTTAATTCCAGCTGAAGTTCTCTTATCAATTTCTTCTCCTAGGCCTATATTTTCGTTGAAAATATGAGAAGAAACTCAATTGGTAAATGAGTGAAAAGTCCTCTTACTCTTTGCAAATGTCATAAATTTCAATTATTCCTAACAAAATTGAATCAAATGTGACAATTGGACCAGCGAGCGATAATCAATTCAACAATTTGTAGAGGAAAATATTTTTAATTATTTAAAACGACAGTGGCACTGTGTAGACCGTTCGAATAAAGAAACTTTTTGTTGGGGTGGAAAGATATATATTTTTCTGATGGGCTCACTCGAAAGAGATCCAATTTGGCTAATTGAAACGGGTAAGAAAACATTTTAGTCGGATTCGAAATTCGATCGAAAAGGAAACAAAGTGAAGAGGGTGATTGGGGGGAGGGTTGTTGGTGGAAAGGGGTTCTGGAGCCACAAGCAGTCTAACGTTATCTCCTTGTGTCAAGTTGATATTTTGTGAGAGAAAGCCGCCTGGTCTTTCGAGAGAAAGAGACTGAAAAAAGGGATTTCATTTCACTGGAAATTGAATCTGCAGTCACAATCCTCGCGTCCTGGCTAATTGAATACAAGGCCTGGATGTTGATGAGCTGGAAGGGGGAGGGCGAGGCTTAGGTCTGCAGCAGATCTAGTAACGAGATAAATAAATCATTAAGTGTGCAGAGAGAGGATTCGGAAGGGATGATTGGCTAGGTGGTCAGAGAGATCATCAAGGATAAGGGACGATCGGTTGAGTACTGTTGGCGGGTAATGGGTGGGTGAGGGTAGTGGGGGGGGGGAGGGGTTGAGCTGCTTGAGCACGCAAAGAGAAAACAAGAGGATATCGGAGAGTTTGAGTTCTGTGAGGGAACAATTCGCTAATTGTCTCTCAGCTTAGGCCAGTCCGCTTCTTGTGTGAAGCTGCACGTGCGGGCGTAGATCAGAAGATCTGGATGTGTGTCTGTGAGTGTAGGTGTGTGAATGTGAGTGCGGGTGTTGATGAGAAAGGGTTAAGAATAAAAGGAACGATTTACCCTGAACTATGAACTCCACCTACTCACCTTTGTAGAATGAAATGTTGAGGACACTTCTTTTCCCTTTTATCTGGAGAAGCGTTTTTCTCAATTTCTCTCTTCTCTTTTCCTTTCATATGGAAACGCTTTTCTTTCAAGTTCTCTTTCACTGAAAAGGGTTTTCCAAAGTAGTTGAGAAGTATTTTGGAAGCAAAGGAATTTATGAAGAGATTTGATGCATTCATCGTAGAATAATAATAGTAATGGCATTTGAAATAACTTGAGCTCACCTAATCCATTATATCCATTTTCTATAACTTATAAGTATAAGTCATATAGGCTTTTCTCATTCTCTCATCTACAGAAGAATTCTCAATATTTGGATCCACCAAGCAAAACTAATTGAAATTCAGAATCCGTAAAATTCTTATTGAATGGCAACAGAGCTTATACTAAATAGATGTTCCCGTTCAGTTCAAAGCAAAATAATTGTTAATTGAAAAGAATCTAATTGTTTTCAAACTTGTAATGATTAGAATAGATAATAAATTGAATACATGTATACATGATTTATGCCTGCTGAATATTTAGGTATGTCTCGAGTATGCAAATAGATCGTTATAATGCATCAACAATATCATCACATTATTTTACAATTCACTTATTTAAATAATATAAGGCTATGACAATTATATCAAACTCATGTCAATCAATGATCTAAATAATCAAAACTCTCCTTTTTTGTAAAACACAGCAGTTACAAAATAATCCCTCAACAGACTAATGATTATTCGATAATATAGGACAAGGCTAGCTGTCACCACTAATCATCCTGCATATGTATGAAAGTAATCATCACAATGTCAGGCCACTTGCTCACGTATGCAGAACATGCACGCACACTCACACACACACATGCACAGAAGGAAGGGTGACGTGAGTGATCACAACGGTGAGGGGGGAAATACATGACGAGACATGTCAAACTCAACTCACAGTGTATTGTGTACTTGCAAGTTATGATTGTGTAGAAGGAATGATGACGCGGTGGTTAGGAGTGGGACATGCATATGAGGGAAAGTGTTGAGAGAGTGAGGGAGTGAGGAAGAGAATAAGAGAGATAGGGTGAGAGAGAAAGAGTGTGTGAATATGAGGAAAACTCTGAGGAGAAAGTGAGGGAGTAAGTGAGATAGTGAAGAGCAAAGATAGATTATGAGAGAGAGAGTGAGTATGAATGATAGAGTGAGAGAGAATGAGTGAGTGAGGGTGATAGTGAGTATGAGAGATGGAGAGAAAATGAGTGAGTGAGAGATGGGGAAAAAGAGAGAAATGTTGTGAGAATACGAGTGATAGAGTGAGAGAGTACGAATGAGTGAAGTAGAAAGGGTGAGAAAGGCATGAGAGAATGAGGGAGTGAGATAGGAGCAACCCTCGAGGTGAATCCATAGTGAGCATACACAATCAGCGAACGTGTCACCAATTGTCATCGACAGACAATCCTTGTCAGCCTCAATTACCGAAAATTAATTTGCACGCTTGGCTGCATCTCATAAATCCATAACTGATGGCAAAAAATGACAATTGTGCGATTTCCAATTCAATTTTCACACATTCGTGAACACCGCCTTGGTTTGGGAATTGATTGAGGTGCTGTTCTGACTGATTTGTACAGAACAGAAAATCGGAGAATAATTATTCGAGCTCTGATGAATATTCTTTATGGGTCAATCGAGTATAGAACAAAGATATTGGTAATCTTTAAAATGTTATATTAATTTGATATTCTTAAGTTCAGAAATTTTTATCGACCGAAATCCAAAGCTTATGAAGGAAATCCTACAAACGGTTCAATTGTCTTTCAAAGTGGGATATAGAATTTAAGCCCTCGTATGTATGAAATAGAACAATTCAATTGAAAGGATTCGTATTATTATTGGAAGGTAAACTCGTTACCAATTGTTTCATTTGATACAGGAAGGCCTTGTGTATCTTCTTGGAAGAAATTAAGCTCCCGACACACAACTTTATGAAGGATAAGAAATCTGAGGGTGGACCAGTTCATAATTTTCAAAGTTGATTCATATCTACGGATCTATTCATTTGCCAGATCAAGTGGGAAATTCAATGAGACCTTTCACTGTACAGCTTAGTTACGGCTCACTTTGCGATCGCATTTCCATCCCTTCAACCAGCTACTGCTACGGGATATATTAACTGAAACTTTTGTTGCTAACTGTTGACACAAAATTCAGAATTATTATTATTATTATTCTGGCATCAGATAGCGGAAATGCAAAGTATGAACACTGAATAAAAGACAGCACCAACTGAGTGTCTGTCAGTACCTAGTTGAATCATATTGTTGCTGCTATAGCTCACGCAAGCTGAGAAGACCCGCAATTACAATAAACTTTACATTGTAACGGCGTGTCTTCTCACCTAACGCGAACTGTAGGCTTTTCCCAGGGCGATTGGATGGTGTTCTAATCAGTCAGCATTTGAATGATGATGCCGCTGTCGCTGCTCCCAGCTGAGTTTTCGGGCGTGTCAAAGTTTTCGCAAACAAATGATTAATGCCCAGTGCGCTCAGCGTCCGAAACTCGGCAGCGAATAATCAAGAGGACAAAAGCGAATCAGGGAGGCGAATCAAATTTATCATTCTTCATTATCACACAGGACAGCAGCTGCTGAGTTTTGTTGGAATCAAAAATTTGTTTGCGTTAAATTTAATGTTGGAGGCTCTTGTTGTTGGAGACAGTTTGCAAACTTTTCTCTGGGTGGAGAATGAATAACAGAGTGGTTTACTATGTTTATATAAATTACGTTATGAAAAAAACTGATAGATCTGGTATCTGGATGAGATTAGCTCTTAGCTGAATCGTATGAGGTTTGATATTTTTCATAAAAGCATGCTCAGAAGTCCTGTTTTATAGGTAAACGTGTGGAAAATAATTGTTATTGCGTCGTGGTGCCTGCGTTGGAACGCTACCCACGCAACTATATTGAATATTAATGATTTGATTTTTTATCTCAAGATCGATACAAAATGCAGTATTCGTATTGAATGAGATACATGATTGATTCTACAACAATGATGTACTTTTGTTTTGAAGTGTATATTTTGTACAATTTTTGGGTCATAAACGATTCGATTTGAATGATATTGTTGCTACTACACTTTGATCAAACTGGACAGGACACCCAGATAAATTAAATCCTTGCTACTTTGCATTACTTTAAAATACATTACTACAATATTTACGATCAGGGCTGGACTGGGACCCCTCAGAGGGCGCTGCCTTCCACTTATGAAAGGGCGCATCCTTGAGAGGACTGGTTAGTCTGAGGGGGGGGGGTTGAATTTGAAAATTTAGGGGTCTGGGAGAAATCTCTGGATAACGTTTCTATTTTGACCTTGAATGGTTTATTGATGTTTGAAAACTTGAAAATGGAATCTTGGACATTTTTAATTGCAATTGATAGAGATTCTGTTATTAATTTGAAGATCAAACATCATATTGTGTCTTTAATATGAATAAAAATACGTTCTCTGGAGCAAAAATTGTTATTGAATCTAATTATAGACTGAATTATTATTATAGTCCCCCCAAGCAAAGAAGGCCCTCTGGCAAGCTCAATATTGGTTCAAAAATTATCTATTTGATCACAAATTGTAGGAAACAATTTGATCTACTATTACGACCACATTTATAATTCTTGAACAAATATTGACCGAGCGGGAGTCATTTTCCCATCTTTCCAGAGGGTCCTTCTTTGCTTTGACAGACTATAACAACATCGAAACTAATTTTTCATCATACAGGAATTCAATGATGGTATGTATATCAAATAAGCCTTTTTGGCTTCTTTGCCAATAGAGAAAATAGGAAGTAAATCAAGTATAGATAAAAAAATTTTGAGATAAGATTCATCAGGTTTGGGAAATGATGAAAAAATTGAGTAAGAAAAATATGAAGAAAATTAATCTATCAAATAGAATACAAATATAATAACTTACTTCTATTTATTAAAAAATGGAAGATACTCATTAAGATTAAATGTCCTATTTTTCTAAATTCTGAATTTACATTTGATGCATTGAACTAAAATATTCAATTTTTCATGATTGATTATATTCTCAGTAAAAAAGTAATCATTATAAAATTATTTTATTTTTTTATTATTAAATTATATAAATTATTAATTATAGCCAATCATTTTTTCATAAAATTATTAAGATTAACAGAAAAATTAAGATGATTGAATTTTTTAGATTCTCAATAATTCATGCTCAACAAAGTAATATGGAAGTTGAATTGATAAAATTAATTATCTATCATTAGAATAATAGCCTCTGTTTGCGGCTGTTCAGCCTAGTGCCCAGTCAAATGGCTCTTTGAATTTTTGTTGTCCTGAAATTTATGAATGGGGGCGCCCCTGAGGCCTACAGCCTTGGTAACGTCCCAGCCTGGGATATTTGCACCTTGGAGCGACTATACCCCACTGTCAGAAGGCGCTTCAATTTCTTGGGTTGTGAACGAAATCATAAAATATATTTTGTATGAAATATAATTCTATTCTTATTGAAAAATGCGTAAGAAAGAATGATTGACTATGATACAGTAATAAACAACACAGATTTGTTTTTATATTTTCTCAAAAAATTTAAATTATAATTTGTATCTGGAAAATAATTTCATAAGTCATTCGAGGGTTCATGGGGCGTACGAAAGAAAGGGCGCACCGGCCCGCAGGCCGGTGGGCCGGCGGGTCAGTCCGGGCCTCTTTACGATACAGAATACACTTTACATCCAGTTGCATTTTAAGTCCTGCCTCTGACTGATGAGTTTTTCGTAGTTTTTCCTTATTCAAAATTTTACAAGACTTTCCTTCCCGCCATTCAAGTCATCTGTTTTGATCAAGTTGGCATCACTGTTCAATCAGCTGTTGTCTATTCCTTAACCTCAAAGTCAAAATACTGTCATGTGTCTGTTTCTGTCAACTTGAACGTGTATTCTAACATTGGAATTGATTTATTTCATTTTTTTAAGTATTAGAAATGTATTATTTGTGCGCTAAAATGATTAAAGAGTATGTTGGATGTTCAATATACATAAAAGTATACTCAAGTTCTATAAATAGTTTGAAATTCAGTTTTTTCAACGTGAAGCATGTACGACGTAAGCTTAACAGGTGGAAAACAGGAATTCAGAATAAATTAATACATAATTAAGACAGATTGATGCAGATAATTTTACATAATAATAACCATTGATAATAATAATAATATCATAAGAATAGAATAAATTTATAGAATGATAATGATAATAATAATATTATAATGAATTCGATTTGTTTTGGTTCCACTGATCCGGTAAATTTCTAGTCTCTTTGACTAGGACTAGGCCAAAGCTTGCAAGTCAAGTGTGAAAAATCCAACTGATTTCTTAATTTGCAGTTTATTACAAACTTTAAAATATCAATTCATTTGCCAAAAAAAACCATTTACATCCTTGTAATTACGTAAGAATGCTGCCTACTTGAATCAGGTATGATTCAAGTAATTGTCTCAAATTTCGTGAAATCATGGTGTTTCCTTGTTGTGTTGAGTCGAGAACTTACATAGTATGAAAGGTAAATACTTGGTTGTAATAGCTTTCAATCTAGGTTCAGAAACGGAAATAGGTGATATTAGTGGAAAATAATGATATTATTTTACAGTAGTGACAGTATGATAATTAGTGGTGGTAATAAATGGTGTTTTTCATTTCTGTTGCAGTTTTGAGAGAAGACTTCAGGGCCGAGCCGAAAGATACTAGAGTGGCTTCTGGGGAAACGGCGCTTCTCGAGTGCGGTCCACCCAAAGGCCATCCTGAACCGACACTGCTCTGGAAAAAGGGCGACCAGTTCCTAGATTTGGACAACTCGAAAAGGTAATATTTATTTGCATCAATAGCAATTCATTATAAATTATTCATATACACATACGTGACAATATTAATGAAATATATGAGTAATAGCAAGTTAACAAATTGTCTTCAACAAACCAAGATTAAAGGTAACTTTGTTTGTTTGTCAATGGCGCAACAGCCATATGAAGGGCCTAGGCCTACCAGCTGGTTGCCAGTTTCATATTCACCAAACCATACAGTCCGTCCAAGCAAAGAAGACACCCCGGCAAGACGGGAAAACGACCCCAGCCCGGCCAATACCGGCTCAAAAGCCATAAATTCTTAAACAGAACCCGCAGCCCCCGAACCAACACCGACCGAGCCGAAGCCATCCCCACCCCGCCAGAATGCCCACCCAGCCCGGACAGAAAATACAGCAGGCGAATAATCATCAAACAGGGTAGAGGTAACGTGTGGTTAGCACGTTGATCCTCTCAACCATAAGCCAGTCTTCACAACCAAGTGAAGATGCAAAACACCTCTGAATAACATGCAGTTAATCAGTTAGAGCGTAATGCAACAATTACTATTCCTCCAGAAACGGGAAACGACTGACTGTCTTTACTAACGACAGCCAATCTCCCAAAGGAGGATATTAAAGGTAACTTACTACGCTATAAAAAATAGTACAATTATTTTTAATCAATAGTTCAAATAAAAAATTATACATGAACAGCATGAATGATCAAATTCATGAATTATTTTTGTTTATTATGAACAATAAATTTAAGAAATGAGGTTGGAGGTATCCATCTTAAAATCGACTATTATTAATTTTGTACCATCAATTTTTATGTTCATTTTGAACAATTCTCATCCAAAATTATTCCTTATTCTCCACTCTAATATTGATTCTCCACTTAAATCCTGAACTTTTAATAAATTCTGAACTTTTATATGATTGCAGGATACGAGTTGTGGATGGAGGAAACCTGATGATCACTGAGGTCCGACAGAGTGATGAAGGTACTTACCAATGTCTAGTCCAAAACATCGTTGGTATGCGGGAGAGCAAACCAGCAACACTAACCGTTCATGGTAAGCGGCTCACTTTTTATTGAATTGGTTCTGAGTGATAAGTCGATGATAATTAATAGTCATATTTTCTTATTGATTTCATTTTTCTCAAAATATATCCTAGTCCTGTTTCATTGAAAAGCAATTTTACAGGAATGAAGCTCATTGACACAAAATATTCGCAACGATTGCAAAAATAGGTATTGAAAACATTACAAAAATTCAACTGAGTTGTAGTCGATATAGTAGAAACGTCCCATAATGAAATAAAAAAAAACATATAGATGTTGTCAATTCTCAAAAAGTGTATAGAGAACAATACATACTGAATGTAAATGCTTTTGAGTGAGATTAGCTCATTTTTGTCAATGCCGAAATTGGTGGAAAATAACTATTGATTGTCTCTGTAAAATTTAGTATTTTTAGATTATTTTTGATTAGCCTAATCCAACTCAGAATGGACCTATAACTTACTAAGTTTTAATGCTTTAAAAATGTTAAATCAGGAATAGATATAGAATCAGCTTATTTCCAATATGCCAGTGATCTATGAGCGTTTCTTGTAAACATTATTTGTTGCTGCTAATGTCTTATATCAAGGTGTTGTCATCCTGTATTATTATTGTATCACAGTCTTACACCCATTAATACAGTCACTGTATCGAATCTTTCCTGTCTAAAAATTCTTAAAATATGTTTTCCTACAAATATCCGTAAAATTGCAGTTTTTGCACTGAAAATCGTGTGTAAAACGGTCCATTCTTGAACTAGTAATAATTAGCGTGCATAAACTAAAAATTTTTACGCACTCCAGATTTGCAACCTAACAAAACGAAATAGTAAGTGTATCAAATGGATGTTCCGTATTTAGAATTCAAAATTAAGGCGGCAGCCCTGGCTGACGACCAAACGGGAGTCAATCAGCTGGTAGCTGCAAGTTGGAATTGCGACCAAAAGGTAGTACCCCGGTCAGACCGAGCGAGACCGTCCGTCTAAATTTTTTAGGTTATTTTATTGTTTATATCAATACCGTGAGTAAGTTACGGGATAAAAGTTCTATTTATTCTCAGAGCTTTTATAATAATTATGAGATTAGGGATTTATGTTATGAATACCGTTCATTATTGTTGTTTATAAAACCTGGGCTTGAATTGTTTGAATACGGTAAGATGATTGTCATTTGTTGATCTTGAATTTGGTTCATTTCATACAGTAGTTGACTCAATTTAGGCTATCAGAATTCAGTGGCGAAATAAATTATTATGATTTTTCTAATGTGAAAGTAACTTAATACTTTAATACATACAACTTTGAAGAAGACTCTGGCACCATAATTACTGAGATTTTGAAAATACCGTAGGCTAAAATGAAATGAACTCAGATCACATTTACTTGATCTGACTACTTTAACTACCATATTTGTAAGTTAATATACAGTATAATGAAAGTGGTTGAAGGCATGATATAGAATTCATAGTAAATGCGACATTCTAATTTAATACTATCATTAAATTACAGCTTCAGTTCAATTCAGTCTCATTGTTGGCTGGTTCAGCTTTGAACCTTGCACTTAATTCATAAAGTAGGATTCTGTTATTCAATGCAGGTGACAGCCGACGACTAAATAATTTTGCATAAAAGCATGATAAAGTCCTGAGAATCATAAGCAATACAATTGTAAACTTGCATAATTTTAACATAGAAGCAGTTAGCTTCTATGCTTAGCTTCTATCTTATGCTATAGATAGCCTATTCACTCGCGGGTTGCATCAATCAAAAGCCTACCTGCTGGAACTGATGAGATATTTTGTCTCAAGTGATATGAAGCAACAAAATTTTTCCAAAAAGAATAATATACAGTACTTTACATGAAAGTATGTTATTCATAGCACTATTAAGTTATATAGGCTATCATTTCAATGAAAATAAAACCATGAGTTAGATTAATTGTGAACTAGAAGATTCTAAATCCCTTCCAGTCACATTAAATAGTGTTTAAAAAGTCTAATTTGCGCTGAATTCTAGTAAATATGATTATTCAAAGTATGAAAGGGCGTTTTACACTTATCAGTTACCTTGAATATTTCAAGGTCTCAAAAAGTAGTTTATACTGATTTTAGCTCATAACTTACTGGTAAATATTACAGTGAGTATGTATGTATGTCTGGCTCAACTGCCCATGAAGGGCCTAGGCCTACCAGCTGGTTGCCAATTTCAAATTCACTCTACTATACAGCCCGTCCAAGCCAAGAAGATACCCCGGCATGACAGGAAAAACAGCCCCAGCCCGTCCAATACCGGCCCAAAAGCTATTAAGTACAGTGAGTACAATAATTTATTATTCTATAGTCACTGTGATACATAGAATAGATGAAATGTTTGAATTATATTACTTCATATTACTCAAATAAAAGTAATTATTCGATAATAGATGACATTGGACATTGTAGGCTTCTAAAATTGAAAGTTCCAACTCAAGATTTCCGCCATCTTGGATTTGTAAAAATTGTGAGATGATGGTACTTTACATGATTCTTATATTGATTTCTAAGGCAAAATGAATTGAGGAGATTGCGATAAAAAATACTTGAAATTACACTAAAAAACACATTTGAAACTTTTTCCTACTTTTCACACAGGCCCAATGGTAACTGTAGGAAAAATTTAATGTGTAACTCGAGCATAAAGTGTTATTGCTGCACTCGAAAAACGTTTTTCACTCGCCTTCGGCTCGTGAAAAAAACTGTTTCACTCGTGCAGCAATCCTTCACTTTACGCACTAGTTACACAAATAACTATTTGAGTTAATGCTCTCAAAATGATCTTATAAAAAATAAAATCAGCGTCTTTCCAATATGGCGACGATTTATGAGTGTTTCTTGTGATAATTTGTAGTTGCAGGAAGGAGTTTTCTTCTAATATCATTGTTGGACTCGAATCGTCGTATCAAATCTTCCCAGTCTAAACAGGGCTTTAGGGGACACATCCACTGACAGTTCGGACTGTAACATTCAAAAACTGTAAGTTGATGGGGAAACCAGCTGTCTATAATAGCTGCAAATTGGCAGTCCGATCGATTGACGATCAGCTGTAAACGATCGAACTGTCATTACGATGAGACAATCGATTCTTACAAATTATTTTCGATGTGTAGGACCCTTACAAATTATTTACCTCTGTTATTTACAGTGAAACCGTTCATCAGCAAAGAGCCGAACGACGTGACGGTTCTAGCCGACCACGACGTCGAGTTCGAGTGTCGCGTGGGTGGCGACCCGACGCCCAAGATTTTGTGGCGTCGTGACGCGGGAAAGATGCCTATTGGTCGCGCGCACATACTGGACGACAAGTCGCTGCGCATCGAGCGAGTCACACCGCAGGATGAGGGATTGTACATCTGTGATGCTGAGAATGTCGTCGGAAGTGTGTCAGCTAGGGCTTCGCTAACTGTTCATTGTGAGTTGGGTTTTTATAACTTATTTGATTAGGCCTACACTGAATTAGATTAATATTTTTTCATTATTATCATATTAATTTGAAATTCAATTCATATATGAATATACTTTCATGAATTTTAAAGTGATATTTTCAGTGGATTAATTTATTTGGTTTCTTATCCTTTTATTCTAAATTCTAAATCTTTTGTAACATTTTATTGGACGAAAAATTCTAGAGTGAAGTGCTACGATATTGTACATAACCATGTTTCGGACGTATTAAATTTATCGAAATTCAAGGAAGAAATAGTACAGGCTTTGCCTATTTTTTCTTTCCTGGTTATAATATAATATTATTATTATTATTATATATAATTTGTGTAATGATATCAATAATGATATATCTATTCACTTCAATATAAATTAAATTGAAATGGAATTTTTAGATTGAATATTGATGTTGTGGGACCTTTTCATAATGAAAAAAACTCGAGATTCTTGTTTATTCGAAATAAATTGTTGTCTCAATTCCACTTCTATTATGATGATGTGTGAGAGCACATGAATGCATGTTGCTGTAAATATATTATTAATTCTATTGAATTAAGACAACTCAAGTTCTTTTTTTAATAAAAAAAATAGTCTTATGGCTTTTATTGGCAATAAACCAGTAAGTTCCACCTCGTCAATGTGTAGCCCTACTTGGCCAAATACCGGTCACACATCCAAGTGCAGTCCACAATGTTCGTGACTTAACATCACGTTCACCGATAGATCACTCTCACCAAGAAACCAATACCCAGTACTTTTTTTAAATTATAGTACTGTAATTATTATTAATCTTAATTTATATCAGTGAAAAGAAGGTGAATGAACAAAAACAAACTTATTTTATTTCAAATTATTACAGATTGTGATGTAGCCTACAGTAGGCTATGTATTCGGGTTTATTTTTTATTATTTATTGAGTACAAAAATACGAGATGAGAAAAGAAAAAACAGGCCAAAACTTCTCCAATTCCTGATTTAGTCACATACTAAATAGTCAAAATTTTCAGGTTATCTATAGATTTTTGTGGTGGTGGCTAAATGTACAGTTTTTCCAAAGAACGTGATGACAAAGAACTCTTTATCCTTCTTGTCTCCAAGCACATGTCTAAAGCTTTAAAGCTATTGTCTGTCTAAGCAATAAACACATTCTGGCAAGCTGGAAAAATGACTCGGGTAATGTTGCCTCACAATCTATAAATTTGGCCTTAAACTGTAAAAAAATTCTTATCTACAATTTGAGACTAAAATAGAAGTTTAGAATGTTTAAATCAATATTGGCCAAGCTGGAGTCATTTCCTCATCTTACCAGAATTTCTTATTGCTCGATTAGACTATTTGTCCCCATCTCTCACTCTATGCAAATATCTGATGTAACTTATAATGAAATATTCATAATCAATATGGCAAACCAATCGCATGACATATCAGTCAGTAATGAATGTTGTAATTATTTTTTCAGCTCCGCCAGTGTTCGTGGTGCGTCCGCAAGACCACAAGGTGGGGCTGAACGGCATCGCCAAGTTCGAGTGCGTGGCCGAGGGCAATCCGCCGCCGAGCGTGTTCTGGAGCAAGGAGGGCAGCCAGGTGCTTATGTTCCCGGGTAACTCCTACGGCCACCTGCACGTCACACTGGAGGGATCCCTCCATATACAGGGCGTGCAAAGGGAGGACGCCGGATTCCTCGTGTGCTCCGCGTTGAGTGTGGCCGGATCGACCACGGTGCGCGCCTTTTTGCAGGTTGGTTTTTGAAAAAATTGTTAACAGTGAAATCTGCTAAACCCGTAATGTGAGACATCGAATTAGCTAAGCTAAGACCTTATTAAAATTGCATTTATAAATGAAACTATATGTTTTTCTATTTTCTATTTCTGTAGTACGTTTGAATCACACACTAGCTTAATGTCTCACGAATGGAGCCTCAAGGTAGTTTTCCATTACTACAAGTCGCGGACACAAGATGCAGTAGAAACTCGAAGCTGCAGGGAGCAACGCAAATGAAAAATTAGCTGCTTAGTGTACTCCGTGTTTCTATTGCATCTTGTGCCTAACTTCTATCCGTGTTTTGTAGTACTGTACTTTAAACTATGAAACTGAACAATGTTTTCTTGGAGGACCTCAAAGCTTTTTTCTCTGCTATATAAGAATATATTTTTCTATATTTTCTTATGAATATATTTGAATGATATAGATCCATTAGGTTAGAATAAATTTCCTAATCTTTGATATTATTATCCTTAAGGAATATAATTATTGCGTTCTATTTGAAAGAAATAACTCATCAATGACTTGTTGAATACGTAGAATAACTACTTGAACGAATGGAATAAACATTTTATATCTTTCGTATTGCACTTTAATATAATATAGAATCTAGTGATATCAAAGTATCCTGAGTCATTGTTTCTTGAACGACGTTGGTAAAAAGCATTTGTCAACGAGATAATGTTCACTAGAACCATTTATGTTCAAATCACAAAAACCATTGAAAGAATTGATCCTCTTGGAAAAAAATGAAAAAGCTTGATAAAGTCCAATGAACAAAGTAGACTTTAAATAAATTATACATTGATGATTAAATGAGACATTGATGTTCAAAACCTATTGTTCCTGATAAATAGAAATTAAAATCAACTACCCTTCCAAAATTTTTAAAAATATAATTAAATCACAAACATGTTTCGAAACATTGGCTCATTTTTACTGTCCTATAACATCGTTAACAAACTTTAAAACTAGTTTCAATTCCTGATAAAAGTCAAAGATCATAAATGTACAACAAATTGAAGTTCTCTACTCAAACTGTCAAACATAATCATCCACCAACGGTTCAAGTGTGCTCATTGTATCCATCAAGCGTATTGTTATACATCAATTTTAGGTATTGATTCCATCAAGTGTATTGTATCCATCAAATGTATGGTATACATCAAATGTAGGCTATTGTATCCATCAATTTTATTGTATACATCAAGTGTATAAAAATATGTAAACAAACATTTATGTGTTTCACTTGCTTCCATTAATCCAAACTAAATTATTTATCATCAAGGTAACATCAGTTGACGACGTTCCACCTCCAATAGTTGAGATTGGTCCAGCCAATCAAACGCTTCCATTGCAGTCGGTGGCCAACCTGCCGTGCCAGGCTCGTGGCTCGCCCCCTCCGCGCGTCAAATGGTACAAGAATGGCAGCCTGCTCAATCCAGATATGCCAAGATTCACCATCAAGTCAACTGGTACCCTGCATATAGATGGTGAGTACGGTATAGGCTATTCATAATTCATTCGTTAGGCATAAAAATCGATAAATTTTTAATTGTTTTATTCAGTAAATCTATTGTTTAGTGATATAGATAATTATGAATGTACAATACAATGCTAATATCATGTTCTTATATGTTCAATTTTATGAAACATGTTCTTCATATTTATATTTATCTCTTCACTGGGATATATCACCGACAATGCAGTCAAAAGTTTTTTGAAAAAAGGAAACTGTCTGAATTACCTTGCTGGAGTGGAGGCCTTTCGTGCTCCTTAAGCACATTGTCAACATTGATATATTTATCTTTATTCAGTCATTTTACAACAGAGTACAACAGTCTTCAACATTTTCCTCTTGAATATGAAAATAAATAATTATTCCTCTATAGCTATTACTAAAGAGACTGTTTATAGTCTCTGTAGCTAGTACTGAAGAGGAGCTTGTACGGGAATATTAATTTATGTGATATGTTTTTAGGCCAAGAGCAAGCTGTACTATAGAAGAATCTAATTATGTTGTTGGGGTATTCAAATAGAAATGGGAAAGAAAATTATAAACGTGCAAATACATTGTGTTACTTACGGTTTACACAATCATGTTTGTGTGAAAACTTTATCATAGCAACAGATATTCCAGATGTTCGTGGCATGTCTAGCTTGGACACTTCATCCGTAAACTGAAGCATTATCTGCTTTCCTTGAGAATATGAATTATTCCATTCCTGTCTTTGTTTTAATGATCTTGTTTAAAACAACCCGTTCTGTGGTCCACACATTTCATCCGTGAACTGAAGCATTCTGCTTTCCTTGAGAATATTAACTATTCCATTTCTGTATTTGTCTTGGTGATCTTGTTAAGAACCACCCTTTCTGTTCTCGAAAAAAGAGAATTAATTCAATTATATTTGCAGTCAATCTGCATAGATGGAATTGTGTCGAGCTGCGCGTTGTGACATAAGAACAAAGTAGCCGAGTTATGAAGTTGTTGAGCAGACTTGTTTATCTTCTACTGATGAAATATTAAAACCTTGGCTCTCCTCAGACTATTCCGCTCTTTCCCCCTGTCGCGAGGGCTTCCCCTTTTGTTTAACAGCCTTATCTCGACTGAGAAAAGGTGGAGTAGCAGAACTGGAGGGGAAGTTAATTTGCTTAATACCTTCCTTTCAACCCCCCCCCCACCATCAATTTCTATCTCACCCCTTTCATTCATCTAGTTTTTCTTCTTCCTCCTTCCATCAACTAGCTCCGTTTTCCATTCTATGTGCGCCAAGAAAATAACAAGAGATGACATTCATTTAGGCGAAAACTTCCGCTTCCTTATTCTGTTGGAGATATTCTTGTTTTATCCCTCCATTCCAACTCCTTGTTTTTATAAGCAAAATAATAACAACTCGTTCCTTACTGGAAGCTATTGGGTTGGCTGATGAAAATTCCAATCTTTAAAAACTTTTGTAATCTAGGTGTGGTATTGGAATTCAATTAAAAAGAGCAAGATTGGTGACTTGGGTTCCAAAGTATTATCGCTTCTCGTGTTACATTATTACATACATTGTTTTTGTATTCATACATGGTATTGGTGTTGCCAAATATACTTTGGATATGATAAACATAAATAGAAGTCAACCTAAAATAATTATAATGATAGTGTTCAATTCTGAATAATAGTTTTCAGTTTTTGAGTACATGAATTCGTGAATTGTGATAGTTTTTAAGGATTTTGTGATCATAAACTATATTTCAAATATTAATTATTTAATCGAAATTTGGGGAAAAAATTATTTGGACTTATCGACTTATTATTTTGACTTATTATTACTCATTTACTTATTATTATGGACTTTATTGTCTGTGTTTTTACCCTCTTTTGTAGTTTTTTGAATTAATAAATAGATTCTTGTTTATAATTATTTTTATAATTCGAGAACTTACCCTAAACCTGCCAATTAACATGGGAAACTATAGTTGGCTTGGTATTTTCCCCCTCTCATTGATTCGAGCACACCCCACCATAAAGGCTGTTGTTTTTTGTATCATCTGTCATTGCTTAATGTTCATTTGTTTTGAATTTTTGTTGTTCATTTTGTCTTTTATGTCATTCAAGAAATTGAAAATTGAATATTCGACTGAATCTCACTTGTTTATTTGATAACATTTGATGATAATTAATTCGAATCTCCAATGCTTTATAAAAAGAACAAAGGACTTGACTAGGACTAGGACGGCAAATATTAAGAACCAAATAAATAGCCGAGATTAGTTGAATGTAGTATTTAGTAGTAACTACTCTATGTATTAGTAACTACTAATATATTAGTACTACTCTTATGCCCGGTTTTTTCAAGCACACTCAAAGTTGAGGGACCCTAAAGTTCACTACAGTTTACTACATTTCCTATACTTATCATAGAAAATGTCAGCTGTTCATCAAAATTTGAGGGCCTCTCAACTTTGAGTGTGCTTGGAAAAACCAGGCATGAGAGTAGTAACACTATATAGCTATCATGTCATTAGAGATCTGAATTAATTATTATAACAATTGAAGACAAACTTCAAAGATTAGTTTGTTCATGTTATAATGCTCCAGCTGTGGTGTACTGCAATATCTAATAATTCTTCCATCTTTGATAACCATTATATTATTAAATTATGTACGTAATACATGAAATATCTCACTGATTTAATGATTTTCCGTAGACCTGCGCATGGAAGACTCCGGCCTGTACACTTGTACCGCGTCCTCGGAGAGCGGCGAAACCTCCTGGTCGGCGTCACTGAGCGTAGAGAAGACTCCGGGCAGCCACCTGCACCGCAGTCCGGATCCGTCCACGTTTCCCGGACCGCCCGGAACGCCACGGATCGTCAACACCACCCAGTCAAGTGTTACCGTGGCCTGGACGCCTGGAGACAACCGGATACCACTGATTGGGTACACGGTCGAGTACTTCAGTTCCGATCTGCAGACAGGGTGGGTGGTGGCGGCGCATCGGGTCAATTCTGACATCATAACTGTGAGTGAAGTACCTTATGCCTAGAACTTCTTACTAGAGTACCTTTTATCCTTTCTCTATGATAACAGTTTGTTGAGATATAGCTGGCATACTTTCTACAATGGAAACAATATTAGAAATAACTTTTCTATATTGAAAATAGTTTGTTGTTCAATTCCGCTTCTAAAGCTACAATATAATGGGAACTAATAGCAGCAAAAGAACTGTTTGTGAAAGTGAATACCAGAACATAACATATGATGAAATTTCAATGTAAATCTTATTAGACTTCACAAAATTGTTATGGATTCGACCGAGCTATCGACCGAGCTTTTCGGCCGAGCAAAGAAGATATTTTGGCAAGATGGGAAAATGACTTCAATTCGGTCAATATTGGTTAAAAAATGATAAATTTGGTCTCAAATTGTGGAACACAATGTTTTCTACACTTTGAGCCAATTTTTGAACCAATCAATATTGACTGAGCTGGAGACATTTTCCCATCTTGCCAGAATGTATTCTTTGCTCGATCATCCAATATGGCCAATCAAAAGTTTATGTGATTGTACAATCTCTGCAGCTCATCTTATTCCAAAAGTATGGAATAAGGGTTATGAACTTACAACCTTCAAACCCTTTAAACTCGCTGTCAACTTATTCATCTTTCAACATTATTTTCCTCTCTGTCCGCCTAGATAACCGATCTGAAGCCGGATACGTCGTACGTGTTTGTGGTGCGCGCTGAGAACGCACACGGCCTGTCGGTGCCGAGCGGCGTGTCGGAGGCGGCGCGTACCAGCGGAGGCGGGGGCGGCAGTGTGCCACAGCATACGTCTGGATGAGGCCAGGGCGCGACTCAGCACCAAAGTGGTCCAGCTGCAACAGCTGGTGCCAAATGGGTCGACGTCGGTGCGGCTTAGCTGGCAGGTTAGTGAAAGGCTTAGAGTAACTACATCCAATTACGGTAACTAAGTAACTAATAATTCTAATTCTCTTTGATGAAAGATATTCGTAACTTAGGGGGGTATTACACGATAATAGTTCTATGATCATAGTTGATCATATGGAAAGAGATGAAAATACGAAATCCTATTTTTATCTCCTTCCATATGATCAGATATGATCATAGAACTATTATCGTGTAATACCCGCCTTAGTCAAGTGCTGATGTAGTAATTACGGTAACTAAGTAACTAATAATTCTAATTCTCTTTGATGAAAGATATTCGTAACTTAGTCAAGTGCTGATGAAGTACAGAGAAATTTATATCTGTTTCCTCTATCTCAGGGCTACTTTTATCACTGTTTTCTTATTTTAAATAATTATCAATAATCAAAAAAGGGTACTTTGATAATTATTTGAAATAAGAAAACAAATTTATAATTTATTTGCAAAATATTGAGATTCAGCCCAATGAAAAAATGATCATCTATAAGTTATCACATAAACAAATCGAACTTTACCTTTGTTGAATGGAAATCCATGTATAATGCTCAACATTCTTAATTGGAAATATATCTCAAATTACTATTTTCAATTTGAAAAAATGTACTCACTGTCAAATTATTTCATTTCCAGTTCAAATATATATTAATAATATTATTCTCAATAACAGTTCGAATTAATTAATGGCCAATCTAATCTAAATTGATAACTTATAAGAAAGTTAACCACAGTTACAGTCTGTTCGTACACAGTTGAGATTCCTTCAAAGTGGCCAAATTATAGAGAAGTGCTTCCTTATCTCGCTCGTACAAGATATTCTCTTCGCGTTTGTTCCATTTGATTCATGTATTATCTGGAAAGCAAATCAAATCTGGTAAACACAGCTCAACAAGTCATTAATCATGTATTCATCCTCTATAATAATTATAGAGGATCTAGAGCGGGAAAAGTTTCTGCCTAAACGTAGACACTCAACAATTCAAAGTTCGATTTACTAACATCAATTTTTCTACAGTTATAATCAATAATCAGTGCTGCATCCTATCACATACCGTATTATAGCAATTGTTGATGGTTTGTAATTATTTTGCAGATACTGTCAGCAGAGGAGTTTGTGGAAGGAGTGTATGTGAGGTTCAGAGATCTGTCGGGAGGTTCCCAAAAGTACAACATGGTGACAGTTCTGAATGCGGGAGCAACGAGCTACACGGTGACCAATATGAGAAAGTTCACCAAGTACGAGTTCTTTCTGGTGCCATTTTTCAAATCTGTCGAAGGCCAACCGTCCAATTCGAAGATTGTGCAAACACTGGAAGACGGTGAGAATTTTAACGCATTCATTATCAAATAAGAACTAAGAAATAAGAACATTATCAATTGAACTGTATTGACATCGACATTGATGAAAATATAATATGGTTTCTATATATTGACTGATCTATTCACTACTATTCACAAATCACTCGATGCTAAGACATACGAACACGTAAAAAACTATTATTATTGTGAAATTGTATAGAATTAATCTCCATGAATTCACAATCCAACGAATGCAACTACTAAGTTGTGAGTTGCCTCTACTGGCGTATCATGTTTTTCTGCGTAACAATAGGTCATTTTTAGTGTGCATCTGCTTTATAAGTAGCTATTCCATTCAAAATTATTCATATCGTCAGAATATTATCTAAATTCTTTTAAAGTATCCATCATTCTGATTCTAGAACTGTTAATTGTATACAACGGTATCAAATTTACGATTTCAAATTTACGATATTGATTTTTCAAGTCAAGTCAATATTGTCAGTATCGTTGTAGCATTTTATGTCTTTTCCATTATACAAAATAGAATGATTGAAATTAATCATTTTTTTCTAGTTCCATCAGCTGCTCCGGATGGCGTTGAAATGGGGACCATCAATTCAACAGCAGCATACGTCAGGTGGTATCCGCCATCTCCTCAGCACTACAATGGCATTCTTCTAGGGTACAAGGTAATAATAATTACTTTACACTATGTACAGGTTGTAAGAAAATAGTAGAACTTACTTTTGAGAACCCCCTCGTACTTAAGCTTTCAATTAACAGCCCTGTACATCTTTCTAGTTTGAATAATTGATAAGCTAAGAGTAGCCTAATGTTCATAAAAATATGTTATCTTGCTTTTCTCATGAAAGTAGCTAGTAGTTCTGTGGACAGTAGACCTCACTCATGTTTACTATATCCTAATAGCTCTGTCTTTACGTAACGTTCCGAGTGTGCGTCGATTCCGAAAGTCGGCGCTAGAAAGTCAGCTATGCTCTGGTGGTCACAGTAATGCTCTAATTTCTCTCTCTCAAATTCATCTAAATATCTTTGCTGAATTCAATCATATTCTATCATCAGTTACAACCTCCTAGTCTGAAGTAGAAACTTTTGATAACTTTTTTATTGAATGTCATATCACATGTTTCAGTAATATTAATATGAATAGCCTATAGTATTAAATCACATAATATGGAGTATACCTATATCAGAGAGTAGTCCAATCCTTTTTCCCTTCTTCCATCCTAATATTGGAAAATTTTGAAAAAAATTTACATGTACATCGATGTGCAGTTGAAAAGGAATATTCCACTCAAATCTCATGCGATTTTTTCAACGCGTTTGGCCATAATCGTGTTACAGACAGAAAGACAGACGAAAGAAAATGTTAGTCAAATCACTTAAGTTCGATCAAAAATTCATCATTCATTTTTCTGCTCTTTTGACGTGTTCCAGATCCAGATCCGCGGCAACAACAGTCGTGTGCTAGCGCAGATGTCGATGAACGCTTCCACCACCTCGATCCTATTGAACAATCTGACATCGGGTGTCGTTTACACGGCACAAGTGGCCGCCTTCACACGAGCCGGTGTCGGGCCGTACTCGGGTGCCGTGCCGTTGCCGTTGGAACGACACCGGCTGCATCCAACCGCAACACAGGAGGCGACCGAACAGACCTGGCACATTCTGTTGTTGGCGTTTGTTGTACTGTTTGTGTTCTTGGCGTTCTGTTCGACGTTATACCTGCGCAAACGGCATGCGCTGAGCAAGGAACTCGGGCATCTCGATGGTATGTGTCTAATTTCATCAAGTTTATTACAAATATGTTATGGTATTAATAGGGTCTGGCCGGGAAGCCAGAAAATTATGTAGTTCATATAAAAAACATATTATATTATATATATTATATTAAACATCTTATTCATTATTGATGTACGAGTATTAATTTTTTATCATTTTATTCATTAATCCATTAATTGACTTTTTTCTATTTTTTTACATTGCAGTGCCGGTGGTGAACGGCAGTGACCTGTGCCAGTTGAATCTGTTGCACATGGGCGGCGGAGTGGGGGGAGCCAAGGAGACGTTGTGGATCGACCGCGGCTGGGGGGGCGTGGGGGGCACGCTCAACAGCGACAAGGAGACTGAAACCAAACTGCTGGCGCCGCCCCCGGCCGCCTCCGACGGTGTGGACTATGCCGAAGTTACCAACACCAGGAATAATCTGTCCACGTTTCACAATGCGCGCAAAGACTGCCAACCCACCCCTTATGCCACGACCACGCTTATCAATCCTAACAATCGCAATGAGGTGAGTTGGTTGTTTCAGTTTATTATGTAAATTATAATTGTATTGCGTTCTAACTGTTTTTGCTGTGATACTCTGTCAATATCGTATTATACTGCCGATTGTTCTAATAATTCTGTTATAACTGAAGTTGCTATAGCATGTTTCAATGTTTCCAGAATTCTACCATAACTGAAGTTGTTATTACATTGTTTTACAGGTTATTCAATGTTTCTAGCAATAAAGTTTTTGAATTTGAGTTGTGTCATCTAGTTCAAAAGAAATTGTGTGTAAATATATATATATTTCGATACAGAGGTTACATTTTTTCAAGTATATATTCTTGTTCACTATTCGAGTATTTTAGTCCCTTCACCAATAAAAGCCAAACGCATTTTTTATAGTAATTTGAAATTTTTATTCAATATCCAACAAGACTTGAAAACTTCGAATCATCTACTTGAAATGAATTCAATTATTCCATTAATATTATTCATGAAATGAAATCATTATAAAAAATATTATATGAATATTACATATTATTCCAGTAGTCATGGAAATTGAGAGTATTCTGTTTCTGTATTCCTATAGTATTCCGAGTATTCGAGTATTCTGTATTCCTAGGCTATTTTATCTTTGAAAATTCTATATTATTGAAAAAGAATTGATTTATCTTGTTCAGAATAATTCAATTAGTAACTCATCAGTGATTACGTTTTTCTTGAAATCGTCGAATCACAACATGTATTCAAGTATGATTCTACAACTACCACTACTTTTCTAAGTTTTGTTAAAATATAATTTGCATCTTTACAGGATAGTGGATCACTACTTATAACTCAGAGTTTGGATTCATCATCAGAAGCAAAATCAAACTCAACTGACGCGAATTCCAGACAAGATAACAACATGACACCTGATCCAGGTAATTAATCAACCTGCCGTTCTCATATCATGCATAATTATTCCATTATCATGCAAATTATCATTCATGCATTTTAAGCATGCGCTGACTCGCCTTCTTTTTTGCGCAATTATGTTGAATGGAATAACCTGAAATATTTGGAGTTCAAATACTTTTATATCTATACAAGTATTTGTTGTTTCTGTTTGATCCAACATGTAAAATTAGAATGCAAATCATAAATCATTTGACTTATTAACTAGAAGGTACTGCTTCCGTGTTTTACTACAATTTTCAAGGTCTGAATGGCCTGCTTCAATTATTAAACAATTATTTCACTTGTTTCGTGTTTTTTATATTGTTAAAATATATATTTTTTAAAAATAATTACCTATTACTTGTGCTTATTTGCAGGTGAACATGATCAGTTCATGTACCTGAATAAAACGGCTGGACATAATGTTCAGTGGACTGATTTTATGACTAGTCCTCCTCAGCAGTCAATAGCGCATGACAGCAATCGATTATTTACACATCAGGTGAGCATTTCTCTACATCACATCACTACATTATACAATCATGTTACTCCAATAGCCTACAATGTAAAGCCGACTTCAGACTATAATTGAATGATGTATTTTCATATACTAGTACCAGATAGTGTTTCCTTTATCTTAGGGCTACTTTTATCCCTTTTTTCAATTTTAAATAAGAATCACAGTATCCTTTTCAATTATTTTTATAATAATGAAGGGTACTGTGATTATTATTTAAAATAAAAAAGAGTACCAGATAATATAGGTATAAATAGTATATTGCAAATGTATTTAATTATTTTGAGTTAAGTTTTATATTAAGAAAATATCGTGATGTCTTCTTATTTTTGGATGAGAAAGGCTTCAGAACTTATACTATGGTATTTGGTAAAATCTTCATTAGAATATGAAGAATAGGTCTATCACTTGACAAAATAAGCTTCATGTAACCCTACTGTATTATTTTCTTGATGTATAAATCTTGAGAAAATTGGTAAGAGTATGGCTTATGTAATAGTGCTAGCCAATTAAAACTGTGACTTTCAATGATAAACGATGTAGCTGGCGCCAAAACGTTGAGCAGTTTCATCTGTCTATTGTACGTTATGTAACCTACTAACAGCTGAAGTGAAGCATCTATTGTCTCTTTTGATTTCAAACCATAATCTAGGCAGAGCTCAATGACAACATTAGATGTTGGAGCGCACAAGGAGCAGACGAAACCGCCTAACTTTTCGGTACCTAAATTTTAGAGTCTCTCTGTATTGTAGTTCATTGAAACCAATTTTTTATCAATATCCTCCTCCATCACTCTAAATACTTTCTTATTATACTGTTTTTATTGATGTAATATTTCCATTTGAAGATAGCCTATTTCTCTTTGAAATTCATCTAAGAACGTACCTTATTAATTTACAACTACTTGACTAATAAACATTTCAAATTTCAGAACGGCGTGCTAAGCGGTAGCCCGCAACTGTCGAAACGTTCGGGAGGTAGCGGCTACTCGAGAGAGGGCACGCCGGGTCCCCCTGTGCCCCCCGTCCGCAACGGCAGTAACTGCAACGGTCACTACTCGCCGCTCAATGTTGGCAATGCTGCTGTGATAGTGGATGGCGGAAGCTGCATGCCCAACCATCGGCATCACCATCATCATCACCTACCGCCCAACCATCATCCTCCCCCTGTGAGTATGATTGATGTTGTTTTCCAAGTATAGGGTGATTTGCATGAAAATTTTGAAGAAAAAGTTTAGTGGCCGTGATTGTGTAAATCTTACCCGAATCTCAGAAATTGCGATCAAAAGAAGACAAAACATAGCACAACTGAAAAATTTGAGTTGAGTCGCAATATTATGATTTTTGATCGTGATTTCTGAGATTTGGGTAGGATTTTCATAATCACCGCTATTTTACTCGACAGATTCTCTACATTTTGCTTCAATTTAAAATACCAAATTATGTATGATTTTATATTCAGTAATAACCTTTTGTTGAAAACTTTGTATTTAAGCATATTCCCCATATTATATCAACAACCGGTAAAGTTACGAATTTATAACTGGTTTCAATGAATTTCTCAGCTTATTTCATGAAGGAATTAATCATAAATAGAAACTAAATGAAGCCTCGAAAATATTAGAAAAAATTATCTTTGAAAAATGTCAATTTTTTGCCATTGTTAACTCGGTAAGAAAGCGTTTTGTGGGTATGTCCCATGGATCTTTTCTCTCTACTTGGTGTAAGGAATCAGTCTGAGAAGAATTGCACATTCCTCCTGAAACACCCAATATATATTATGCGGTGTGCGTTTTATTTCGTTTCAGTTTCAGCGATAAAGTTTTTTGTTACATTGTGAGATCATCCTTGCTACGCATGTCTGTGGCCATTCCAAAAGAAAGATTCCAGATACACAATTATTTAGTTATTAAATAGTTATTACCTGCTTATTATTCAAGCTTATCTAATGGAGGAATATCATCTATACTCATAGAAGAAAATCGATTTATAATTTTTTAAATAAATTTATTAATTTTCTTTTAAGATATATTTTATCAACTTTCTTATTGGATTTTCATTGTAAATCGTATTTTATTTTTAAATTGTTTGTTCCAGCTACCCCACTTTACAAAAAATTGTAAAGGCAATGCATGCAATAGCTGTGGAAGTGGAAGTTCATCAGTGTCCAGTTATACCTACCAACTTCCTGATTCTCAGACTTCAAAGCTCCCATCAAATTATAGTCCAAGGTAAATTAATTAATTCCAATTCTTTCACATCATTTACTTGGTTCTGTATTGAATTGTATTGACTAATCTATATGTCAATTTTGATATTGTATTGTATCTAATAATGATTGAAAAATTCTATTCTCTACATAATTTCCGCTGATGTTCATACTAAAAAGTATAGGCCTATCCAAGCAAAGGAGACATTCTGGCAAGATGGGAGAATGACTTCAGCTCGGTCAATATCGGTTCAAAAATCATGAATATAGCATAAAATTGTAGCTAAAAATGTTTCCTACAATTTAAGACCAAATGTATCATTTTTGAACCAATATGAATCGAGCTAGTCATTTTCCCATCTTACAAGAATGTCTTCTTTGCTTGGACAGACTACATCAAATTAGAAGGGTTTTCTGTCGACCAACTTGAAAATATCCTCATGGATTACTTTGATATTTTCATAAATTTATCTTGTTCTTTGAGTACATAATTAATTGATTCCAATCATATATTTTTCCAGAATATGTAATCAATTGTCATCACAACAAGACGATTACAGTATGAGTGGAGGTGGAACAGTAATAGAGAGAGGAATACAGTCGACATTGTCCAGTATAGCCAGTGACTCGAGAACCAATACAGGTGAGTTTCTTTTGTGTTAATAATCATTGATCATTCAATCAAATGTTTTTTTTTAGGAACTGAACTCTCTAATCATCTTCAACTGTAGAGTCAAAATAGCCCACTTTAACCTTCAGCTAGGTTGTTTACAATTAGAACCAATACACGTGAAAGATCACGTATTCCATATTTATAATTGATGAAATTTAGAAACTTATCTCATGGGATCATTTTTAGTGTGGTTGTGCCTGAATAATCCAGTTCAGGTACAAAGCTGTGTGTGTTTGGTGTTTGGAAGTGACCACTGAAGCATTGGAATGTCATGAGCATTAAAAATCGAGTTGGTTTTTGCTGAATAAAATAATTGGTGAATAGAAAGTATTTGCCCCATACTCAACCACCTCAAGACGTTTTCAATATTTATTCATATAAATGCTGCATATCTTCTTATTAACTGAAAAGGTATGGTGAGCTATAGTCTGAACAAGCAAAGATGACATTCCTTCAAAATGGCCTATTGAAGCGATTGTAACTACGCATGCGCAGATCTGAAAATGTTAGTGTAAAATCACTTTTGCCAACCGCTGGTAAGTCTATTTGTGGGTCTATTTTTATTTCGAATGCTGGCAGCATTGAACAGCTACCATTTTTAAGGAACGTCTTCTTTGCTCGACCCCAGGTAGCACAAAACCGTTGAAATAACATTAGAAACACGTAATACCTTAACGTTGAAATGACGTTGAAATTCAACGTTGCATACACGATAAAATGTCCGCCATTTCCACATGATTTCCAACGTTGAATAGATGTTGAAAACACACTGTGACAACCATTATTTTCAACGTTGAATAGATGTTGAAAACACATTGTGACAACCATTATTTTCAACTACAAATAGACGTTGAAAAACACGTTGAATTAGTTATATTTTTCAACGTTGAATAAGCATTGAATACTGGTCGTCATGAAAACATGATTGTGGTATAGTCTGGACAAGCAAAGAAGACATTCTGGCAAGATGGGGAAATAAATACAGCTCGGTCAATATTGATTGAAAATAATAAATTTGGTCTCAAATTGTGAAAAACATTCTGTTCTATAATTTGAGACCAACTTTATTATTCTTGAACCAAGCTGAAATCATTTTCCCATGTTGCCAGAATGTCTTCTTTGCTTGACCAGATTAAAACCATAAATTTTGATCATGAGTGAACATTGAAAACACACAATAGGAAAAAAATTGTTGTGTAAAAATAGTGATTGAAGCTTGGGCAAACAAATTGTTGCTATTGTACTGCTGACTTTGTTTACCAAGGCTAATAAGATGCTTCAGATGAAACATAAAATTAAATGACCATGGAAGCTTGAGCAAAAAATTGCAGCAATAGTACTGCTGACGTTGTTTACCAAGATGCTTCAGTATGAAACAGAACATTAAAGCATAAAGCGCCCTGTAGATGAGAATTGTAGAATCGGCCAGTTAAATATTTGTAGCCAAACAGAGCACTTTGTCTTGTAATTGATCCAAACAATAACAGCTGTGATTGGCTACAGATATTCAACTGGCCGACACTACAATCCCTGTGTATAGGGTGCTAAACTTATCATTCTAAGATTGCTGCTATTTACAAATCTCAAACTCTAAAATGTACATATATAATTTCATCTGTGATGAGTAAAAAAATTATTAGAACTAGGATAATGCTTCTGGTTTAGTGGAAACAAGAATAACAAAATTTACAAAATATAAAGATGATATTTATTGTAAATAAGGTAGGCCTATATAAATCAGAAATTGAGAAAGTAAAAATTCATTATAACTTCAAGTCAGCTTCAATTCTATTGAAATAGTTTCCAGACATGATGGTTTTCTGATTCAATATAATTTCGAAAAATATGCAATCAAATTGAATGATAGAATGAGGTTTAAAAAGTTACAAATTGGTATAGATTATTATTTTAAAAAATGTATCAAGAAAAGCTAGTGATTACAAGAAACGTCTGGTATGATAATCGTTATTTTTCTTCAACTTTTTCTGAGTAGCCAACTCTGGGTGATGCATATTCTAGCCAATCCTTAACTTCTCCCCCAACCTGGAACTCCCATAGCCGATTCACCTCCTGTCAGCAACTGAAACACATAATATAAATTAAAAATACCCTTTCCAATAATAATATTAATAAGAATTTGATAAGTATATTGTGGAGGAGAAGAAGAGTTTTGAAGAATCTAACATTTGCATTTTACTCTACTTATACAAAGATAATTTAACAAAAGGTACCATTGGAAATCTCAATAAAAGAATGCTATCAGTATCACTTTAGTATGACCCAAAATCACTGCTGAATGCAAGAGGATAAAGAATTCTTCAGTTGAAAATGATCATTTTCAATAGTTATACAAGTGTCTCAAAATTCTCCATTACCTGTAAGGGCATAAAATAAAATCAACTAATGGAAAAATTTGCTAAAAAATTCAATTTTCCCAGTTCAAAGTTACATAAATTTATAAGATACAGGTACCTGATTCTCAACAGGTATTTCAAATCAATTACAACTGATGGAAGAATTATTAGTCAAATGCTGGATCATTATAATAATAATATTAATTCGAATCTACATTTATTGCTACTGCCTTTATAAATAGACAAAGAACTTATGCAACTGCAAATTTCACAGTTTCATCCAATGGATCTTGCCTGCTATTTACTACATTGGTCAATAATTGCAGTTGCAGAAGTCCTTTGTCTATTTATACCGTAGAGCAATAAATGGAGATTCAAATTAATGATTATTATTAATTAAAGCTATTAAAAATCCAATTCCAGAATTAATTTCTATACTATTCTTTCTCTAAAACACATACAAACCTCATGATTTTTATTTTATAAACCAGTTTAGATTTTAACCCGGTCTAGATTTTAACTCTTGGTTATCATAATGGCACATTATCATTTACTAAAACAAGCTCTTATAATAGGAACTTTTACTTTACCTACTTCTGTGGAATCAGTGTCTGAAGTGGCAGTATAAGACTATGCAAATCAACCTTTTTGGCAGGAAAAAGCTTTGTTACACACTTACACTTATGAGTGAATTAGGATATTCACGAATTTATTAAAGCCTTTATCAAAACAAAAATGACAAATCAGAAGACGAGGAAGAAATATTACTGAAAAGACCTGCTAACCTTTGTTATTTGTGATGAGATGGTAAGGGAACTCAATAGAGTGAAGACGGACTTTCCTTACTGGTCGGTGTCATCAGCACTGCTTCAGGAATCAAGCTGTGTTTTTCTTGCTCTCCTCTTCCCGAAAAAAGACTGCACTCCATCCTTGATGTCTGTTGAACCAGTAGCATCTGGAACAAATCCGTCTATTATAGTAGGCTTTTATTGAAACCTGTCTAGAATAAACCCAATGAGGAAGCAAAATACTTAACCAATCAATAATGAATCCCTAATCCACTAATCCCTAAAAATGATTTCTTATGTAAACTGCTTTCTCATGCAACTCAAATGCAATCATGTAAGCTTATGCTAAGAATTTCATTGAGCAACTAGGCCTGATTCATGACTAACTTACTGACATGTTGGATTCAAAACTGAAAAAACTATTGTTTATATTTAGAACACCAACTTGGCATTCCTTGATATAATCATATTGAATGCGGCATATAGGCCTAATCTTGAGCCCAAGAAATATAAAACAACTGAACTTTTGCTATTTGGTAACCTAACCTTCAAGCTACATATTATCCAATAACCAAGTCTAAAACTTGCAAATCACAGAGAGTTAAATAATCATAATACTTTCAATGCAAAAATACCCCTCAAATTGAATTGTTTATGTAACTTACTACATTAAAATTTTGGACCAAAACAAATTAGGGGTGGTAGGTAGGCCTAGGTACTTTAATATCTGCAAATCATTTTTTTCTCTCATAAGTTAACTGCTTTATGATAATAACAGTTGATTTATATGGTTAGTGTTTTATTTTATGGTATTCAACTATTTGATCGGCTCCATGAAGTGCTCCTCAGATTTATAGCCTACTCTCCCCCAGATCTTGATGTTTGAGGTTATGTGAAGCTTTTTAGATCATAAGACCATGAGAATCCTAAAATAAAAAAAAACTAATGGTTTTCGTAATTCAGCATCATTATCACCTAGGCAATAAATCACCAAACAATATAATATAATCATCATGAGTAATTCTTGTTTACAAAAAAACTAATGAAACTTACCAGGTTTTGAGGACTTTTGTATTGCAATTTCTTCTGTTCACTTGAACTCTCCAAACAACTCTTATTGAAACAAAACAAGAAATGAATTTGAGCTAAAATCCTATTGTTCAACTCAATACCTAATTAAAACTTTTAAAATTCTGAAAAGATTGCTGTTGCTGATGAGTCTGAGTTTGAATCGATTTACAACCGTTACTAAACAACGAACAACCAAACAAGCAACGAGGAGATAGGTATGCGACTCTAGCGCTGTGAGTGGCAGCGTCACAAGCTCGTTTCCACGACGAGTCACGTTGAAAACAACGTCAGAGAAACCGTTAAAAAAACGTTTCATTTATAACGTTGAAGAATTCAACCTCCAACGGTTATTCAACCATTACAACCAAATTTCAACGTTGAAAACACATATGTGTGCTACCTGGGACCAGACTAAACCCATAATGTAGGTTCCACTCGCATTTTTCACAACCATTTCAAGTTCTGTGGATGAACCACATGTTTCTACGATTACAACGAATATAATTAACTTTGTTTGATTATAAATAATCAACTTACAAATCATCAAGTTTTTTCAATCTTCGAATTTCTCAAAAATACCGGAATTCCTAATCATATTTTTTCTATTTAGGAGACTGGAAAAAAGCAACGGATGACGATGGCACGAGTTGCAGCAGTTCTCACACGTGCTGCTCGTGTAGTGGCGAGTCGTCGTGCGTCTACTCCGAGCCAGCCCCGGCACGACTTCCCATCATGCCCCATATACACAATTAGATCATAAACCCCGCTACTACCTGCCATAAAAATTACTGTTATTGGTGGGGATACCCTTATGGTTAAGGTGTGCTTTCCAAAGCTACGCCGGCGCACACAGTATTTATTTATTGTTACAATTGCGACTTGATAGCAAGTATTTTAAGAAAAGGTGATGATGAGTGAGTGAATACAAAGTGAACTACGTCTCCTGATGAAACTGTTCACACATTGGCGCATTAAAGAACTGTACTTCAATTTTTGAGATTTTACGCTCCACGTTCTTTTTGGTAAGTTATATAGTAAACAATGCTATAGCTGCCATGAACTGGTACAGTTCTTTTCAATGAATTGTCGTTTTATTGTTATCAGTTTGTTCAAAAGCACCCGTATTAGCTCGATCTCTGCTCGTTCAGAGCAGATCCGCAATTATTCGAGGAATTCGCTATTTTTTAAAAAACCTCAAATTTAGTATTTAGATTTCTTACGGGTAGGTCGTAGTTAATCGGCGCGACTGTATCGTGAGTATTTTTGAAGACATTGGCTCAAATTATTCAATCATATGAAACAGGAGATAAAAATGAAGTGCGCTAGAAAAAATAACCTATGCAATACAAATGAAAATGGCATTTTTTGTCTGCATTTGATTCTCTAAACCCACTCAAGTTCAAAGTGAACGGAAAGAGTTATTTCAGCTAGCTTCCACTCAGTAGCTATTCTTTGTACGCTTTGCGCAGCTTAGTTTTGGAAAGCACCCCTTTAGGTGTCACCAATATGTATTTAGTAAAGTACTGGTCACATATCCAAGAGCAGTTCATAGTGTACGTACGATAAACCATAATAACCAGCGATATCAGTAATATTCTCACCACAATGTTGTCATTATTTGGGACTAAGAATGAAATTAACGTGCCACCCAATTGACTGGGAATGATACTTGTTTCGAAATTTTAGTAGCGTTCTACGGAGTAAACCGTGAATGGGATTGAATCGATAGAAAAAGAGTAATGAATATGTGTTGTAAAAATGCAAAAAGCATTGACGTTTATCAAGTAGAAAATTTTCAGCCCAAAATTATTATTAACGTCAGTCTACATCATTATTTTTCTCACCTCATTGTGGCCATTATTTAGAAGTGAGTGCTGATGAAATAGAAGAATGAATTCCACATACTAAAATTCAACTATTAAGACCTTTTTTCTTGAAGCCTGTCAAGCTGAGAGCTCTCAGTTAGGCCTAATATACGATATTATTTACTTCCTGACTATATGTTTGTGAATATTTAATAGTTTTCATGGAAATCAAGTGGTGTTCCACTTATAGTAGACTGTTAGTGGATCTAATAATATCGTATCATACTTCCAAAGTACGTAGATCCAAATTATTTTTTCGTGTTACTTGTCAAGCTCTTCAGAAGGGTGCTTGGGCTGATAATGTTGTATGTAATTCTGGTTGATATTGAATATCTGAGAAATTGCTGCTTGACTAAATATTTATGAGAAAGCATGTCCTACTAAGAACCCCTGTTTGGGTGATATCGAAACTGCCTAATAGATATAAATTCTGTATAAGTAGTTAATACTGTATTATATTTGTAATTATTGATCTCAGATATGTTATCCGCGTTTATTGAGAACTCAAGTATTTTATCCAATCACTCTTGTATTTTTTTTAATGGATAGAAGTCGGCTTTAATAATAATATGACAGTATTGTAATTTGTAACAAATCTCTCAACCGAGATGCGTATAAATTTTAGATCATGGTCAATGATAAGATTGAATTTCAAAAAAAGTGATGCTCATAATATTTCATGATTTATAGGCATTTATGATTATAAGGATATCATTGAATTTGTATCCCAGAAGAGAAATGGGATATGCCAATATTCATATAATTATATTAAAATTATTACATAAATTTTAAAGCAAGGACCTTTTCCTAGGAGGAATTATTATTACACTTACAAATCTTAAACATGTCCGTTGAGTTTAAAGTCTTTAGTTTCATCTATAATAATATGTCTCTCTCTAATTAGGGTAGCATACTATAGATTTTTTTAAAAGTTAGGTTTATAATCATAATAATAACCTTGTCATGAGTGAGACAATGAATACGATTCCTACAAAGCACTAGTCCGTGAAAAATTAGAAGACAATAACAAATTCAATCATATCAATTTTTGCCGTTGGTCTCGACAACCTAAAAAGTAGTCGTTATGTCTCTTCATCAACCCTTTCACCATTCACGCACAAGCCTAGAGCTCATGTGTGCATCACCCACTCAAGTTATTGGGTGAAATTATAGAGTAAGCCCTGACGCTATCCTTTTTCTATGGTGAAAGTGTCCGGGAGTCAAGTGGAAATTTTACAGTTCAATCATAATGACCTGGAATAGTGTATTTTTGTTAGAATCACAATTTTAAAATGAGTTGAAAGCTTTCTTTTCTTCGCTGAATTTCAACCTTACAGACTACTTTGTATCGTGTTCCTGATACCATTCCTTCGTAATAATTTATATCATTAGAAAAAATATTACCCAACGCCTTAACAGGCACAATGGTTTAGATAAAGAAGAAGAAGAAACAAATATTGCTTCATAACATCAACTGAATGTATCCAATGATTCTGGATTTTCGTTACATGTTGATCAGTTGAAAGAGTACCTTACTTCGGTACTGTTTCCTTCCTTTTTTCGAAGTCAATTCTCACCTTTTCCAATTGATTTGTTGATAACGTTTTTAACGGTATAATGTGACCACGAAGATAACGATATCACTTTACAACTGTGTTATTATTGTACATTATCAATTCCTTTACTAAATATTGCCAGATGTAAAACCTTTACTTCGTTACAATTTTCTAAAATTTCAAAAAGGAATTTTGATAATATGTATATTTGTTGATTTTGTGATACTAGCAACTGTTGAATATTGTATTATAATGATAGTTAACTAACAGTGTAGAATTTGTAAATTTATATCATATAATTAAGTGTGTGTATGTGTGACTCATTGCAGAACGTATTTATACCATGTACAGTATGAAGCTCTAACAATCTCTATTTATATAGTTGTACATTCTGTAAATGCACATTTTGTAAGAAATTAATACTATGTAGCTCATACCTTTGAACTTGTCTTATTTTTATCCTGAACCCAAAACAAAATTATTTCCTAATTGTCCTAATTCACTGAATGATATGGAAAATGAGAATGTTATGAACTCTTTGAGAACTGTAAAACGGTATGAATGCTATGAATGCTCACAATATAATTATTAGTTCATCACAAATGGATACTGGATACTGGAAAATGAAAATGGGTACTCTTCGGAAAATGAAAAACTGTATGAATGCTCACAATATAATAATTAGTTTATCACAAATATTATCTTACAATAAATTCATGGTAGAATCAACTTTCAACAGAGAAATATTCACTTAAACTCGGTTCTACTTTGAGTAGGCCTATATTTTTGATAAAACTGTTTCACATTTAAAAAAATAAAAGACATCTTTAGAATAAAAAGGAATGTTCAAATATTTTAAAAATGAATCATATCAAAATATGCTAATACTAAGAGAAATATTAAAAAAACATGGCAGTGATAATGCATCAAATGCCTTTATCACGTATAAGGTAACTAAAATTTTACTTCTGAAATAATATTTCACAGTGTTTTCTGTATTATAACATTAATCTTGTTATACTGGTTTTAAGATGAAACTAATTTTAAGGTTTAACTAATTTTAAGATGAAATATACACATATGAACAAGAATATTATTTACAATTATTTTCAAGAAATTACAATGAAAATAGAATTTTCAAAATAAAAATGGAAATTCATTGATAATTACATCGATCTATCTATGATATTTTTAATTTTGTCTTTTACATTAGTTTCATCCAAAACGTTTTTCACTTCAATAGAAAGACAGATATTTCAAGGCATTTGAGGAGAGATAACTTATACTATCCACGGAAGATTTACCAGGAATGTTGAAATTGAAGGAATGGGCTTGGAAAATAATGATTCTAAAAATAAAATAAAATACTATCTTCTTGATTTCTTTCTTTCATTGTGGCTTGCATTTCTAATGAATTATGTAGTGTAAAATAGGTCTTATAACTAGGAATAAACACAATTCAACTGAATGTTTTCATTGGGTGCAGTGTATATTGTAAATATGGGGCACATTATCCATCAAGAACGATAATAATTTACTCATCAAAAAGATGCTCTTGAAAAACCAAGGCCCAGTCAAGTTTTGATTCGGGAGACTAAGAAGAACACTGAAAGATAAAAACAGTCTCGAAGTATGATAGAGGATGGAGAAATCTCTACGAGATTCAGATAAATTGTCAGAAGAATATCTATAGAATTATAAGAGATCCCAGAGAATGAACGCATAATGGGGAAACGCTGAGTTAGAAACGAGTGATTCCATTTATCGTTAAGTTATTTAACATGTAGAAGATGTTAATCTTACTAGTTTGTAAGATCTCTTAATCTTACTTGTTGGATTAAGTCAATAGAGTCTAAATATAGATTGAAGTAAAAATAGTCAAGAACTATGGGTGCATTTAAAAAGGAAACTGGTTGCTAATACGAGCTAATAGCTCATTTTTTATTCGGATTATAGATACACTCGTATTTTACAAAATTAATGTGTGCGTTCAAAAACAGCTGAAGCGACCCATCTTCTTTGTGTTTGCATAAACTTTGATTTCAATTTTATAAAGTACACTTTCATAAAAGTAGCTGGTTGTGTTATAAGCGCTTGCTAATTAATTGAACTGTACAATATGTGGGCGTTCACCAACAGCTCAACCAGTTTCCTTTTTGTAGCATACTAATCTTCAGAACATTGATATAAATCTAATACAAATATGGCCGGTATCATTCAATAATACAAATACCAATTTATGAAAAGATCATTGAAGCCAGTCTGGTGACTCGAGAGGTATCATGAAATATAATAGTGAATAGAAAGACTGAACTAGACATGAATTTAAGTGTCATAAATACATATTTTATCAAATCTTCAGGTACCGGTTTCAGTTGCTACACCATCATCAATTTCAACAACCAAATCCGGGATTTTTTATTCTTATTCATTTATAATTATGACAACTTGAGTCTCTTTATTCAATATGTATGTCTACAGAAACTGTAGTCTATAATCACAGTGTGGCCATTGAGTTTTGAACTTTTGATTAGTTAGCTCAGTCAAATCCACAAAACCAGACAATTTCCATAAAATATAATAAGATTCGTTATCAGTCAGTTATGTTAAAGTACTTCACTTCCTACCTGAAATTCGCCTAGACCGCATGCATGAGTCAGTTTCTATCACATTGAATAATTAAAAGCAATAAGGTATATTCTGTCCAAGCAAAGAAGACCCTCTGACAAGATGAGAAAATGACTCCAGCTCGGTCAATATTGGTTCAAAAATTATTGATTTGGTCTCAATCATAGAAAACATTCAGATCTACGATTTGAGACCAAATCAATATTTTTTGAACCAATATTGACCAAGCTGGAGTAATTTTCTCATCTTGCCGGAGGGTCTTCTTTGCTTGGACAGACTATACCTAAAGTAGGGAGGCAATTTTCAATGTTTGAAAAGCTTCACTTCCTGTCTAGATTTTGCCTAGACTGCAATGCCAGAATCAGTTTCTATCACATTGAATAATTGAAAGCAATAAGGTACCTACCTAAAGTGGTGAGGCAATTTTCAGTGTTTGAAAAGCTTCAATGTCGATCTTATCAAGTAAATTTTGATCAATGTGCGGATTAAATGTTCCTGTTGAATCACATCAGAATTCGATACATAAAAAAATGACGGCTGGCAAGAAAAATATTATCTTAGTATATCCAAAAAATATTATCTATTATGAAACACTCGACACCAAAGGCAACACTGTGATTATACAACCTGTACGGACACCTATAATCTGGTCAAGCTTAGAAGACATTCTTCTGGCAAGATGGTCACTGTTCAAAAAGGTTTTGTCTCAAACAAAACAATTACCATAAGCCGTACAATCGCGTAGATTTGGCAGAAATGCTTTTGCAATAGAATTTTCAGATCATGCTAAGTCAAAGCTGGTGGCTTAAGCTCAGCTCTATAGATCAGCGGTCTTTGACAGCGACCTAGGCAAACAGTTTTTCTCTTGCAGACTGTATTCAGGCCTTCTTAACAGAGTTGAGTATTAATAACAGTCAGGGGTTAATTTTTACAATACGCACCGGTATGCCGTACTAGTGTACCTCTGAGAAGAAGAGGAAATATAGAAGGAAGAGTAAATATTTTTAGTTTTCGTTGAAAATATGGTAAAAATATACAACTAAAAGCTTTAAAACATCTCTAAAAACGAGTTGAAATTCAATTTTTTCCGGGCTAGAATCCCTGGACCCCCCACCACCCTACATGCCTTTGCCACCATCACGGCCATGCAATTGCTGTTGATTCTCTTTGTCAAGTAAACGCCAAAAGAAGACACTGTGTTCAAACTATTCTAAAAACGGACTATAACAACTTCGTATAAAAGTTTAAATGTCCATTTCCTGAGTGATGCGCGTAGCATGAAGGGCTAGCATTGAATAAAAGATCCGTTGTAATATGTAAAAACAGGCTGTGATGGAGTCGAGGACCATTTTCATCTTTAGACAGCCACTGTCATAGAAATGCCATCTTTCATTTATCCGTGAAATATTAGAGCAGAAATCACTATAGTCCATTCACGATCACTTGAGACGAACTAAAAAAACTTTTCGAGTGTGTGTGCGTGTAATGAAAGGTCTTCTTCTATGCGAAACAGTCGAACAGCTGACTCTTGTCTGTAGCTGTGATTGGCTACAGTCCGACTTTTCTTGTCTCAAAACTGTAGTCTTGAGGTGTGATTGGCTACAGCTGTTGGTCTGTGGCCGAAAGCTTCGCATAGAAGAAGACCTTCCATTACAGGCACACACACTCAAAAGGTTTGTTTATCCCGTCTCAAGTGATCGTGAATAGAGTATAGTTGAATAGATACAGTCAAGCTCTGTTGGGTCGGGTTGGCCGAGTGGCCTGGGGCGTTACAACCCCCTAGCGCTACCCAGTCGTGGATTCGAATCCCGTCAGAGGCATGGTCGTTCAACCACCTCATAAATCAGTCTCGCAATTTCCATTACCCACGCACAAGCAAAAATAAATGCTTTTGTGGGCATCATCCGCAAAAAATGTCTTTTCAGCTCGACCAGATAATACCACAATATCAACTTAACAAAAGCATATCGAGATACTATATATTACAAAATAGAAAGGTTTCATATCAAGATACATTACAAAATAGAAATACGTAGAAAGATGCGTGATCACTGCTGTTTCAGCCTTCGGGGGTGTGCTTTGTAGGCGGGCCACCGGCATATGGGACAGTGGTGGTTGTCAGTTTGCAGCCAGGAGAGGAGACAGTGGTGGTGGTAATTGTGCGCACAGGGCAGGCCACAGAGCAGGTCGTCGCGCTGATAGGACTCCAGGCAGACGGCGCACTCCAGCGCGGGAAGCATGCCGCTGACAGGAGGTGCACCCAAGCCTAGGGTGGATGCTGGTTCCAAGCCGTCGTCCATAAGTTTAACCAGTTTCTCTGTAAAAAGGGTTTCGATATGATCTACTTCTGTACTAGAAATTAATTGATCACTTAGATATTAAATATACTACAGTATACAGTTTATATACATTATTACTAGTAATTGGTTAGGTCCGTTAGCACCATCTACGTTAAAATTGAGTATAAATCAAGCCAATAATAAATCAAGATATGGTCACATTTTTTATGTTTTCAATTTGAATCAACTGATGGTTTGAACTGAAATTGAATCAACTGCTATTGAGCATAATGTCCTAAGAGTATCTACTGAAAAACATTAAGAGAAAAAATGAATTTCATTTATTGGGGCATGTTTTAGGATTCACTGCTCCCCTCTGAAAAATGGGAAAATGCCTGTATAGATAGATAAAATGACTTTATTTTACACTTTGTAAACATTTTACAAGAGTTTGTGGGCGAAGTTGAGGCATGCAAGCCCCCTCTTCCACTTAATCCACGTATGTGACAGAAGAGAAGTAGTCAGACTGGCTTCAAAAGCGAAAAAATCTTTATGAATTGAGTTAATCAAAATTTGATAAATGGCAGGTCTTCTTTCCAGATTGACCTGATTTTTTTGTTACAGTACAATGATTTATGAATATTAATAAAGTATAGTTTTCAACAGTAAACCTCTCGATATACTAGAAATATACTCAATTATTATGATAGTGATGAGGAAAAATTATAATATAGTTAACAAAAGCATCATGTTTTGGACTTTCTCTTAGTAATTTACCAAGATAATATCTGGTACCGAGCTTCGCTCTGAAGCTGCGGCCGAACTGTTGAATAACATAAATATGTTTGTGAAAAAAAATTCAAAATTCATATGATCACCTCTCACAATTTTTTGGCATGAACATGTGTTTTAGTCTTGAATGTAACTCCATTCACTCCAGCTGGATAGCGTTGGTCATCTAACGATAACAGCCATTATAAGCAGTACTTGGGACTATGCCTGAATAAGGAATATTTTATTCTTTTATTAATCCTGCCAGAGAGTTTTCCCGGACATGAGACCTGGTGGAATCTTATTTTTCCTTCTCGGTTATATTACATTTCAAATTTAAAGAAAATCGTTAGAGCCGTTTTCTAGATCCGTGGTTCCACATACATACATACATACATACATACAGAAATTACTCGCTTAATAGAATAGGATAAAGGTCAGACGATCAAATGAAAAATAGGACTACCACAATATTACTAAACAAGTGACTCATATTTTTTGTTCTTTTATAGGTTTACAAAAACTAACCTTTCAAATACTAAATTGATTAATTCAAGTATTTCATCTTCAGAATTCGCGTATAATTCAAATTTCAACTATGAACATAAACTTCTTAAGCTAATCAATATTGGGAAGAGACGTTTTCCACTAGTCTGTATGTGTTTCAATCTCATTTTGGTAGAGTGGACATTACTGTCCAAACTTAAAATGGAGAAGTTATTCTATTCTATATTTACCTTGTAAATAAATACAGAAAGCTTGTGAAACAGTATAGAAAGCTACCTTCATCAGAGTCCTCAGCCTTGAACTTCCATACGGGCAGATCCTTGATATAGTCGGAGGAGTGCGAGGGCTGTAGCCACAGGTTGGGCACAGCCAGCCGTTCAATAAGCATTTCGAGACCTTCTTCCAGTTGAATATCGATGTTGGGCGCGGTGGTCGACTGTCGACTTCGCAGAGTCGATTGTGCGCCGCCGTTCGGCCGGAACAGGCAGTCGAGCGAGAGCACTTCCCACCAGCCACGCCCCTCTGAGTCTGGTTCCGACTCCTGGAGGAAAACGATGGACGAATAATAAATAATTAATTAATCAATTGATTTTGAAAAAAGGAAAATTAATAAATCAATAGAATGATTATTTTTTTGGTCGGAAACTACGTTAGGGTACACTTGATCATATTTTAAAATGGATAATTGAGTAAGAATTAGAATAATTCATGTATTACAAATTTCATTATTCTATTATGTTAATTTCCATCATTATAATTCCATTCTTTGTCATTATTTATTCAACTTGAGCACTAATTCATTTTTATAACAGAAAGATAACTTATATTTTACTCACACTCTGTATTGGTATGATTCAATGAATAAATTAATGAAACATCTTTTCTTAGGACTTGTTTGTGAGTAACTACTAGTAAATTAGAGACGACTAGCTTCCGTCACAATTTGGCTTCCTATCCGATAGCACTCTGCTTCTGGATCTGAACATCGAAATCTAAAAATAATACGTTTGTGATTCTTTTTGTAGGATGACCTGATGACATATAGCACAATGATTTAGTATGGGATGGCAAGGCATGATCGATGTATTCTAACCCCCTTATTTAGTTTCAAATTAATATTTATATTTGATGTGAAAAATCATGCCTTGGATGATTATTGAATGTTGCCTTTATACATGATGGTATATAAAAAATTGAACGATTATAGTATCATGAGAGTAGCCATAGCAATCTTCGAGATCTTGAAGCAATGAAGAAAAAGTCTGGATGGAGCACAAAAAATTGAAGTCAACTTAGTTGATTCAAACAATGAACGAATTTACAAAAATACTCAAATGACATCAACTTTTTTAGATGCGATAATTAATCGTTTCCTATACTAGTTCCTACCTCTAATTGAGAGATGCCAAGTAAGTAATGTCCGAAGAAGCCATAAATGCAGTACGAGACAATGAAAAATATCTCGTGTCTAGCCATGAGCTGACAATCAGATCTTATTAATGCACCCAAATCACTCAACCACACGAACCTGAAACCAAATTAATAGTATAATAAGAATTCCACTTGATAAAGAGGCTCATCATTTACTATTAATTTCAATACTACCGTACCGAAATGCGGTAACAATAACTATGGAAAAAAATTTCTATAGAACAAGGAATAAGACAATCTAGTTAGTCAAACCGAGTCAAAGAAAACAGTTTCATAATAATTACTCAAAGTCTAATCTATTAGAATTAATACAGTCAGTAGCATAAAAATCAATTTTATTCAATTTAATCACTAACATTAGATTGACATCATATCCACTAGGTTCTTGTGACCTCGTTCCTCAAGTTTATTTTATAATAATTGAATTAGCCTATGCTTCGAGATTCTACTTGCGATCTGCCAAAAAGTATTACAATTTGGTTGAATTGTGTACAATTGATATTTAAAGGACTAAGATATCGAATAACTGGGATAAAGAGACGTTTTGGACATTGTCTGTGTTTCAATCCTATTGTATTTTAATCTCGTTAATAAATAAGTAAATAAATAAATACTTTACCTCGTCACAACTAGGCAATAGCTAGCTACAGAACTGAAAAAATATGACCGCTGAATGCCCATAATAACCATCCACGCCCAAAACAGGAAGAGGTTGTGACTGACAACTCTCCAGAGGGCGCACACCACTCGTTTCCACCAATAATCTACATTTATCTGGAAAAAGAAATAATTAGATTGAAATGAGTGGAAAACTTACATTAAAAAATCCAAGACAAGATTAGAAAAATCCACTTCTCCACCTGTATACGTGACAGTACAGTAACTATTATGCTTGGGAGAATAATTTATAGTATTTTATATTATTGGAAGAAATTTGAACATGTGGACTCATAGTTTTAAACGCATCAACAATACAGAACATGTTGTTCATCCATATTTTTTATTAATAAATTAAATTTAAATGATTACAACTTTCAAGAGGAATTCCTCACGTTTTTAGTGCGAATATATTTTCGTGCTGTTATTTTACATTACCAAGTGTTTGTTTGTTTGTTATGAGGGTGAAGCCCACATGAGCTCATGGGCTTGTGCGTGGGTAATGATATGGATGATAGATGACGGGGTGGTCGTATTTATGTGATTGTGCTGTGGTCAAAAATTTTTCCCCGCTTGGGATTTGAACCAGGGTCCACCTGGTTATCAGACCGGCGCTTTATCACTCCTCCAACGAGCCACCCAAAGTGTTTGACACTACTGAACTACAATGTTCTCGGATACATCCTGAATCCTGATACAGTACATTCAAAGTGCGCACAGTGTTCAAAATGAAAATTATAACGTAAACTTTCATCATCTTTCATTCACTATGTAAACATCATCATTCACTCACTCATCACCTTTGCTTGAAGTCGCAACTGTAACAATAAAAAATAAGTTAATTAAGAAACAAGCTTCAAGGTGCTTAATGAATCTAACAGGATGTATCTGAGAACCTTGAAACTCAGTAGTAGTACCAAACCCACTTGATAATGTGCAATAATAGCACAAAACAATTGTTCCGTCAAAAATGTCAGGAATTCCACTTGAAAGTAATTCATTACTCTTTGAATGTAATATAGAATCATTGATGAGATTGGTTTCTACTAGTTTTTGATTAGATACTAATTCCATGAAACTGAGAATATTTCGATTTCGGAACTCACCTCTATTATTCGTAACGTGACCAGCATATTGACCAGTATCAGTGTGATTAGAAATACGTCATTGATCTCCGGTTGAACAGAGCAGAGAAAAGCGTTCATCGCCCAAAAATTGAAATGCTCGCCTTTGCGCTTGCCGTAAGTGACTGTTTTCTCGGGCGTTATCACCAAATAAGTGGGAGCATGCGATAGGTCTGAACGCTTCTTAAGCAGTTCGGCTTCTTCTTCGTTTTTCACTGTCAGCATGCCGAACTTAATACGACCTGGAAATGGGATAAATGGAAAATTAATAAGCATGAATTCGTTAGAAGACCCTACGTCCAGGGTGAAACTCACGATTGTGGAACAATTTCCAATCAACCACAGTTACAGTAGAAAGGAATTGTAAGTTATAACGTGATATTATAATATTTATATAATCTTATGTATAATATTTCTATAATCTTATATATAATCAAGTACTTGATTTTTCATTAAACATTCAAATAAGGCAAAATAGGAATAATTGATAATAATTATACCAATCTATAATGAATATTATTTTCATAAATAGCATGAACCACGATAAAAAAGTAATTTTATCACAATTACTCTCAAAGTTTACATTTTATTCACTTGAAGCTGTGCAACTTTCCAACTACTCCAAACATCACAGTAAGCCTACACCTAAATTTTCATTATCAAGACCAATACATAATTAAAAAAATTACATTAAAAGAGGTTCCCCAAAAATTGATTTCATACTTCCAACAAGAACAAATTGCGAATTTGATTGGAAGTTGCAGCTAAAATAATATGCATCAATGCATGTATAACTTACGAATTTCTTGGTGGAGAGTTGATATAAAAGGTTCTAAATTTGAGGTTGCAGCTTCAAATAGGCTAATATATTATTGTGATAATAGGTTATGCTAATAAGTAGGCTATATAATCTTCATTTGAAATACAGTACTGTTAATCAATTAATAGAATGCGTTTGACTTGCTGGATTAAATGAATTATGTATAGAAATGGTTACCTGAAAACTTAATACTAAGAGCAGCCAGAAATAGAGGAGGATGCAGTAGATGAGTTAAAGAAGTACTTTGATGCCGTCAGTACTAGTCAGCCAATCTTCTTTTAGCTCTTGGACGTCGGCTACTTTATGTACACGAATTGACAGCTCCTCTCTTAGCCATTCGACTATAGCCTGCAAAATAAATAAAATCACTCATTTTGATGGACATCTCATTATTGTTCTTCATTGGAAATCATTGAATATTTGTTGAGAGGTTGATTGGACTAGCGTTAGGTTAAATATACATATTTATCAATCTATGTATCAATAGACAAAATGCATTTAATGGATTCTTCAACAAGCTAACGCACAACCAAAACTGGTTTAAGATTTGTTCAACAATATTTTAGAATTAATATGATGTGGATTACATACTGGCAAACTTAAACCAATTCACTTGTTTTCCATACTTCTTTCAGCTTGAAAGAAATGTCATAAAAAGTTAGTATTGGTACAACGGGCTTATACCACTAACTGTTCTCATACTAAAGTCCAAAACTGATTTATGCAAAAAAGATTTATAGAATATGGTTATTATATGAAAAATGATGGGATAAAATCGAACAAATAATAGAGATGAATGAGATATGCAGACTGATCTATTGTATTTTACCTGTGGCCTTGTAAGCTGAGAAGAGCGTAGAATAACTTTATCCTTTGGTTTTGTGCCTTTGGGCAAAGCGAGTAGCAAGAGAGGTTCAAACCATCCTTTACTACGACAGAGTCTGAAAAATGAACCAAAACATTTAAGAAAAAATATTGTTAAAATTATTCAAGAATAAAGAATTGTGTCAGACTACCAGGCTAGTCCAATTCAGTAAAACAATGTTTTTTTTTGAAACTCATACACGAGAAACAAACACCTTGTATGAGGTATTCTTGAAACTGGGGTTACTAACTTATATGAACTAAATTATAATGCTTTGGAATTTCATAAGTTTTTGAATAACTTGATATGAGTAAGACAAAACGCGGAGTCAGTCAAACCGGGACTAGAGGAATCGACGTTCTACTGTATGTACGATTGATGAATCGTAAGCTATTCTTAAGCTACCCATGAGCAAAATCGTCAATGACAAAATGAAACGACTCAATTTTATTCGCTTGATAAATGTGTTCAAATTGTAGCGGTTCCGTAACTTATAGACGTGCTTTGTATGTTCTCAGCATATACGAAACTGATGCTACATAATCTATGGATTGCCGAAAAGATGGCCCAATAAAAACTGCAAAAACCCAAAGTTTATATCATGTATGTATTACAGTATATCAGGATTAAAATCAGACACTATCGACTCTGAAACATTTTCGAGAACGCACTCACACCATAGACTTCAAGTTTGGATCTGTATACAGATTTGGCAAAGTTTATTCTCCTTGAAATCTCATTCTCAACATGATTAAATGATAGAGCGCACTCTGCAGTCCAAACTAAACCATGCCAGTAGTCATTCTACTCTACACATTTCACAATTTAGTAACTCATTATAGCTGTTGAGTTAGGCGGTTTCGTCTGTCTGATGTAAAGCATCTTTCAATTTCAAAAACGTCATATAGGCATAGTGACAATTCTAAATTGAAAACATCAGCTGTTAGAGCACAAAAGAAGCAGACGAAACCGCCTAATTTTTTGGCGTTAGCTGTACCTTCGGTCGTAGTTGCAGTCGAGTACACCCGTGCGTATGGCGAAAGGCGCGAGATGCGCGCGCACTCTACGCCAGGTGTAGTCATCTAGCAGCGGCTCACTACTCTCTTTGCCGAACGAGGCCGGTAACACTTGAATCAGCCAGACGCTGTCTTTCGTGTCTTCCACCTACAAACAAAAACAGTGCAATTCAAGTCTCCATATTTATACAATATAATTGTATAGCACATCACAGAAGTCACTTTTCAATAGTTCTGATAATATTAAAAGACAAAACTAACACTAATTTCAGAAGAAAAACGCTTAGAAACTTACATTAGGCCGGTATTACACGATAATAGTTCTAAGATCATAGTTGATCATATGGAAAGAGATGGAAATATGATTTCGTATTTTCATCTCTTTCCTTATGATCATAGAACTATTATCGTGTAATACCGGCCTTACAGGTATGTATAAGGGATTATTTCGGCTGCCAAGACACGCCTTTCTCAACCCAGACTGGCCAATAGTTGTAGTTCAAAGTTAGAATCCAGCCGTTACACCATAGAGTAAGTAACAGAGGGAAATACGAGAAAGGTAGAGGAGTATAAATTGGAGTAGATCGTTATGGATATGGAGTTGGAATGAATTTAGTGTAAGGGAATGGAGTTGAAAATAAGGGGGTAGTCTACTGGAGGGAGGGGGTACTATTTCTGTCTGTAAGGCTGAGGCCGCACTGCCGGTGGATAGAGCCTGGAGGGTGGAGGGTAGTTGGTAAATCTATAGAACATACACACCATCCACAGTAATACATCGTATGAATGGTATGTGTTCAGCCACCATCTTGAAATTCTTAAATATGGACAACATAACCTCAAAAACCAGTATGACGTCATACCATTCATACGATGTATTACTGTGGATGATGTGTATGTTCTATAGATTTACCAACTACCCTCCACCCTCCAGGCTCTACCCAACGGCAGTGCGGCCTCAGCCTTAGGCTAGGAATGGAAGTGGTTCCAAGCACCCGAATGAAGGCTACTTCTTTAGTTTTGTGTCCTATTGAGAAGGTCATAGGAGGGAAGATAACAAGAACTTTGACATTTATCAAAGTTCTTGTTATGCACAGAGCTATAGGTAGGAAAGTATTATTGTTGAAGGAAGCTCTATGGTTGTTTATTAGGAGGCAGTGGTTGTTTCACAAACGTAGAAGAGGGGACAGAAGTTGCAGGAAAGAAGGTAGATTCAGTTTTTGGTGATGCAATTACTGGAATGCCGGATTTAAATGGGAACTTAATTCATATGAATGAGGAATTACCTGCTCATAGAAATGATCACTGCTCACAAATTCAGACGAGCTGGGTGTGGCTGAGAGCCTCTCCCTCTCTGCTTCAGCACTGTTGCCTGCATTGTTGCTCAACGTGGAAACCTCAGCATTACTAACGTCCGCTGCAAAATTGAACATTCATTAAAATTTTCCGTTCAAGGGGAAACAACGAGACTCAATTGTAACCGTAAGTTTACTGTAGTTTAAGTATCTGAGTCTATGAAAGTTTTATAATATTATTTACCTTCCTGCAATTCAAGAAACATGGATTGAAGAGACAAAATGAATTAATAAACATTTAATAATAAAACTATAAATGGGGAGGATAAAGGAGGGGTGAGGGAGATAGGTTATCTTGCCTACTCTTGGTGAGGGGAAAGGGGTGGAAAGCATAAACTAATCAACTCACAATCAAAACTGTCGATCGTCCATGAATTCACCAGTTACTATTGAAAGTTACTGTCATTGAATCAGGACTGAATCAATTATTGAACAGAAAACTGAAAACCTGGCATAAAATGATAAAATGAATGGTACTTATTCATGATTTGTTCTATTTTTGCCAAGAAATCGAATAAAATACAATTGAGAGAAAAATAAATGAAAATCAAACACCCTTTTAAAAAACTTTAAAATTATTAAAACACAATAATTATTAAACACAAATTTTTAAAAGGGTGTATGATTTTCATTTATTTTAAACAGCCCTAAGTTTTAAAGTTCAGTTTACAATTGAGAGATTTATGGAATAAAAATATGCTTCAACTAATCAATTCTGTTATTGATTCACAATAGGCAGCTATAATTTATCATCATGTTACATCTTAAAGTTAATTTTTTGATTGGCATAACTTACCTGATTCTTTAACCAACTGCGCTAGTTCTTGTTTTTCCACATAGCCTGTATAGCTGACTCCTCGGTTCTCCAAGAGCTGTTTCAACTGACTCACACTGAGTACAAACGGATCGACAAATTGTGAACCGCCTTGACACCACAGGAATAGGTCTATGATACGTGAACCAAGAAAAACCAGCAACACATACAGCAAGAGCAGAGCAAGGGTAACCCACATTGAACGCATCTCAGACAGCCATGAGACCTGCAACTAAAAATAGAAAATTATCAAACACATTCAACTTGAGAGCGATAAAGTGCAGTTTACCTGCACACCAATCTGAGGAAGAACAGGGTTTACCATAGCGATGAATGATGTAACTGCAATATTTTAATTTGAATAATCAGTCATGAACAAGTTGAATTTAAGATAAGTTTAATAAAGATTAATTTAGGATCATTAATAATGGTTTAATAGTGGAATAAGAACAATAATATTCCTGTTTTTTGTTATTATTCAACTATAGAAGGAACCATGGAATTTTTCTAATTTCTAATTCTGTTCAGCCTCCGGATCTGCAGCTTCTGACCTGGCGCCATACTACATTTGATGATATCATGCGAGTTGTGAACTGTATGAACAACTTGGTTAGTAAGGACATTTATGGTATGACTAGTGGTATTATTAAGGATGTCTAACCTCTAATAGTTGTTCCCTTGACTGCTTGCATCAATCAGTGTCTCCAACACTCTATTTTTCCATGTGAGCTTAAGGTCTCTAAAACAGTACCTGTATTTAAAAAAGGCAATAGGCAAGACCCTGCAAATTATAGGCCTATATCCATATTGCCAATAATTTCTAAAGTGTTTGAAATTTTTATTGTTGAGCAACTCCTTGCTTATTGTGATCAGAGTGGCCTGTTTGCGTCTACCCAGTTTGGCATCAGGAAGGGGAGGTCTACCACTGATGCAGTTGATTTCCTGATTTCCAAAATTTTTGAGTGCTTTGAGAAGCGTGGACTTGCTGGGCTCACCTTGTGTGATCTCAGCAAGGCCTTTGACACGCTGGATCATGCTATTCTTATTGGCAAGCTCAGGCATTATGGTGTTGATGGGCCTCCTCTCAAGCTGATTCGTGCCTACCTGGGGGGCCGCAGACAGGCTGTACTGGCAAATGGAGTTCTCTCTGTGATTAGGGATTGTGTTGACTGTGGTGTGCCTCAGGGCTCTGTCCTGGGGCCGCTGCTTTTCCTGATTTCAGTCAATGACATCGCATGTGTGAATGGTAGGTGTGTTGTCTGTTATGCAGATGACACCACCTTCTTCAATGCTGACCACGGCCTTGGTGCGCTGAGGATGGCTATGCGGGATTGTTTGCTGATTGTTTGCGGGATTGTTTGCTGCAGGCTGGTTTGCTGCCAACTGCATCCTCCTCAATGGGGACAAGACACAGTCCATTGTATTCAGCCTCCGAAATGGGGATGAGTACAATTTTGCTCCTGTCAAGCTGTTGGGGTTTACCCTTGACCCCAACAGAGTGCCCCCACATTATTTAAAAATGTGTTATTTTGGATTTTTTCAGAGCGAGATCTCCTATGGTCTCCCCGTCTGGGCTGGAGCTGCAGATGTGACCAGGGTTCTTCTCATTCAGAAGAGAGCCCTGAGGATTATCTGTGGGGCAGGTAGAATTGCCCACTGTCGCCCACTCTTCATTAGGGAGAGAATACCTACGGTCTTCTCTCTATGTACTTCTTGTGCTTTGCAGAGTACATGCAAGAGTAGGTTTGCTCCATACACGAGCTTCCACCATTACGAGACCAGGGGGAGACTGAGGATTGATGTACATGTACCATACCAGAGACTGGGCAGAACACGAACCGGCCTTGCTTATATGTCCACCAGCCTGTTCAAGAAGCTGCCGCTGCTGGCCAGGGATCTGCCGGCCAGAAGATTTCAAAGGGCCCTAACAAATTTGCTACTGGACCACCCACTCTACATGGTCCGTGAGTTTTACATGTTGGAGAGCAGCGTGGTAAGCCCTTATTTCTTTACTTGATTGTTTGCCATTTGGCATCTGTGTTCTTGTTTTTTTGTTGCCTTGAGTTTGGCATTTTCCTGACGTGTCCCATTGGGTGAGTCTCTTGTGACCCCATTTATGGACTATTAACTAACTAAACTAATCAACTATCAACTAACTGAATTCACGGAATAGATTGTAGATAGATTTTTGAAAATATTAGCTCAGCCTACATGGGCCGTTTTCTAATGCTTAACCTAGATTATCACTTGTTATCTAGGTGAAAAACATTTCACTTCTCAAGTATAATCCACTACTTGTGAGTTTGATACAATTAAGATAGGAAATTATTATAAATAGTAGGTTTTTCCTGTTGTCAACCTTCTAAAAACATAAAAGCAAGTTTAGGATCTTGCACAAAACAATAGATCCAATCAACAAAAGCTGAAAAATTTAGATATCAACAGGTCAGAAGACATTTGGAAATACTTACATCCGGATAGCCTAATAAGTCACTGGTGTTTTTAACTTTTCAAAATCTATTGTAATTGACTTAAAAATAAATAAATTTCACAAATCTACAGCCCAAAAATTTTGAGATTTCAAGAAACGAGTTGATTATGAGAACAGCTGACTTCTCGTTCTCGAGCTGATCAACCAATCGGGTCACCGGGAAATCCTGTCCCGCTCTCCTGTTTTGGGTCGTCTGCTGAAAGTGGTTTGAGATTTATTGAATTGAAATATGGGTTATCAATGGGTTATATCATCAAAATATTGTTCAAGACAGTATAAAAACTCTGAAATGAGTTCAACTTTATAAGTGAATACATAAATGATTCCTCAAATTAGTTTTTTACATTTATCATGTTAAGGTTATTATGAACATCTGATCAAGTAGACACTGGGAAAACGTCATCTTTGTTTTGATGTTCGATCAAGATCAAACAAAATCGATGATTTTGTCAATAATCAGTACAATAATTATTTTAGAATTGAATATTATTTGAATATTTCATCCAAAGAGACTTTATTCAATTAGCCTACTAGTAAGCAGATATGGATAGCTCTCAAGAAACAAAAAATCAGAGACATGAACTGTTTCTACAAGAAATTGAAGGAACCTATGATTATTGGGGCCCTACATTTCGGTAAATATTTTATTTATTTTACAAATATTTCTATAATTGAAAACCTCTATTTGGTTCAAGCATTTATCAAAGTATTTTTGTATCTGTTAAATTATAAAAATCTATAGTCTACTGGTCATAATTATTTTATTTCTTGATTGATAATCTTGCTCTCTTCATTTCCATTTTTACAATATTTCGTCTACAATATTTTCTGACATGTAATTCTTTTCAAGTAGATTGGTATCGTATTCAGTAACGTTATCTTGCTTGAACCTTCATGTAGTTTCTGTGCGCAGACTCTGTCTCTACTTCAAATAAAGGTTCTGTAGAGTTTCACACACCAGGAGGTTATGTTCAAATTAGCTTTTTTTATATTGTGATTTCAATTTCAAATGATAGAAAGAAATTGCTCAAAATTTACTCTCATGAATGCTACTGTGAACTTAGCCATCCAGAGTAAATATGAGCACCTGATAAATGAATTAGAGACATCGTCAGATACAACCAGTGTTGGTCTTGTTATCAGGTAAATTATTTTACTTCTAAGAAGCGTTTATAAATAATATATAGACATAATGTTTTTTTTCTAAATAGTAAATACATGTAGATAGAACAACAATTTCAATCATGTCACGTCTCCCATGTTACTCCTCTATTCCACATAGCAAGTTGCGTGAACTATAGCCCAATCAAATAGTACTCCCGACCAAACAAAAATCCTGTTAATCGATTTTATTGTTTTAATCGGTCTATCTGAGTGTTAGTAAGAGTAATGCATGGTTTTCCACCAAAATATCTGGAGGAATAACTTTTGGGAGCCTAAAAATCACGAAATTTTCGGACTTTTTTCAGCTTTTTCATAATATCTCAGAAACCGATTTTTCTATCGATATTTTTATTCAATACTTTTTCAAAGAGCATAAAATTCCCTACAATTTTCATCCCCTAAACGTTTTTCTATCTCCAATAGGAAGCGAGTTATAGCTCGTCAAAAGTTGCTAATTTGTGACAACTTTGCGAAAAATCGCTAAATCCAGGTATTTTTCCCTTTTTACTTATTTTTAGGCAGTCTTTTGTATTATTTATCGTGATAAGGGTGTTAACACGATGTTCATACATCGTAAGTGACAACGTAGAGGCTTGTAATGGATGAAAAATGAGAAATAGTTATTTGTTGTATGGTAGCCAGGTCAGTTTGACCTCAGGGGTTCCAGTGGAGGACGGCTGAAAAGGGACGAGGTGTGTGGTTAGATTAGATTTGATTAGATTGGTTCATCTAATTACAAGCAGCATTATAACATGGTATTTATGCTTGGATTCTTGATTTTAATTATATTAAGTTGAATAAAATTCATTATAGCCTACTATAAATTACCGTACAAGTAAGAAACTTAATTGACTGGATAACTTTCAGTTATTCAATACTGGATGCAAAATGTTGATGAAGTGTTTGATAAATTCATAGCAATGATTGGAAAACACAAAATTGTCTACATCACTGAAAGTTTTATAGTAAATTTTTATTGGTAAATTGTATGTACCAAATAAAAAACTTTCAGTGATATAGACAATTTTGTGTTTTCCAATCATGTTCAAGTATCACAACATCTCACCTGACACTGTGTCTTCAATTCATAGCAATAGTTATTATGATATTTCAAGCAACACCTCTGAGAGCACTGCCGCCCATAACAGATTAATTCTCCATTTCTTTAAAAAAGGGCATCAGACAACAAAGTGATAATAGGTCCTCTACCTTCTTCAAATTGTACATGAAACAAGTAAACTTCTCATCATAAGCAATCCATGGCTTATCAGGTCTATCAGCTCGCCCCTTTGATTCAAACACCCATCTCATCATCCACATTGTCTAAATTATTTTCTTTTTTCCACCCAATTGTGATATTTGAGGGATTTCGCACTGGCGGCTCGTACCCACGAAACAGGTGAAGTGCCCGTATCTTTTACTGTACAGCACTTCACCTGTTTCATGGGCACGAGCAGCCAGCGCCCTAATGTCACACAAAATTTGATCTCGTTATCATAGCTTATGCCACTATCATTACACAACTTTCTTAAATCTTCAAACTAGAAAGCTTCTATTTTCTATTAGACTACTTTTGGAGTAGAAATTTTTGTAACCTATCTTCTTCCATTCTTATAATCTTTTCAATATAATTGTCATGCAGCCTAAGACAGTACTCGGAAAGAGGTGTTAGTTCAGTTTCAATAATCAACTTGGCGTACCGTATTTATGGGATAATCAAAATGAAGAGTTGGTGATGAAACTACCTCTAAATATTGGAAGCGGTTCACACATTCAATCCTTTCATTTTGAAACGTCCATTTTCCGCACCTAGTTAGTTCACCTTCATTCATAAAACCCATTATCTTCGACTTCTTCTGATTCACAATTCACCCTACATTCGCAGAATAGTTCCTGTTCATTAATTAGCATGTACTGGAGCCCTACTGGTGAATCCGAAATTAAAGCTATATCATTAGCATACAAATACTTATAATCGTTTGCAATAATATATACATGTTTATCTAAATGAAAAGGCTTGACATGATAAAAAAGTTTGAACACAATAAGTCTATTCATGGAAAAAGTTGTGTGGTGAACGTTACGTGGGGAAGCAAAAGAAGAACCCTAAGCGACGGCTCAAGCTGCGCAGCACAAGCATCAAGCTGGAGGGCTCTAGCTGCGCGACTCGAGCCGTATCATATCTAGTCTTATAACTAGAGAAACATCGTATATATTTATATACTCTATATATAGGCCTATGTAATTATTTAACTATATAATCTGGAAAGCCATAGAAGTGCAGCTAGAGCTGCGCAGCTCAAGCCGTCGCTTAGGAATGCTACCCATATGCTGTCGAGCTCCAAATACCCCTTTAAAGCCAGAATGTTAATGGAAGGGTTAACGACACTTCCCTTACTCAACCATAGAATCTACGTTACAAGTTTACAGAATCATCGGTTGACACTAAATCTCGAGTCTCATAAATTCAATCACTACCGTTGAATGTACTTTTCCCTTTCAACTAAATCAGTATAGATCGTGTGAATATCTTGATAACACCCTTATTACGATAAATGATACCAAAGACGGCTTAAAAGGAAGTAAAAAGGGGAAAATACCTAGATTAAGTGATTTTTCGCAAAGTTGACAAAAATTAGCAATTTTTGACGTGCTATAACTCGCTTCCTATTGGAGATAGAGAAAAACGTTTAGGGGATGAAAATTGTAGGGAATTTTATGCTCTTTAAAAAAGTATTGAATGAAAATATCGATAGAAAAATCGGTTTTTGAGATATTGTGAAAAAACTGAAAAAAGTCCGAAAATTTCGTGTTTTTTAGGCTTCCAAAAGTTATGCCTCCAGATATTTTGGTGGAAAACCATGAATTACTTTTACTAACACCCAAATGAATTGATTAAGACAATAAAATCAATTAGGTTAATAGGATTTTTGTTTGGTCGAGGCACAATTTGATGACAATTTGATTGGGCTATTATGGGCATTGAGAAAAATGCCTTATCATTTCCTCAAAATCTGAATTACTGTGAATATTTGAATTCCATTCATCAATTCATCTCAATTAATACATTCTAAGTTATCAATCTTATTATACTTCCAATTGGTATAAAGAAATTGCACTTCTGCTAACTTACTTGAAAAGTAATTAGCTATTTTATTTTCGACCACCGTAAGAAGTTCTTTACTAACTATTTAGATCTCCTAGGTATTTCTTTATTAACTTTTTTAGTTTTCCTAGGTACCGTATTCTATGCTATCTTAACTCTTACATGCATAATTGCTTTCTGCAAGTTTTAAAATAGTTTTACTTGACTTAAATAATATGAATGGGGGGGGGAAATGTGTGTATGAGAAAGCTTATAGCTCCTTGGTCACGCTGGTAATCCCTCATTTTAAAGTATAGTATACTTTACCAATTACCACCATCATAGAACCACCATCAACGCAGTAAGTTAGTTCAAATAAGGGGAACTTATAGAGGAAAAAATTACCGGTACACTCTTTTACCTCTTTTCAAGGACTTTTTAGATTAAATTAACTCAATAATAATGTTGTGAGTAGAGTAAGTCCATCGTTATTTATCGTGAATAAATAATCAGTAATTCATCCAATGTAGACCTGATTTGTAATTAGGTCACTTGAGTTGCTTAGGGAATCGCATCTACAGTTAAATTAACTTTTCAATAAAATACGTTAGTGTTTGTCCCTCAAACTCCACAATTTATTCTTTGTAGCCTGAATGATTTGCTCCTTATTTATCTAAAAATACTTCTATTCTGTAAACCTACTAGAAAAGCCTACATTATCAAAATAACTCTGCATTCCAATATGAATTTGATAATAACCATGGCTCCCTATTACTGTACGAATTTTGAAACAAAACAAAATTTTTGGTCAAAAAACATCATACTCTTATGAAATCTGTATAGTTTTAAATTACCATAGTTGTAAGGAATAATTATTTATGAAAGAAAAAGAATTAGCTTACATACTTGTTAGTGTAGAAGTGCATCTATGCGTCCGTTTGATAAAGTTTGTCGGATGTTTATGTAGATATCACTAGTGAGGAACGACCACCATCATAGTCCTACTGAGATAGACTATCTCCTCCACATTATGACCTATGTGACATCATAACTGTTATCTTCTTTTCCATTTCCTATTCTATTCTCTCGCATCTCGATCTAAACAAGCTGGTCAATTGATTAGTTGCATTTCATGTAATCATGGCTAGGGTAGGTTTCAAAAACTGTGATATAAATGAAGAAGAGGAGCGTATAAAATATTTTTCAGAAATGTTTTGGTCAGTTCTAGAAAATAATCACATTCTCCTGTATCTGTCTTGTAATTTTATTGAAATTTAGTTGCAACTGACTCTCTTTGAGAAATATAAAATTTAAACCCGTATTATTATCACATCAAAATTAGTTCTTACAAGATTAAGTTGTTAATGAAATCTGTGTTTCACTATTATATTCAATTAAATAGTTCATTTTGTGTTCAAAATACAATTTTGAATAATAAAATAGTGCGAAACATCAATTTCGTCTTGGGTCTCTGCGGTCTTTGTATCATGAGTGTGAGAAGTGATCGTATTGTGCTGACTGAGGACAATAATTATTAATTATTTAGTCTTCTATTTTTGAATGAGATTGGTAATTAAAGTCAAAGGCTCTGGGTTAATCATGACTTGCAATGATCATTGTTCTTCCCTCTTATAACAGTCAATATGTACCCTCGTCAGTATTTATTTGAAAAATTGTGTGTTATAAAATCAAACTTTTTGTAAAATATTTTGAAATTTTTATTTTTCTATTCTAATTCTATTCTGCACTCACCAGAGCTGTAGAATAATCTAATCTTTTAGTTCATAGATCACTCAATCCATATTATTTGAAAATATGAGAAAATAACTCATTTTATCCATTTAAAATTTTGAGAAATAAGTTACTGATTAAGCTTATAAGTTCTTTAAGAGTAGAAAACCCTCCCTCTCCAAGATATACATTGCTTGGTAAATATCAATTAAAAAGATTTATGATGGTTGTTTTTCCAACAACAGAGATCTTTCATAATTACTAATATTTTACTCAACTTCCAGTTTGAAATGAATTATTTCTCCGCTCAAATCGATAATTCTTATTTGGAAACAAGTTCAATTGGTTCCGATGAACCGGGAAGGTTTTCTAGACGGTTTCGATTCGACAATATCAAAAAGCTTACTATGATTTAGACTTAATTTAATTCTGTGAAAACTGTGTTTGGATAGTAGGGAAATCATGAGGTTGGAGGATATTGGTGTAGTGATTGTTGTTATGATGAGTGGCAGAAATATTTATTTACAAAACTGAATTATATGACCAGGTTCTTGTTGTTTTCCTCTAGGACAACTCATAAGATTCAAACAAAACTTTAGTATTTTGATTTTATATTCCAAGATAATTAATTTAACACTTTTCTTTTTTCAGGGCTATCTATGATGGAGACGATCCCCAGAAATTTATGGAAACACTGGAAGCCAGGATAAAAACACACAACAAAGATATAGAGCGTATGTGCAATTTTCATTATCAAGGCTTCATAGACTCAATAAGGGAATTGCTACAAGTGCGAACTCAAGCCAATAAATTGAACGTAAGTTGATTTATAGCAATGTACAGTCTCTCGAATTATAATCGAGAATAACGATATTTCTTGTCCAATAATAGACTTGCGTTTTTCATGTATAAATTGTGAATCCATCCATCTTAATACTTGAAGTTGAATTCTCTTGATCATATCACTATATCAACTCTCATGTAAGAATCTTCCTTCTTATCTTGTATTTTTTATAATTTTAGAGTGAAGTAGTCGAAATTGATGAATCTCTCCAGGCATGCGCCGCCCGCCTCATGTTGAAAGGTGATGAGTTAGTTCAAGCAAGGAAAGTGGAAAACAACATTGCTTCAGCCATCGAAAGTCTTTCGCTTTGTCTACCCGTTCTGAAAACCTATGCTAAGCTCCAAAAGCAGATGCATGAAAAAAGGTAGGTCTATTCATAGGTCTCCCTACATTCAGTAAAAGTTTTATTCTCTTAATCACTTCTTACACTGTTTAACCAAGGCCAACGGCAATCTAATCTTGAAGATAAATTGTATTTGGTATAAGAGAGTGTTCCATCATAATATTGTACAGCATTCGCAAGAATAGTCTGGTCGAGCAAAATAGACATTCGGGCAAGATGGGAGAATGACTCCAGCTCGGTCAATATTGTATAAGCTATTATTTTGGTCTCAAATTGTAGAAAACATTCTTCTCTGCAATTTGAGATCAAATTTACAATTTTTCACCTAATATTGACCGAGTTAAATTAATTTTCCCATTTAGCCAGAATATCTTCTCTGATCAACCAGACTGTTGACAGTGGTGATTAAACTCTCAGTCAAAATTGAACTGTTCTTCTATAAAAAAAAGACTAGAAATTGCGAACTGGAGTGCACTTACCTAATAATTGGGAGTATTTCCTTGATTAAATTTGTTTTACTAATCTCACAAATACAAAACCAATCATTCTATATAATACCATGCTTTCTGTAACAATATACAGCATTATTTATAATTTTATCCTCAACCTTGACGGGTTCAGTTTTGATATTCACGTTTTCATTGCTGAGAAGAGATAATTTGTGGATGTGATTACAAAATTTGTGTTCTATTTATTTTGTTTTCTTCTAAAAACTTGAAAATCCTTTTTAGAAAGGATTTTCCAAAATGATTGACCAAAACTGATCGATATTTATAAATTGTGACCTGATATAAAATCTCAACTATGACAATCGACCTCAAAAATTTGAAAAATATTTTCAATTTTTCAGCCCTGATTATCAATTTACTTTGAAGTGTGGATTACGCGGGGTTAATCCGAGAATCGGGTTTGTCATTATCTTATTCGAATAAAATTAATCCCCTCGCTTCATTATGATCTTCGTTGTTTCCTTGCCTTTTAAAAATAAATTTTCATAGTTCTCACTTTTCAGTACTATATTGATCTAAGGCTTGGTTCAGTTTCTACAGATTTGACGAGTAAAACCTTCATTCGTGTATTTTGAGTATTGAATCACTATAAATACAGTAAATAGCCCAGTTCTCCAAAGTAAAGTTGATAAGAAGTACTTATTATTATCATAATGTATTTGTTCAATGAAGGCTACGTTTGATTTGGGAGTATGTGTATTTGCTCTTGAATTTCGTTTGTTTTCCAGCTACATGAATCTATGCTTTGTATTTTGAGAAGTTCTGATGAATTTTTCTGGTCGCCTATTTACATCCCTGACTTAAAATTTTCCTTTCAAAATAGGTTGGCTTTGTTCTCCCATTGAGTGTTTCTTGAATAAGCTTCTGCGTAATAAATTGTGTTACACCTTTGAAAGTCAACAATCTTATTCAATATGTATGTTTCCTAATAGCCCATTTCCTAAATATTTGATTGGTAATCATTTTTTATTTCTTCACAGTCCACTTCTCAGATCTTCTATTAGAACTGAATTTATCTAGCACAATTTTTGGATATCCTACACAGTATTCGTATTTCAACTCTGTTATCTAATTTATTGTGCACTATTTCCGATTTTATATTCTGATTTTCAAGCTCTAACGAGGAACAAGCAATTGAGTGGAGGTTTCACGTTTCAATTACATTAGAAATCACTAAGGTATATAATCATGTCATCTTCAATGTTCAATATGATTTTACGTCTACTTATAATTTGTATTGTATTTAAAAATTGAAAATCTCAGTAGCCTACCCTCAGAATATTTGTTTCAGCACATGTTGCGGAGTCATTGAACCCATTCTCAAGTGCAAAAATATTCCTTTTTTTATTCGCAATATCGCTGTAAAATATATGAATTGCAAGAAGATTAGCAAAGTTGATTATGATTCTGTTTTCAGGTATTATCCTGCTCTAAAAACATTGGAACAACTTGAACATCTCTACTTGCCACGAGTCGCTAATTACAGATTCTCTGTCCAGATGAAAGAAAATATACCAAAGTAAGTTGATAAAATAATGTTTAAAAACAGCATTATCTTATTGGAACATTATTCATCTCTAACAAATTTTGACTCTTTCTGTCACCCAGCTCTAGCATTTAAGTCTATTCTATGTAAAACTTGTAACACTTCAATGTTTCTTCAAAAAATATACACATTTCTGTCTAATAATTGGTTGAGATATGTCTGTCTATTTCTGTTGATATAAAGCAGAATAATGTCAGAAGTTATGTATTAGCAAAGCCTCCATTGCAATTTCAATTAATCAAGTTATTCATCAACTTGTTCCAGGTTACGGGAGAATATAAAAGAAGCATCAATGTCTGATCTCAAAGACTTCCTGGAGAATATTCGCAAGTTCTCACCGAAAATAGGAGAAGTGGCTATGAAGCATGTAAGTTATAGATTCTAGTTATAAAATTCTAATTTTGGTTAGTTTCAACAATCATTCTATTTTTTTAAATAGAGTAGAGAAATATAAATAGTGTAATATTCAATATCACCAATTGGCTTAATTCAGATGTGCTATCAAATAATGGAATAATATTCACAAAATCCTAATAAAATATTTACAAAATAAGCGGTTAGCCTACTTCTAATATGCTTGAAATATTGGATTACACTTAACAGGTCGAAACTAACTTCACAGGTCCCAACTATTTCAAATTTATTATTGGAATTTCACTTGAAATCTAGTTATTACAGTTGTTTTTTGAAGCCTTGTTGTTTTTGTTAAATTCCATTTTCACTTCATTTTTATAGACGGCTGAGCAATTAGGAAATGATCCTGGAATTCTTGTTGGCAAGAGAAAGAAGAAAGCTAAAGCTCCTCCGCCACCAAATCCATTCTCTGGTTAGTATTTCAAATTTATCAAATATTTAATAATTCATTCATAATAATGTACTTGATTTTCTATTCTTCATGCATTTTTTATTCACATTCTACTGCTTTTTTAAATTTCTTTTATTTTTTGAGAGAATGTTGCCCATTTCATTCCTAGTGGAAGAAGATTAATGATTGAGCAATTCAATCACCAATGTTTGTTATTAATTGATTCCTTGAGCAATGTATTTACAATAACTTACGAAATTCATTTGCTATTCGGTATTATAGTAGTGCATACCATATTTCGAATTGTCTGAGTTGAGATTTTCAACGGTATTATTGGCCCTTGAAAAATAATCTTTGATTAATATCATCAGATCAAAAATTTCATTTCAAGAAGCAAGAGGTTTTTGCATTGGAACATTTCTATTCTAAATATTTTTGAATAGCAATTTTGACAAAAACACCTGTATTTTCATTCTATGAGTTAGGCCTATTTGCTCATTATCTATTCTATAGATGTAGACCTGAGTTATCTTATTATGAAAACACATTTATAGTGTCATTGTCTCTCAAATAAATAATCATCTACTGTCTAATTGGCAGGTGAGATAATTCGACCCGAACCCGAAGATATTGATGCCGAAGAGGATCTGAGTGCTCAGGACATGATCGACTTTTCGCCCGTCTACCGCTGTCTACACATTTATACTGTTTTGGGATCACGCGACGTGTTCGAAACTTACTACCGCAAACAGAGGAAAAAGCAGGCTCGCCTTGTACTACAACCACCTACTAATATGGTGAGATTCAACTATACTAACTTTCCCAAAAAGTTTCCAATCGGATCATGGGTGTAACTGAAGTAAAAAGTGTTGGATGAGGTGTAAAGAAGTTGGGTAGGCAGCCCACAAGAAAACCGTTAGAATGATGCTGTGTGGCTGGGCATTATAGTATACATGAGTGCATGCTATCATCCATGAACTTCTAATAAAAGTTGTTCACTGTTTGGATCTCAATAGTTTGATTTCTTTTGGACGCCATCGAACCCACAAGTGAGGGTAATTGGATAAAGCAGAATATATTAAATGTGTTTCTTTTTCATTGTGCAATTTGATACATTTATCATCTTGTTTTATTTATGTATCCTATTTTTAAAGGCAATTGAACTGTAGGCAAATAAACTTGAAAAATTATCAAACTTGAAAAATCCCACTATAAATCATCCATTTAGTAGATATTTCATATTCGATTCCCGATTCGCAGTACAAATTTAGTTGGTTGATTGATTTGAAAACAGTTTCTACTCTATTTTCTCCACTTGTTATTTCATTTTCAGCATGAATCAATTGAAGGATATTGCAGTTACATACATAGCGTGGTGGGATTCTTTGTTGTTGAAGATCATATTCTGAACACTGGCAATGGACTGATAAATAGAACCTATTTGAACGAAGTTTGGACAATGGCATTGTCTCAGATAGTCAATGCTTTGAGAACTCATTCGGTTAGTATATAATTAATAATAATTGTTATTAATAAAACTAATGGCTATCACTATTTATCAAACTTATGAATCGCCTGTTTCAAGAAATCTAATTTAAAATTTGAATTAATTACAAGAAGATCCAGATATTGGGTTTTAATTGAAACTTTCAGGATATATTTTTTTCAAACAGAGCTGCCAATCTATGAAGCTGTTTCATTATAATTGTTAGGCTATAAATATATAAAATGAATAATAAATTATTCCATAAAACGCTTAAACTTATTCAGTATTTGAACTTTATTAAAGTCTTACCGTATCTAAACTCCATGAATTACAAATTTGAAAAATAATTCACTATATGGGAGCAGTATCATCGAGTATGAGAGAGGCAAAGTGTATTCTGTTATTTAATTCACTTACTCCGAATTGTTGTTGAAAATAACAATAACAATCTGAATTTGATTAAATTTTATAAAGTATATATTTATATAAAGTAGTATATTTTCATAATTAGCTATATTATTATAGCTAATATATATTTATAAAGTAATATATTTTTATAAAGTAGCTATTCTACTGTAAATGATATGCATTTTCCCATTTGGGTGGATGAGGAAGCGAAAGAGCTTGAAGAAGATAAAACTTAGAACAAAACGGCAGTGTGGTTCTATTTTATTGAATAAATTCTAATTATGAATTATTATTCTAAATAATAAGAGCATCATTCGATTATTTCCAAAACAGTTGGATTTTAAACTATTGAAAGGCCTACATCCTCCAGGGTGATAGGAGATAAAAGAAGAGCTCGGAAGCCAAAAATATGAGAAGAGGAGAAAAGTGTGACATTCGTTTCACCAATCTTACTGGATTATAGGTTAATTAAGTGGTTATGTTTCAAATGAATTATTGTAATCTAATATTCTATACTTTCTTCTATGTTTCAGGCTTATTGTACAGATGCAACACTCATGTTAAAGATAAAGAATCTGATCATGCTTTTTAACACAACATTACGTGTGAGTATACCTTTTTTAATTCAAACTTCTATCACGTTCTACTCAGTTTTCTATTAAAAGTCAACTTCACCTAGTATATTCACCTAGTATATTCCTAGATATTCAAAAGTGATATCTCATTTTGTTTTTAATTTGTTCTAGCTGTTGATTAGAAATTGGGGTTTCTTTTCGATAAAAATCTTGGCTTCAGTCCTCATCTGATTTTTTTTTCATCATCACTCATTCATCCTTTGCTTAAAATACTTGGAAACCAAGTCGCAATTGTAAAGAAAGAATAAAGTAAGTATAAATAATAGTAAGTTGGTATGTTTAGAAAGAAAAATACTTTGATGAATTATAGTACTTGGAAGAATCAGAATATATTCTTATTCAAATAGGAATTTAATTATAATAGATTACTGAAATAGTTACAATTATTTGGCTTTTCATTATTGTAACAGATTTTTTCAATCGTTGGAATCATTTCTCAAGGTGAAAAATGATGAGATGTTTTTCTATTGTACCTATGTGATTACTCCAGATAATATTTGTAGCCTATGTATTAAAATGGCTGGATATTAAATATCTTAAATGTTAATTATTTCTGGTTTCAGAATTATGGTTACTCCGTCAATCAGTTATTCGAACTGCTGCATGGAATACGAGATCACTATAATGAGGTCTTGATGCAACGTTGGGTGCAAGTGTTCAGGGAAATTTTGGATGGAGAAAGTTTTCTGCCAATAGAGGTGGGTGACTTATTTGAAATTTTGGGCTAAAAATCACTCCGAGATCTCAAGATTTTAGTAAAAACTTTGGAATTATCTGGGTAGAAGGTCATTTCAATAGCTCTTATCATAATTGACTCTTGAAACTGGTCGAATCACGAGAATGTAATGTCCAAAAAATATTCTAATAACTCTGGATTTAATAGAAAACGCTTCTTCTAAACAAGTGAATTATCACCAAAAGTATCCTCCTAGAAATCACAGAAATGTAACTCATTCTTCTTTTATAATTCTATCACGTTATTCTATATCTTGAGAAATTATTAACTACTTTATAATTGGTATGTTATGCTCCTTGGATTTCAGGTGGAAACTCAGGAAGAATACGATGCGATTGTAGACTCTTTTCCCTTCCAAGATGAGGCACTTGAAGCGGCACCTTTCCCAAAAAAGTTTCCATTTTCTCACCTTGTACCAAAAGTGTATTACCAAGTGAAGGAATTCATTTATGCTTGCCTGAAATTCTCTGAGGATCTCAATTTAAGGTATGTACTTAATAACTTGATATCACTAGATATTACTTATTATGGCTATTCCCAACTATTCTGTACCCAAGATGGTGTTTATATGTATGAGGGGAAAACCAATTATGGATGTGGATGACCCTTGAAAATCATTTAGGTGTGAGCTGAAGGTCTTCAGTTGTCCCAAAGTCACCCCGTATCCTGCTGAAATCTTGGTTTTATCTCAATAAAATTAGAACAAACCCATTTTTCAATTATTTCGAACACAAATCCTCTGTCCACTATATGTGGATGTTCAGGACATGATAAAAACTAACTAACTCCTGATTGAAGTCAACAAATGTATTAGGAAACCATAATAACCTTAGAAGTATATCATATAAAATGATCGTTGGGTAACATAAAGTTTCAAGATTTTTCACAACATTCAAACTAGCCTATGAGTATTTGAAAGAATAGCTGAAACCACCATTTTGTTTCACCCATAACTTGTGAGAAGTGGTCAATAGATAGCAGTACACCTAGTCCCTTAGAGCTACTGCTCTGATCGTTTACAGACTATTGGAAAGTATCAAAAAAGTATAGGTATTACACAAGTGGATAGAAGGCACTTGTCCCAAAGTCACCCAGCGTGTCACAAAGTCACCCCCGCTGACAGTAACCATTGTGTTCGTAGCCAGGGCGAGGTGGACGACATGATCCGCAAGTCGACCAACCTGCTGCTGACGCGCACGTTCACCGGATGCCTGTCTTCGCTGTTCACGCGTAGCCTGGCGCTGATGCAGCTCATTCAGATCATCATCGACACCGGCTTCCTCGAGGAGGCCACCGTCTACCTCGAACAGTTCGTCTCCAACATCACGGGATCACCGCAACAGGGACAGCTGGGCGCACGCGGTCAGGGAAATCTGTTCCGGTAAGTACCAAAGTTTGATTGATACCGTAATTCTAATTCATTTAATTGAGCCAAATAAAAACAACAAATACAGGCCAAGTCAAACCATCAAAATAAATGTCAAAATAACAATATAATTGAAAAATTGAGCACTTATCACTATGTTATGTTTATGATTAAATTTTATGAATGTTAGAATGTTAAATGATATGTGTTATATTGAATAATCATCATCTCTACAATCTGCTGGATCTGACGTTTCTTCTTGATCAAGTCGACCCTCGGGTTGTTGCGCCTTGAACCTGCGGCCGCACTGCCGGTGAGTGGAGGTTGGATAGCTTGGGAAGAAGAGGATTAGTTGTCTATAGAATATTCATCATCCATAGTAATGTATCGTATGATAGAGTATGGAGGGTGGATGGTTGAAGTCTGGCTTGTGTCGAATTGGCTGAAAGGTTGGCTAAACAACCGAATAAACCACGCTCCAACCAGACCAACCAGCCTCCACCCTCCAGGTTATCCACTCAAAATTCTATCCACCCTTCATGCTATCCACCTTTCACCCACCGGCAGTGTGGCCTCTGCCTTAGAGTGGGCAGTAGCAGTCAGTCATATTGATTTAGGTCCTAGCTCAATATTTTTAAACACATAGCCGCTCTATGTATTTGAAAAGATTGATCAAAATTAAATTAATCTTCTGGGACATGATTCAATATGGCGCACTGCTACTGCCTACTCTTGAAGATAACCTTTATTCGATACCCTAGTAACCACATACTCTGTAATCATGAAGATAATTCACGAAGTGCTTAATTTAATACTGCTTGTGTTTTCAAAAAGTAACAAAAAAGGCAGAGGTGTAACCTATCTTTACCAATAAAAGTCAAACGTTTTTAAAATAGTGAATACTAATTTATATAGAATTAAATAAGATTAATTTATCAAGACTACTCTTGGATGGGTAACCAAAACGTAATAAAGGAGTGGTACCTAACGTTAATGTTCTCCCCAGCTATAAAATGCAAACAAAATTAAAATAAATTAATATTCTCTGTAGAATAATTCATTTATTTTGTGTACAGGGTAGCACGAGACGACGCCGAACGGCAGATCTGCGACAAGCTGAATTGCAAGGTGGACGAGTTCCTTGAGTTGGAGAGCTACGATTGGCTGCTGATTGAACCGCGTGGCCACGCCTCCTCCTTCATCACCGATCTCATCGCCTTCCTCCACAGCACCTTCTCCTCATTCACCAATCTGCCTGTCAGTAGTTCACATCAGTTCTTCAAGTTATGAATAAATTTTAGATCTTACCTAAATCAATAGTGCAGATTATCGTCAAATCTGTAAATTATACTTGAGTAGTTCAGTTTAGTTGAACGAGTCTTCTAAGGCCCGTTTTACACAACACAAACAACCATCCGGACGTCCAGCTACAGTTTCTTGTTTACTTTATAAATCTCACTAGATTGAACAGAACTTGGCAAGCACATTATGTGTCTCTGCACAAATCATTTATTCGCCAAAATTCACCCAATCTAGTGAAATAGATATACAGAGTGACACAGAGAAACTGGAAATTTTGAAGTTACACGCACATGAATAAAGGAAGTGTAATCATTAGTCTTATTGCTGGAAATATGTAGTGAAATAGTTGTCATTAAGAGTTCCAACAAAAAACTATATTTTAGTGCATTTCATTAGAAAAATGCACTATTGGTCTTGCCCTGACAATCGAAAATATGATGCGATATATTTTTTACACGTTTCCGAGCCCTTAGAACACGAATCTGATGTCCGTTCAACATATGGGTGGTTAAGTCAAGCCTATTGGTCTTGCCCTGACAATCGAAAATTTATGATGTGATATATTTTTTACACGTTTCCGAGCCCTTAGAACACGAATCTGATGTCCGTTCAAATTCATATATCTATATACAGGGTGTTTCAGGAGGAATGTGTAATATTTCTCAGGATGATTCCTTACACCAAGTAGACAAAAACGTTCCATGGGACCAACCCCCAAAAACACTTTGTTACCGAGATAACAATGGCGGAAAATTGAGATTTTTCAAACATTAATTTTTACAATTTTTTAGAGGCTTCACTCAGGGTCTAAAATGATCAATTCTCATGTGAAATTGGCTGAGGAATTCAATGGAACCAGTTTCAAGTTTGTAACTTCAACGGTTATTGAAATAATTGGAAAAATATGCTAAAAACCGCCATTTTCCAACAATAAGGGTTATAACTAAGGAATGCTAAATTTGTATTTTTTATAAATGGAAGTTGAAGAGAGTCGGATTCTGAAGAAAAAGTTAAATGGTGGCGATTGTGTAAATCCTACCCAAATCTCAGAAATAGCAATCAAAAATCGCAAAATCGCTACTGAACACAAATTCATCTCTTGTGCTGTGTTTTGTCAATTTTTCGATTTTTGATCGCCATTTCTGAGATTTGGGTAAGATTTACACAATCGCCGTTATTCAACTTTTCCTTTATAATCCGACTCTCTTCAACTTCCATTAATAAAAAATACAATTTTATGAATCCTTATCCAGTTATGGATAATGGCGTTTAATGGCCAAATGGCGTTTTCTAGCATATTTTTTCAATTATCTCAATAACCGTTGAAGTTACTAACTTGAAACTGGTTCCATTGAATTTCTCAGCTAACTTTACATAAGAATTGATCATTTTAGACCCTAAGTGAAGCCTCTAAAAAATTAGAAAAATTAATACGTTTTGAAAAATCTCAATTTTCCGCCATTGTTATCTCGGTAACAAAGCGTTTTTGGGGGTTGGTCCCATGGAACTTTTTTGTCTACTTGGTGTAAGGAATCATCTTGAGAAATATTGCACATTCCTCCTGAAACGCCCTGTATATATTTATACAGAGTGCGGCAGCGAATCGGGCGATTTTGAAATAAGTGTCAAATTTGATGAAGCTGTTTACAAAAAATTTATTGATGCCATAATAATCTACATAAAAAAGTATTTATATTTTACTGTCATAGCCCGTTACTCGTAGACGTTTAGTGTACGAGACTTAGTCTCGTCTCCATCAGGCATTTTCGGATCATTTTTCGAAAATGAGCATGGGGAAACGGTGACTGAGCGGTATTTTGAAATGTTACGCACTTTTTTATTTCCTTAACCACCTCAGTACGAAATAAACAATGAAACATTATTCCAATAATTCGGAGCAACAAGCCATACAGCCCAAATGAGTATTCATAATGAATGACGTTTCTCTCAACTGTTTATTCTCTTGAAACGGAACGATTTCATGGCCCGCACGTTTGCTCGATCTGTCGGCCTGTGACTTTTTTCTGTTGGGCTACCTCAAAAGTAAAGTCTACGACCAACGGCCGATGACATTGGATGAACTGAAACAAAACATTCGTCGAGAGATATATACCCCAGCAAATGTTACGATCAGATCAACAAGAAAACAAAGATTTGTTCTTGAGACCCAACAATAATATTATTCTAATTTTTCTTCTCTCTGAGGGCGATGCCCACATAGGCGCCTTGACCTGTGCGTAGGTAATTAGAGGGATGATGAGAGATGTTTAGCTATGTATCAGTACGGTATTCAGTAAACTGCTGCCTTTATTTCCATGAACTCGATAATTAGTTTATATTATTATTGATGTAAATACTAATACAATAGTTTTTTGTACATAAATACAGATGCGATTGTTTTTTGCACATGAATACTTGAACGAAAGTTTTTTTGTGGAGATAAATTCTTCGTGTTTGTAAAAGAACTTGGATTCGTTAATATTGGAGAATAACATTTGAATTCTCGAATTAGACAAGAGATTTCTCATCAAACTTCTTGCAGGAAGCTCTTGCCTGTTCGAGGCATCAATGCAGGACCAAATCATACAGATTGATTGAATCTGTAGCTTGTCCTTGATCAACGCTTTCACCAGCAAGTTGCTATTCAATAAGGAAACAATAAATTCTGTGTTTCTATGAATGAAAAAAATATGTTTCAATAATTTCAATATGATTTATTGTTTCAAATAAACATCGAATAAAAAATTCAACTATATAAAATCAAGTCAATTACTCAACTTGTTATTGGGTCCAACATCATTTGAATCTATTTGAAAAATTATCACTTGAACATTAATTATTATTAGCCCAGTAATGGTAATGCAGTCAGTGGATTTTGAAATTCACATAAATTTGATATCTATCTGTATCATAGATATAAGAATTGAAATCTGTAAATTTATGGTACACGAAATGTATCTCAAAGATATTCAACAAACCATTGAATTGTTTGGTTCGATTCCAGAACGGATCACAGAGCTAGAAACAATAATAATTGCAATCGGAGTTCCAGAGTAGAAGAGCTCCAGCATAATTTATATTCAAAGACCGACCGATTGCTGTGGGTGTGTGATTGCGTGAGGTTGAGGTGCCCTTAACGTTGCCAGGCTTCCTCGTTTTAATGACCTCATCTTGTCCAATAGGAAACACGCATCCTTGGTTAAAGGAGGAAGTCTTTGTTAGCGCAGACAAGAATCTCTGGCTTCGTTGTACAGTGTACACTTCATTTCCCTTGAAGAACATTGGACAGGGGTATTCTTCAAATTATTCCTTCTACAATTTACTTCTCTTTCTTCTCCTCATCCTCTATCTTCCTTCGGCACTCCAGTCGCCCATTGTTCATCTCCTCCTAGACTTCACGTTTTCAACTCTCTTGTCCCCCCTCTTCACAATTTTATTTTTCCTTCTCCACAGTTGTCTGCGGTCTTCTGAGACAGTCAAGCTCTGGCGCAGTCAAGTTCAACATATGGGTGGTTAAGTCAAGCCTGTGAGAAAATATTGAGAGAGAGATTCAGATTCAATCACTTTATTAATGTGGATTACATAATACAGTAAATCAGTTTAAATCAAATTATATAAGAATAAAAATTACACTAATTGCACAGTTCGCTCAAATATTATTATATGACTCAAATATTATATATGGTAATGAAATATTGAGCTGTGTATAAAAAAATCAAATATTGATTTCCTGAGAAGCAGAGTTTCTGATTTCCACGTTTCACTCTGGTCCAATGGTCTTTCAGAGGCATTGCCAACAGCAGAATGAATTTCCTGAGAAACAGAGTTTCTGATTTCCATGTTTCTGTCTGGTCCAATGGTTGTTCAGAAGCATTGCCAACAGCAGAATGAATTTCCTGTGAAACAGAGTTTCTGATTTCCATGTTTCTGTCTGGTCCAATGGTTTTTCAGAAGCATTGCCAACAGCAGAATGAATTTCCTGTGAAACAGAGTTTCTGATTTCCATGTTTCTGTCTGGTCCAATGGTTTCTCAGAAGCATTGCCAACAGCAGAATGAATTTCCTGTGAAACAGAGTTTCTGATTTCCATGTTTCTGTCTGGTCCAATGGTTTCTCAGAAGCATTGCCAACAGCAGAATGAATTTCCTGTGAAACAGAGTTTCTGATTTCCATTTCTTCATTTCTGGATATCTCCGCTTCTCTGAACATCTTACTCAACTTTTAAGGAATTCACACCCCACATTTTTCCTTTAATCTTTCTCTTCCTAAATGCTTGCAAGCAGGAAGGTTGCAAAAGATAATAGAAAGGTTAACAACAAGAAAGCCATTTATTTCTGACCTACTTTTTTATTTGAAAATAATTTATTGAAAAAAAGCAAAAGTAGTTCATTATTAAATAAATTTTTACTATTTTTGATAGCTGGTTTTGTAAAAGTTATTGGAACTTTTTGCTTGTTGAGAGCTCAGACATCTGCTTGCATTCTTATCTTACACAGTAGAATACTTGAGAAACAGACAAAAGGAGCACGAGACTGAATAAAAAGAGATACCAAGCTCAAAGGAGCGGCTTGTAACTTTCACTCTCCTAACCGGTCAGTCGGTCCCTAGCTGCTGCAGCGAATGGCTTTGAACGCCTTCAGGGTAATCAGCTTTCGGTTTGACAAGACAAACATTACCACACTAAGTTCTCGAAATTCCAAGTTCTATTCACTACTATTTACATCGTAGTAAATAGAACGCTACCTGAATTAGGAATCTCAACTTATTACAGTCAGAAATTCCCTGCTGATTGAAAATAATTTGTATGCTGTAAATTAAAGTGGTTCATCCTCTATTCCCAAGTCTTGCCAAACTGTACTTTTTCCAGTGGTGCACTATTTTCCTTTGAACTGGAGTCACAACTCCGATTTATTATAGATTTATTTTAGTTCTAAATCAGAGGAATAATTATAATTCCCCCTCCCCCCTATGTTTTTTATTTTCTGTTGCTATCTGTTAATGGATTTACATAATATTGTACTCGAACTGGAGTCAGAAGGCTATCAAAGGCAAGTATTGCCAAACTGTCTTTTTTCCAGTGAAGCATTATTTTCCATTCACAACTGGAGTCACAACTCCTATTTATGATTTTTGAGGAGCCAAAGAATAGCTGAAATATAATTATAAATAATATTGGTCTAATAATTGGAATACATATTGTACTTGAACAGTTAGTCAGAAATTTTTGTATGCTGTAAATTAAAGTTAGGTTTTTATAATTATTTCCAAACCACGTTCATAGCTATCCGTTAATTGTTTTACTCAAACAGTAAGTCAGAAGGCTATCAAAGGCAAGTATTGCCAAACTGTACTTTGTCCAGTGATGCATTATTTTTCGTTGACTCATTTCCCAATCAATATATTCCAGGAATTACTAATATTTGAGAGGAATTCCATAATATTCCCCCCCCCCCTCTTTTTTACCCATTCATGCGCTTTTGCCAAACTGTACCTTATACAATGGAACAACTTACATGGAATAATAGAACAAAATATCTTTTATCCATTTACAATCTTAGTAAGCGCATTATACAACTTTCGGTGTTGGGGTACTTGAACAGTTAGTCAGAGATTTTTGTATGCTGGTGAAGGCACCAGTATCAGACACTATAAGCTGAGAATCTCAAGTTTTGTTACACTGTGGGGCATTCATTTTACATTTATCAGGTAGGTATAATTAGGTGCATCAACTCATTTTCAACTGACCAAGACTTGGAAACCGACGAATTTATATTGTTTTCATATATTTAACAGGGGTTTTCAAAACCATGTTTTTGCACCAGTGTCAGACATGGAAGAATTGGGATGGCACCAGTATCAGACACTCTTCAGGTCCAAAAACAGACACTTCAATAGAACTGCAAAAACATATTTTATTGCTCAAGTAAATTAGTCTAAGTGAATTACTTCTAAAAACAGTCTTTCCATTTGAACAGTCTTTGTAAAATTGTTTAATAAAACAAAACCGACATTGTCACTTACCTACCATATCCTTATTTCATAATATGTTTATTTAGTAGATATCAATAGGCTTAATATTTATTTATTTATTCATTTTTTCAATTATCTGTCAGGAAATAACTTAATAGGATAAAAACACAGGCTTCGCCCAAAACGTCTTTACCCAATTTTGTTGAATAAAATGGCCAAAAGGTTTCATTGTCCACATTCACAGAACAAAAATTTCAACTCGAATATTAAACAAACATGAAATTTTGAATTTAGAAGGTTCATTGACCAAATAAAGGATGAAAATCTCTGGAATAATTACTCAAAACTTGAAAAAATATTGTTAACTTCTTGAGGCTAATTACAAGTCCACTTCAAGTGGTTCAGGAAACTGGTATTTTATTCCAAATTTCAAAGGATATGGTAGGTAAGTGACAATGTCGGTTTTGGAAAGATCCATCAGATCGAGCACACTCTTGTTTTTAGAAAAAATTGTTCTCATTCTGTTGCACGGATTTAGTGGAAAAACAGTTGCCTCCATTTATCATCTCCTGTATTTTGTACAGCGTCTTGTATGTTTTCTTCTTAGTGTGCTTGCAAGCTATGAAAAAAGTGGCTTCTTTCTTTGGTTTCCCCTGCTTTGTTCCTGGTGAAGTCAAGTTTTTGTCAATCAAGGAGCAATCAGTGAACATCAATGGAGCTTCTTGTGGAGTAGAAACCTTGTCAATAAAGCATGTAATTCCACTATCTGGTATCCACTACTTTGGAATCTTTAACTGCCTGTTTTGTTCCTGGAGGAGTCGAAGTTGAGTTTTTGTCAATCAAGGAGCAATCAGTGAACATCAATGGAGCTTCTTGTGGAGTAGAAACCTTGTCAATAAAGCATCTAATTCCACTTTCTGGTATTTCTATTTCGGAATCTTGAACTGCCTGTTTTGTTCCTGGTGGAGTCAAAGTCAAGTTTTTGTCAATTGAGGAGCAATCAGTGAACATCAAAGGAGCTTCTTGTAGAGTAGAAACCTCATCAATAAAGCATGTAATTCCACTATCTGGTATTTCTATTTCGGAATCTTGATTTGCCAGGACAATGACAGATGTTTCTCCTACTTCTTCAAGCTGCACTCCTGGTAAGAGAGATCCAGGGAAGCTGGGAATAGGGTCTTCTACCCCAGGATACTCGATATCCATTTCAAAATGTTTACTCATTAACCCAGGAAACTCAAAACTCATCTCCAACTGTTCACTCATTTGTCTTTGAGAACCACTTGTACATGGTACTGGCTCTGTTGGCATTGTTGACACATTTGGAGTTGGCATTGGCACTGCTGACACTTCAGGGGGATCATTTAAATCAATGTTGTCATGTGATTGTGAAGGTTGCCAATCTTCATCTGATGTGCTGTCAGTCTTTCTTTGTGGTTGTTTCTTCACTTTGGTTTTTGATTTCAATTTCACTTGCTTCCATTGACTTGCTTTTTTCTCTAGTTGTTTCTTCTTCATTTCTTCTTTCTCCATTTTTTCTTGGGGCGTTCTTCCATTCTTCTTTTTTTGCACCTTCAGCTTGTTTCTTCCACTTTTTTGCCAAAATTGCATTCCGCCACTCTAAGGAGCTAACTACTCCTGGTCCTATCCCTTTCTTACCCAGTTTTTGGACTTGCTTGGAATTTTGAATGACTGGAGTCCATATGAGTGCCTTTTTGAATGGGCTTGGAATCACTTCAATTGGATTGTCCACATCTTTTCCATCATGAGTTGTAACCAAAGTGTTTTTCTGCGCTTGAGGTGCATTTGGATTAATCTCAATATTGTTGAGGTTGTTCTCATCAATCACTCCACTGGACAGAGGCTCTTGAATTCCATCTGGGAGACTTGCTATGTCTTGATTTGTGATGGCTTGATTTTCATTGACAGGTCCATGTTGTGTGGTCATACTCTTGAGTCTGATAGTTTTGCACAAGTTTGAAAGAGACAAATCTTCTGGATTAACATTATATTCATCTCTTTGATCCCTGAATGATGACAATTTGGATGGTGATATGTTTTCCTCAACCACTCTCAATGCTCCCTCATATCTTTTGACATCTGGACTTTCAGCACACTGCTTTGTCCCATCAAGTGCATTTTGAAAAGTGGATACTTCCAAACTCTTGATGCCCTCCTGTGGGTTCCATGGCACTAATCCACAGGCTCTGAAACCATTTTGAATGATGCATCGTGGAAGCTCTCCTAGGGTTTCTTGTAGAAGTGGTGCAAAATCTCTTTTTCTTAAGATAGGGCTGTCAAGATAAGCCAGCTGCCAAAGATGTACTTTTTTCTTCCAGGTAGTCTTGAGAGGCTTAAATACAGATACGTATTTAGGACATGGATACGTATATACAGATACATCAAGAGGCTGGATTAAATGTGTTACATTTGGGTGGAGTGCTATCAGTACTATTTTGTTTTTTTCACAGAACTCACTTGCCTCAAGATTGATATGAGAGGAGTGTCCATCAATAAACAATATGACTGGAAATTTGATGTTGTTCTCCATGAGCCATGGGTGGAACAAATTTGCCAAATATTCAAAAAAATAGCACTCGTCATCCAACCAGAGTCCAATTTCACAATTCCCCAATGAGGGGGAACAGAAAAAACAATATCTTTCGGAATCCTCTGGTATTTGAATACAATCATTGGTGGGGGTTGGTCACCATCAGCATTTGCAGTCACCAAGACTGTCAAGCATTCTTTCTCATCATTGTTGACAACTTGGTACACATTTTTATCCCCTTTCACTGCAAGGACCCGGTTCCCCTTTGGGTTTAAAAAAAGGCACTCTCATCACAGTTGAATACTCGTTTTGGATCACTGAGGATACTCTCATAGCCGTTTGATTTCAAGTAGTCATACATTGTTGTGTACCATTGCCCTAGGTTTTCCTTGGTTACTCCAGCTCTTGATAGGGTTAGATTTTCAGTCAGCCTGGTTGTAATAGATGGATTTCTTCTGATGAAACCATTATACCATGATTTTCCAGGTTTACCATCTGTGAATAAATTTTCTCTTCCCAGACGCTTCACAAGTTGTGCTACACTATCCAACAAATCTTGGCAAGTCACTGGGTACCCAGCTCTTGACATTGACTGAATCCATAACACCAGAATACTTTCTTCCTCTTTTGTTAAGACAGCATCAGGACCCATCCTCCTTTCCACACAATATTTACTAATGGCTTTGTTTTGAAGAGTGATTGAGGGAATATGGGTATTACACACAATTAAACAAAACTTTTAAGAGCTTTACAGATATTTAATGATAAACTCAATAAAATAATAATAAAGGAGGTAGAAATAATGATTTGGCAGGCCAGCAACTAAGGGTTTAGGTGTAGGAGTTGTTGAAGCAAGCTTGGTGGAATCTAGACTGACTCGGGGAAGACAAGTGTCATTGGAAAAGGTGAAAGTTACAAAAATGGGGGAGGAGAGTGAGAGCGCAGAGGGTGAGACAAAGAAGGAACGAAGTTGAATAGTAAGGGATGAAAGGACTATGCAGGTAAATTCTAGGGTAATGAACTTGGAAGGAGCTTGGACAATGGCACCAGGGTCAATAGAAAAAGGAAGTTACAATGGTTACTGGCCTGCTGAGAAACTATACAAAATATAGAAAACTAGACAAAAGGTGTCACTGGAGTGTCACTACAGTACCTCCCTGCCAGTGATTTGGCCAGAGATACTACACAATTTCACAACACAAATCATGAAAAACCAGCTTGCAGGCAATCTGGGAAGTGCACTCGACGACCACTTCTGGTAGTCACTGCTGGAGTGGCTGGATCTGCCTGGAGTGCCTGGTCATCAGGTGGAGGTCTGGCTGTAGAAGGAGGAATTGATTGACTGGAGCCATCATCATCTGGCATGGTGTAGGCTGGCTTGAGGCGCTCCATTGAGATGGTTATGTTAGCACCCTGGATTTGCACCACTGCTGTTTTGTCAGTTTGGCTGATAACCAAATATGGTCCAGAGTATGGCAGTTCTAGTGCACCTTTTGACTCTGCAGGTTGGTCACAAAGGTTGATGGATGTGTAAAACCAGTTGAAAGGCTTGGTGTCAGAAACTCTCCAGGAAGGCGTAGAACCTGGCCATACACCATTTCTGCTGAGGATGCCTTGAAATCTTCACGCCACGCTGCACGTATACCAAGAAGAATTACTGGCAGGATTTCAGTCCAACGTTCATTTGCATGACATCTGATTGCTGCCTTGAGCTGGCGGTGGAGTCTTTCAACCAAGCCATTTGCTGATGGGTGATATGCAGTAGTCCTGAACCGGGTGGTCCCTAGGAGATTTCCAAGGTGCAGGAATAAGTTGGACTCAAATTGTCAACCTTGATCAGTTGTAATACAGAGAGGTGTGCCAAAGCGAGAGATCCAAGTATTAAACAGGGCTCTAGCAACAGTTTCAGCCTCAATATTTTCCAAAGGGACAACTTCTGGCCAGCGGGAGTATCTTTCTACACATGTTAGGCAATACCTATATCCTTCTGAAATAGGCAATGTTCCTACCAAATCAATGTGAACATGTTCAAATCTTGCAGATGGAGTAGTGAAGGTACCAACTGGTGGCCAATTGTGCCTTGTCACTTTTGATTTTTGACAAGATAGACAGGCTCTGGCCCAATTTCTACAGTCTGTTTTCATGGATGGCCAGATGAAACGTTGTGTTGCCAGATTGACTGTAGCATTCCTTCCTGGATGTGAAAGTCCATGCACTGCATTGAATGCAGCCTGTCTGAAGTCCTTAGTGATGAAAGGGCAAGGTGTGGGTGTTGAGCAGTCAAACAGCAAGGAGGTTTTCAGACCAGGTATTAGGACCCACTCCAGCTTGATTGCAGAATCTGGCTTCAAAAACTGTTGAATCTCTTCATCATGGGTTTGTGCTTTGGCCAGAGCTTCATAATCCAGAGAGGCAGAAATTGCATTGATTCTGGAGAGAGAGTCAGCTACCACATTGTCACAACCAGAGATGTGTTGGATGTCAGTAGTGTACTGACCTATGTACTCCAAATAACGGAACTGGCGAGGTGAGCATTTCTCTGGTTTCTGTTGGAAAGCAAAGGTCAGTGGCTTCTGGTCAGTATAGATAGTGAAGTCTCTGCCCTCCACCATGTGTTGGAAGTACTTGATGGCCAAGTAGATTGCAGTTAGCTCCTTGTCATAGGCACTGTACTTCTGTTGAGCAGGGCACAGCTTCTTCGAAAATAATGCAAGTGGTTGCCAAACATCTCCTAACTTTTGCTGCAACACTGCTCCTACTGCATAATCTGAGGCATCAGACATGATGGCAAGCTGTGCACCTGGGATAGGATGTGCAAGTAATGCTGCATCACTAAGGCTCTGCTTACATTGCTGAAATGCTTTTTCACTGTCCTCTGTCCAATTGATGGGTGAGTTGCCTTTTACTTTGTCCTTCAGTAAATCATTTAGAGGGCTTTGCTGAGATGCAGCATTGGGGAGGAACCGGCGGTAAAAGTTTAGCATTCCTGTGAATCTTCTTAACTCTTTAGCTGTTGTAGGCTTGGGATATGACAGCACAGCTTGCACTTTGTCTGCCAGAGGTTTTGTGCCTTCTCCTGATACACAGTACCCCAGGAACTTCACACTGGTTGCTCCTAATGTGCACTTGCCAGGATTGATCAGAACACCATAGGAGGCCAAACGTTCAAAGAGCAGTTGCAGGTGTTGAAGGTGCTGCTCTTCTGATTCTGAAGCAACCAGGACATCATCAATATAGGCATAACAAAAATCCAGACCTCTCAACACACCATCCATGAAGCGCTGAAAGGTTTGAGCTGCATTGCAGAGTCCAAATGTCATGTAGGGAAACTCAAACAGTCCAAATGGTGTTGTGATGGCTGTCTTATGGATATCTTCTGGAGCTACTGGAATTTGGTGGAATGCTTTGACTAGATCTATTGTGGAGAATATTGTCTTCTTGTTCAAGAAATGAGAAAAATCCTTGATGTTTGGTACAGGGTAGCGGTCAGGTATAGTTCTGGCATTAAGAGCTCTATAATCCCCACATGGTCTCCACTCAGAATCCTTTTTTGGGACCATATGGAGAGGGGATGACCAGTTGCTGGAGGAAGGCCTAGCTATTCCCATTTGAACCAGGTTTTCAAACTCTGTCTTGGCCAGCTTCAGTTTATCTAGAGCAAGGTGCCAGGGCTTACTGTAGACTGGAGGTCCTGGAGTTGTTTGAATATGGTGGACAGTGTCATGCTTGCTAGAAGAAGCTGGCTGACCTGCAGGCCTGGTAATTGCAGGGAATTCTTGCAGAAGGTGGCCATATGTTGAAGGTAGTGCTGTAGCTATAGTTTTGATGCTGCTGACTGAATGGTCTCTTGCTGAACGGCCAACAGTAACTAATGATGTGATTTGGTCAATCAATACTTGGCGGCGCACATCAATAAGGAGGTCATAGTGATGTAGGAAGTCTACTCCAATGATGGGCTTGGCTACATCAGCTACAATGAAACACCAGGTGAAAGTGCGGCGGAGTCCAAAGTCAAGATTGAATGTCACCAGGCCATAAGTAGGGATAGATGTGTTATTTGCAGCATACAGCTCATAATCAGTCTTGAGCCGTCGTCCTGGTAGAAGGGTCCGAGGGTAAACACATACATCAGCTCCAGTGTCCACCAGAAATTGTTGCTTGGACCCACGATCAGTTAGAAATAGGCGGCAGGATGACTTGAGGATGGGGTCACTTGCCGCCATTAATGACTCCCGTGGTCGTTTCCCAGCTGCTTGGGTCAGTACTGACATGGTGAAGTGTATCTATCAGCCTGGTCTCCAAAACGTCTGTGGTACCAGCATACACCATCATGATCCTTGTTGCCAGAGCATGATGCTGAGTGTGAATGTGGATGAGGGGATGTTGATTGAAAGTTTGAGTGGCGTGAGTGGTTTTCTTGTTGAATTCCAGCTACTGCAGCAATCTCTTGATGTAAGGTATTGGCAATTTCCCCCATCTTTGATGTCATTATAATTGTGAGCCGCTCTATCATCTGTTCCATACTATTTGTGGCCACAGCAGTCTCTGAAATAGCAGGTCTTGGGTTTGCTTCCAGAACAGCATCAGCAAGCACAGCAAGGGCGTCCAGATCAGCACTTTGTTGTGTGGCTAGGATAGCCTGGGTGGAGGCTGGCAAATGTGTTAGCCACAGAGGTTTTAGCACACTGTCAGGAACTACTGTGCCAGCAAGAGCTTGGAGATGACGCAGGAATTGTGTGGGCTTTCTGTCTCCAATTTCTTCATGCTCCAGAAGCTGCCTAGTTTTCTGATCCTGGGAAGCACTGAGGCGCTGAATCAGCTCTGTCTTCAGCTTCTCATATTTCAATGTGGTAGGTGGTCTGGTTAAGATATCACAAACTTCAGCAGCATATTTGGCATCTAGATTTCCTGCCACATAGCTGAATTTAGTATCATCAGAAGTTATAGCAGCCAATGCAAATTGATTCTCAATCTGAGCAAACCAAAGTTCAGGATCAGCTGGCCAGAACGGTGGGATCCTCACTGCAATACGGTTGACAGCTGCTGCTTCACCATCTGCCATAGTTGGAAGTGTGTCAGAACCAGTAAAATCACACTACTTGAAACCACGCACAAAGTCCACAAAGTCCAATTGAACGCGGGAGTCGCGGAAGATATGCGGCGCGGCAGGTAGCGAAACGGACGGATACGGATACGCAGCGCGTCACGGAAGATACGCGGCGCGGCAGGTAACAAAACGGACAAATACGGATATGGAGCGCGTCACGGAAGATACGCGGCTCAGCAGGTAATGGAACAAACGGCGGAGGTAAGCGGCGCGACGACACTTGATTCACTGTCCGAAAGTATGGTAATATATTGACAGAAAATTTGAACTGTAACTGAAAAACTATTGCACTGTTCATATGAAAACTTCACACTTTTAATTTTTTGATCACGTCGTCGGGGTCACCACTGAGGGAATATGGGTATTACACACAATTAAACAAAACTTTTTAGAGCTTTACGGATATTTAATGATAAAATCAATAAAATAGAAATAGAAATAATGATTTGGCAGGCCAGCAACTAAGGGTTTAGGTGTAGGAGTTGTTGAAGCAAGTTGTATTGTGTAGGAGTTGTTTAAGCAAGCTTGGTGGAATCTAGACTGACTCAGGGAAGACAAGTGTCATTGGAAAAGGTGAAAGTTACAAAAATGGGGGAGGAGAGTGAGAGCGCAGAGGGTGAGACAAAGAAGGAACGAAGTTGAATAGTAAGGGATGAAAGGACCATGCAGGTAAATTCTAGGGTTATGAACTTGGAAGGAGCTTGGACAATGGCACCAGGGTCAATAGAAAAAGGAAGTTACAATGGTTACTGGCCTGCCGAGAAACTATACAAAATATAGAAAACTAGACAAAAGGTGTCACTGGAGTGTCACTACAGTGATCCTTGGTACCTTGTGATTTCTTGCTGCAGTGGCTACTGGTATTCCTGACGCCACATCTTCCAGGGCTTTTTTCATATCTTCTTTGGAATATTGAAACCTTTGTCCAGGAGGGCCCATGATGATTGTATCCTGTGAAAAAGGAACTGTGTGAAAAAATATCATAGGCTAGTGATTCCAGATTACCTACCTAGTTATGTTGTTTTCTACCACCTACCCACCTACTAGCTCATATAGCAAGATACTTCATATTACTGTAGATAAATCCCAAACCTTGGGGCCTCAAAATAGCTAATGGGCCAAGAGAATTCTTGAATTCAGCTCTGATTTGAAGGAGAATCATTGAATTAATCCAAAGATGAGTATCAGACATCATTCAGTACCAGTATCAGACACCCCCTGTCTGATACTAGGTGCTGTGATTGGGATGGCTATTTAAGTTGAATGTGTAAATTTCAAGTCTCTAGCATTAAAAATGCATGAGAAAAACCACAAAATGTCGATTGATTGAAAAGACCAGTATCAGACACTCCCTGCCTGATTCTGAAACTGGCCTCTATTGAAACCCTGTATCAGACATCCTCGAAATTGGTCATAATATTGTCATTCCAAGCATAATTTCGCAATCTACGCAATCTAGTATGCTTACATGAGTCATAAAACCAAAATTGGTAAGATTTATAAAAATGTGGCCCTAAATATGGCATGAGAAAGTTGCTCACCTCTTAGCTACGACGTCTAGAAACCTTGCCTGCTGAGAGCTGAAGTGGAGGCGTCCAGCATGAATCACAACCAAGCCGTCCATAGGTTTCTCTGAGCTCATAGTTCTACTAGAACTCAGTAGATAGATCTGCCTGCACCAAGTGACACTTGAAAAAGGGCTGAAACCCGTCTAGAACTCTTATTATCTGGCTTCTAAGTTGAAAGTGTCTGATACTGGACCAGTGTCTGAAGCTGGTGCCTTCATCCTAAATTCAAATTAGTTTTCTATAATTATTTCCAAACCACAATGTGGTCATTTGATCACAATGAACGCCTGGAAGTGCCCCAATAAGATCAGAAATAGACATTTTATCAACTTAACTTCATGTTAATTGTAACAGTCCTTCTTCTAAGAGTGTACCTCAACGTTTTATGGATTATACCACAGAGGATGTAAATCCTTTGTGGTATAATTTTACATCCTCTGTGATTATACTCTAGATTGATGGAAAATGAATGGCATGAAAATCCTTTTTTAGTATTTGTAACAACTTTTGCCTTTCAATTCAAAAGTCTTCCACTTGATAGATAATCAATTTCTTAAATATATACTAATTTTCTACGCTTTCTTAGCTTTTCCTTCACTTTGTTTTATACTTTCCTTTGGCATTGAAGAAGTGAGAAATCAATCTTATTGGATTCATTCAATTATAAAGTATTTTGTATACTTCAGAGGGGTACAGGTATTCAGAGTAGGGGGAGTCGGGGGCATGAGCCCCCGTTTTTTGTGATGAAAGATCGTGGAAGGGGCGCTAAAAATGAATCATGTCCCATCCAGAAAAATTGGTAGGACCGACCTTGGCCTGTTCTTTGAACAATGAAACAATAATTTTTCATCTTTTATTAACTCCAATCTTAGCAATCGCTTAAAAGCGCCTTAATTACAAATTACAAAGTTCAAAACTTGAAATATGAAATACACGGCATAATAATATTCAGCTGTATAAATAGTAATATAGTATTTAAGGAGGGACCCTGCAAGGTTGAAAACATGAGCGCATGGGCCGAGTATTGACAATTATCTATGCAAATCCAATTTTCTTAGATTTTTTTGTCAAACAGAATAATTGCCGTAAATGGCACTATCAAATTTAGTTTGATACTTATACCGATTTATGTTTTGCGTAAAGCAACCCATCTTAAACGAAATATTTACAGTCTTATTGAATTCAACGCCACTCTCGCACATCAACCAAAGCAGAATATGTATGAAAGTTTGCTTTTCTAGTAAATTTATTTAGTCCTTTACTTTTTAGATGGAGATGGTTGGAGTTTTAGATGGTTTTTAGACGGTTGGTTGCGATAGCAAAATTAATTCATTTTGTCAGAATCTTTAAAAAAAGCAAACCATCTGTTTCCAGCTTCGTATTTTGAGTAGAATAAGTGCTTCAGTGATTCACCATCTGATATCAAGGAATTCTTAATAAATTATGTATGTACTGTACTTTGAAAAAATGTTTGTGATATTGTAAGCATTTCATGTTTGATGATACGTTCATGGCAATTCTTTATTTTCACCTATTCTGTTCATACTTTGTTTGAACTTTGTTTCATTGAATCAATCAATATCGCTTGTGATTTGATAGATATTGTTCATCTATACTACGCATATTGTTAATATACTACCAATTACATGTACTACTCAAGAATTCGATCAATAATCTGTTTTTTTTTTAATATTTTATCATCGTTTAAATAATTTATTTGAGAACATTGTCATCTAAATTGTCATATTATTAGAACAATAAACTTATTCAGCAGCTTCTATTTATTGTATTAGCTTTCTAAGCTAAACCTTTATTATTAATTTGCATATGCACTTATGACTTGTATTTGTTGATTTCATTCAATATTACTATTCAGGTTTATAAAATTTTGTAGCATTTTTCAGGCCTGGATATTAAAATAATATTTTTCTTGAGTCACTCTTACAACATATCAAAACTAAAATGTCAGTCTTTTTTCCTAAAATACCTAGAATACAACGGCTTATCAATCATAACAAAATAAGATTTTTTGCACAATCACAATATTATGTAGGATTGTGAGGTGTGATAGCTATTCAAAACTCATCTATTAAGTAGTTTGAAATACTTATTATTTGGTTTAAAATTTATACGAAATTCACAAGCCGTAAGGAAATTTGATCATTTTCATGTGTTTTATTTGTACAGTTGGTACCTTTTTGTTTTGGGTATGGGGAATTTATTTCTCTTGATATGCGAAACATATACCAGTTTCAATTTTTTAAAAGCATTGCTACGATAATAATTTTGTATAATGATTGACATCATGTGCTTTCATTTGAAAATGAAAAAAAAAATTCTTGTAAACTGAAATGTATAAAAGTACGGTGGCAGGAATTCTTTTTGAACAATAAGATTTATGATATCCATACAACTAGCTAATAATTATTTGTTTCTATTTAGTGCATCCAAGCGCATACAAGATGTACACTCTTTCCAAGCGGGGAAGACCCTCTGGCAAGGTGGGAGGATGACTCCAGCTCGGTCAATGTTGTAGTCTCAATTACTATGATCTCAAATGTAGAAAACATTCTGATCTACAATTTGAGACCAAATCAATAATTTTTTAACCAATATCGACCGAGCTGGAGTCATTTTCTCGTCTTGCCGGGGGGTCTTCTTTGCTTGTACAGACTGTACATGTGCCGATTTTCCCAGTTTTAAACAACTACCTAATTCATCTGCCAAACCTACTACATAATTGGGAAATTTATGTACCGTATTTAATAATGTCTGTATACTGGATTCTATTTTGTGTCATTATGAATATTTATCATGTTTGTAATTACAGATTGTGAATAAATAAAAAAATACTTGATTACCTGAATAAAGTTATGAACAGTTTTCATCGGCGGCTTGAGGAATGCCTGATGAGAGAAGGACGTCACCTTACCGAAGTGATTTACAAAAATTTAGTTTGTTCAGTGAAATATAAATGCTTTATTAGATTATTATGGCATTAATATATTTTTTGTAAACAGCTTCATCAATTTTTGACGCTCATTTCAAAATCGCCCGATTCGCTGCCGCACTCTGTATATGTACAGATTCTTGTGAACAAGATAACTCCCGAAGGGCTTGTCGGAGAGCGATCAAATTTTGCACAAAAATCATTAGTGTTAAAATCTCGGTCAAGTTCTTTAGCCAGCCAAATTGGTCCAAGGGTAGGGGGTGAAATTAGGGGATGAAAATTTTGAAAAATCACAACAAATCGACCAATAACTTGATCGTTTTGAAAACTGGTGTGTATAATACCCTTATTATGTCCTACAATTCGAGTCATCAACAAAAAAAATCCATCAAAAAATGGCGGAGAAAATGGGGAATAATATACAAAAAATGGTGTTATTCATGGGTTTTTCGAAAACGGCACCTTTGAATTCATACCCTGAACAGCTCATTATAACAGCTCTCTCAGCGACACATAGACTCTATAGTGGGATGCTTCATGATAGTTTAGAAAAGTAGTATTAGTATAGTAGTATAACTTCACATATTGTAATAATAGTTTTATATGTTTAATAAATACCTCTGGACATGGGTTACATGACAGAGAAAATAAATAAATTATAAGTCATATGATTTGAGCGATCATAGAATTGCATTTGAAATGCACTCTTTCGAACCGCCAGCTGCCGGAGCGAATTTTTTCATACATAATTTTCTTGAGATAACAACCATTCAAACGTATGTATAAATTCCTGGAAGTGAACATTGAGATTTTGCTTGGCACTTCGAAGCACTGCTATGGGAATTCAAATTCAAAATCATTTATTTCCTCAAAATAAAACAAAAAATATCTATGTACAGAATTAATAAGCAACACACAGAATCTATTACAGAATTATTAAAGATGACTTAAATAATAATTTATAATTTCTTAAGTATAAATATTATCATAAATTATTTTCAGTTACTTATTATTGATAATAGGAGGAAGAGCCTAAATAGGCAAACATTGCCTGTGCGTAAGCTCGAGGTGAGTTTATTTTGATAGTGTAATATCAACGAGAAAAAAGTATTTAAAGTACAAAAAAACTTTTAGAGGCATTACTGTACGAAGAGAAAAAAATGTTCAAAAGGCAGAAATAATAAAGGAAGGGCGAAGTAAAATAAAACCATTGAATGATGAAAAAGAGAATAGCAATTCAATAGAGCCAAAAAGGAATGGTCCGAGAACCTGACGGGGAGAGACGAGGAGGGCAAGTTAATACCAATTCAGAGGGTCCGACCCCCAACGGCAACGATGAGCGAGATGGCAAACTCCTCATCGATTTCAAACAGCCAATCCTTCAAACGTCTTTTGAAAATTGAAGGAGAAGCAGCAGTGAAAAGATTACCTTGGTTGGAAAAAAGTAGGAAATTACGTAGTAAAATGTAAAAGCAATTTGTATTTGAAAAGGATCTTGTTTGTTGAATTGTGTTAAAACCGACATTTAAAGCGTATCTAGTGTTATGGGAATGAGCAGTAGGTGTGAAAATGGATTGAAAATTTTTATAAATAAATATTAACAAATCTTTTACATATAATTTTTTTAAAGAAAGTATTCTTGACTCGTGAAACAGAAGCTCTGTGGAATATCTCTGTTCCTCTCAATCCCGCCTTGAGAATTGCTCTCTGCATAATCTCTACTCTGCTGATATGGACCTAGTATGCAGCACCCCAGGCCAGTAATCCGTATGACAGCAACGACTGAACAAGAGCGTGATATACTTGCTTTATTTCATTGAAATTTAGAATGCAACACCTGAATGCAAAAATATATTTTCTAAGATTTTTAGTTAAAATTTCAATGTGTTTTGCCCATTTCACTCTAGAATCAAAAACAACTCCCAAGTATTTATAAGATGAAACTCTCTATTGATTCACAGGGGCAATTATTGTTAATGGGATAATTCCTGTTAATCATGTATAATTAAAGGATCCAAGTTATAGTCTGTGTTGTTAGTTAGACTGATGGGCATAAATTTAGTTTTTGAGATGTTTAGAGATAAAATGTTTTGGTCTAACCATTTTTTTACAGTTTTCAAATCAGATATTGCTCTGTCTCGCGTCTTCACCCAAGTCCTCCCCTCGACCAAGATCAGAGTGTCGTCAGCAAACAGGAAGAGCCTCCCATGCAAATTCAGCTTCGATATATTATTAATATAAGTCAAGAATAGAAGTGGCCCAAGGGTGCTGCCTTGTACCATTCCAAGTTCCACAGGAAGCTCCCCTCCACTCACTTCATCAATTGAGACACACTGCCTTCTATTGGTCAAATAACTGGCAAACCATAAATACGCATTACCAGCAACACCAAGAGCTAATAGTTTTCTGAGTAGGATTTTCGATCAATACTATCAAAGGCTTTTTTTAGGTCAAGGAATATCAAGATAGGTCGCAAGCCACTGGATAGAGATAAGTGGAGTTGTTAGTTGTTTACTCACATCAAACAGTACATCTGATACATTTTTATCATTTCTGTATCCATATTGACAATCAGTTAGAAAATTATTAGTGGTGAGATATTTTAGCAACTGTTCTTTCACAATTCTTTCCAGGACTTTGGAGAAGACACTTAACAGAGAAATAGGGCGAAAATTATTTTTATCAGTGTAGCTGCTGGATTTATGCAAAGGAAAAACTTTTGCAATTTTAAAAACATCAGGGAAAATTCCCTTGCCCAAACTCAAATTAATGATGTGAAGAAAAGGCTTGATAAAAATGTGTATGTTATCCTTCAAATAGGAGGCCTTTACGCCATCGATACCAGGGGCGGAACCACCTTGCAAGGCACTAGTATGTCTAAGGATGTTGAGTTCAGTCACAGTATGCAGGATAAATTGAGTGTCAGGGATATAGTCCATGTCATCCACAACCAAAGCACCACCTGAGTCAATCAAACCGGCTAATGTTTGTCCCACAGCAGAAAAAAACACATTAAAATCATCAGCTACCTCTTCTAAGATGGAACTTGGAATGACAGAAGAAATGCTAATGATATATAATAAACTAATAATATTTTTAATAAAGGTAATATGAGTTAATTATCATTGGATATGGTATTTCATGAATTTAGCAGTGTAATTCTTATATTGTCCCAATAATAGAAATAATAATAGGTATTTCCACATAGTCCCAGAAAATGGATTTTTTTTAAAATCATATCAAGTAGAAAAGAGTACATACCGGTGTAAACTGCAAACAACCACTAGTCATCTTTACGTGCTACCTGTTCGTCGCCATCCGTGATTTTTTTCACGTCATCCACATGTGCAATCTTCTCGGCCGGCCCATTGGGTGTCCTCCTCACGTAGATCTTGCCTTCGCGGACCCATGCAAAGGCAATTTTCTTCTCCTTGACCATATCTTTGGCAGAGGTGAGGAGAAGTTTGTTGGCCGCCATGAGGTGCTCATTGATGAATATGTGGCCGTCGCCGAATGCGTCCACAAGGAGCTTAGCGGCCACTCCCTTCTGCTCTTGGGCGGCATCCAACCAACTGCGGCGGCTGAATCTCGAGATGAACCTCACAACGATTGGAGGGCAGCAAACGTTTTTTCTATTATTTAGTCTATGAGTTGCGGAAATCTCTGAATCAAGAAATGGAATTTTTAAAATTTCAGCAAGCTTATGCAGAATAAAACAGATATTTTCACCCCTAGTGAATGGTACTCCCATAATTACTACATTGTCTTTCCTTGAATATTGGTTTATAGCGTCTATTTCCCCATTCAAATCACGAATTTGTTTTTTCATTGCAATATTTTCTTCTTTAAGAGTTATGATATCAGTTGTTACGGCCCCGTAATCATTCTTAACTCCATTCAACTCATCGCGAAATGAATTCATTTCATCACGAATTATGGCTAGTATAGACGTTTCCAAGTCCGCAAATTTACTATGTAGTTTCTCGTTAATATTGGAAATAGCGGTGTCCATACTTGTAACACTCTGTGTATCACTATCATCATCCTTGGATTTTGTCTTCACACAAACACACACATCACACTTCAACTTATTTTTCCGGTTTCCCATTTTACGTAAATTTTCAACAGTTCCTATTCTGCAGCACTTGGAATGAAACGATTCCTTACACTCAATACACTCAATTTGATCTTTTTCATCATCCAAACCCGAAACACAAACAGGACAGTTTCGAAGCAGAAACTTGTAATACTATGTAATAGACGGATCGCGTTATCGCAAACTAACCAGAAGCCAGAGCAACCCTTCTTATCTGAACGCTGAGACTCAACTCGAATTGCAGCGATATCTTCTTGAATCTTTGTTTTCAACTCAATGATTTTTTTGAGCACGTGGCGTTCACTTTAATCTTTAAATAGTTCCACAAGAAAAAGTCACACACAGTGCTTCGACGTTCAATCTTCACATTGAAATCTCACTGTACGCTTCCAGGAATGTATACGTTTGAATGGTCATCTCAAGGACATTATGAATAAAATCTTGATGGCAACTATTTTACTTTATATTTTCAGCAATAAAACTAATGATTTAATTTCCTCTATTAGCTTACGAGCTACTTCAGAATTTCTCGTTTGTCTGAGTCACCCTGTAGTTAACAAAAACCGGACGTCCAAGAATCGTGGTGTCTGAAACGTAACTAAATCACCTGAAATTTGAGCAGCTGATAAGACTGTCCTGCTCTCTACAGAGCAATGTGGCCATTGGTGTGTAACAGTAATTTGAGATAGAAAATTTTCTCATCCTATCTACATCCTTTCTACAAGGTTTTAAGCCTAAAGAAGGTGAAATTAACATATAAAACTATTGAATTGAAGGGTTTTGTACCATTTTTGAAATGTTTCTCTCGATTCTTTGATTTGATACAAGTAGCATCTTATGTAACTTGTTAGTAAGATACTTGGTTGAAAATTAGACTCACAGCTTTCGTCAGTAATTTATTGAATGCATGTTTGTTGTTTCTAGTCTGAAGTGGCACAGGAAGCGTGTAAATCAGCATGTGAGCACATCGCCAAGTCAGTGCTTGCATTTATGCTGAGTGACGATGTCAAACAAATATCAATGGGAGCATTGCAACAGATCAACTTGGACACCATTCAATGCGAACGTAAGTGTACAGTTGACACCATAAAGTTAGGCGGTTTCGTCTGTATCTTGTACGTGATGTAACCTACCAACAACTGATGTAAAGCATCTTTTGTCTCTTTTGATTTCAAAAACATCACATAGGCATAGCTAAATGACACATCTAATTGACAATATCAGCTGTTGGAGTGAAAAAGGAGCAGACGAAACTTTTTGGCGTCAGCTATCTTATCTTATCTCTATTACATAGACAAGGAAAGAGTGGCTTTCTGAATTTTCCTTACATCCTATTCCTTAACCACACGTTTCCAGTCGCTGTATCCCAAAATTTGATCGGATTTTATGTGTTTACCGTACATTATCAATTCCAGTCAGTGAGTTTCTACATATTCGGGAAGTTTCCAGAAGAGAAAATGCAGAAACGTTTCCATGTCGATGGGCATCGTTTAAACACATTAAACCGTTCAAATTAACTCGGTATAGAAACTCGTCTTGGAGGTGAAGAGTTTGGTATGTTTCTGACATTTTGTTGAAAAATTGTCAATCTCTGTTTAAGCAATTCTTTTTTCTCTATTGCGATATCCTGTTCCAAAATTTAATGTTAGAGATTATTAGCTCTTCAACAAAGATCTCAAGAATTGTTCTACAGCCAAAATTATAATAATTGATAACAATTAATTACGTGGAAATTCAGCTGTATAAGAACAACTGAAGATTTACTGCAAATAATTACAACTGTTTGGGTTGGCTAACATCATAATTGAGTGAAGCTAGAGGGTTAGAATAAGGTGCTCGGTAAGTAAGTGGATAAACCGCTCAGCCGGCAACCGAGAGGTATAGAAAATTTTCAATTGGCCAGCTACACTTTGGCTTCGATTCCCAGTCCGGGCACAGTTTTTGGTACAGTTTCATTCAACGTATTTGGTTCTGTTAGACGATATTTACAGTTCAAGAGATCTTCAGTTCTATTCATATAGCTTTCATCGGTTCTTTTGTGGATATTTGAAGTAGCAGAAATATTCAGGATTTTCTAATTACTTATTATTATAATATCCCAGAAGTTGGAAGAACATGCAGTATCTAATAATACTTCTTACAATAATAAATTGATTATTTGTTTTTAGAATTTGCAGCATCAGAGCCTGTAGAAGGACTGGAGGAGGGTGCTCTGCTGCATTACTTTGTAGCTCTTCGCCAGCTACTGGATTTGTTCATGGCATGGGATTGGCCCACCTATTTCCACGACTATGGCCAGGAAAATTCCAAGTACCAACAGGTCAATCCTAATACAGCCATCATACTACTTGAGAAGTAAGTATATCGCAAAGTTGTTAAATAAGATGGAAAAGTTTTGTCAATCATTTTATAGCTGCATGAAGAATACTTTGGACATGAAGAATATGAGTACATGAAGAATTATTTTTGGGCTCACACACACTAATAACGACAAAACGTTGGTCAGTTTCGTCTACTCCTTGTGCGCTCAACAGCTGTTGTTGTCAATAAGAGTTATCATTTAGCTATGCCTAGATGGTGTTTGAATTTTTTTTAATTTTATCAAATGAAATTTTTTGAGTCAATAGATGCTTTACATCAGCTGTTAGTTGGTTACGTCACGTACAAGAAACAGAACCTTTCGGCGTTTGCTATACCTAAAGGTTCAAAAATTGCTATCCGATACTGAAAATTACTGATAATGACAATCGATCTCAATTGCACAATAGTCTGTTTAGCACAATCTCCAATTACTTTTTTCGAGTGATCGAAAATTTATTATAACTTATCCACTATTGTGCTTCTAGCCCTTTCTTTATTATCAATCATCTTATTTTAATTATCACTTTTGTAACTAATATCATTAGCATAAAATCTAACAAGAACTATTTTCTTTTCAAGGATCAGAGAAGCTGACAAGAAAACAGTATTCTCAGTTTTGAAAAAGAGTGAAAGAGACAAGAAGAAACTCCTTGAAACAGTGCTTAAACAATTACGTCAACTGGCGCAGACTGCTCAGCAACAATAATTACATAATTTGGCTGTACACAAATTGTAGAACTTATAATTTATTGTTAACTAATGCAATTAGAGAGTAGGCTTGTTAGAATACTCGAACCCAAAAATAATACTGAGTGGTTCTAAATAACTCGACAATTCAAAGGAAAATCGTACATTCCTTTGCAAAATAAATGAATGGATAAAGTTTCTCTTTGACAGATGAGTATCAAACGTTGATAGGTTGTTGATAGATGAGTATCAACGTTAATTTCGAACTATGGCTACGAAAATAAGTTCAGTAGCTTGAACGTGAGCTACTCTAAACTGTATATCAATCATGATCATCATTATATTATAGCCATTCTCATTTAGAAGGAGCACGGTTTATAGAACAACACGGTAAGGGTCACGCGTATGTAGCTAGGAGTAGGGCTCTATAAAAAGGGGGTAGACCCACCATCCGCCATTCTGTGGTCAACTAATAGCGCCAAATTCAAATTCATTCAGCTCGACAGTCAAACATATGGTTAATCATAAAAATTATGTAAGAAAAAATACTGATCACTTCACAGAGCATTAAATTTGCATTTGGTTCCCAGTCTGGCAATTTTCAAGTCAAATTTTTAACCTGAATTTATCTTCCTGCATCTCGCAAATTTGTATTTTTTAAATGTCAGGTGTATTATAAAAATAGTTATATTTTTCGAAATTAGATACTGAGCAATAAAAACCATTCTATATGACAAATTAACCTCCAAGATTTCAAAACAATAACTTAATTAATTTGCTCAACTTGATAAACAGCTGTTGATCGTCTCTATCATGAGAAATATTTATATGATTTCAAACCTGGCGCTAAAAGTTGGCCACAGAATGGCGGATGGCGCGTCTACCCCCTTTTTATAGAGCCCTAGCTAGGAGTAAACTGTGAGTTCTGACGTCATATTTATTGTCACCTAAGCTGATTTGCTGATTGGCTGATCGTTAGTAAAGATAGTATCCCGTCTCTGGAGGAATGGTAATTGTTGCATTACACTCTAAATGATCAACTGAAAGTTATTAAGAGGTTTTCTGCGCCGTCACTTGGTTACGGAAGCTAGTTTATGGTTGAGAGGATCAACGTGCTAACCACACTTTACCTCTATCCTGGTTCAGTCCTTCATGAGCTGTTGAGCCATTCACATGCATAACAGCACAATACGGCATAATTGTTTCATAGGTGAATGCACTTGGAATTAAATTGATGAACTCACATAAATTATTTTAGCCTGTGCATTTGATTAGAAAAACTCAACATTTATGTTTCACAACATTCAAATCGAAATGCACATCACTTAAGTGGGGGTGACGCAAGAAAGAATATTTTTCTCATTCTTGTCACTGCGCATCCAGTTCATGACCCATACCGTCTAATTCTATTCACCATGAGGACTGCTAAACATATTAATCTACTATAATATGATATACAGGGTGTTTCAGGAGGAATGTGCAATACTTCTCAGGCTGATTCCTTACACCAGATAGACAAAAAAGTTCCATGGGACCGGACCAACCCCCAAAAACGAGATAACAATGGTGGAAAATTGAGATTTTTCAAAAAATATTTAGAAAAAATTTTTTAGAGAGGTTTTAAAATAATCAATTCCTATGTAAAATTACCTGAGGAATTCAATGAAACCAGTTCCAAGTTTTTAACTTCAATGGTTATTGAGATAATTGAAAAAATATGCTAAAAAAATGCCATTTTTCAACAATATGGGTTATAACTGGATAAGGATTCATAAAATTGTATTTTCTATTAATGCAAGTTCAAGAGAGTCAGATTATAAAGGAAAAGTTGAATGACGGCGATTGTGTAAATCTAACCCAAATCGCAGAAATGGCGATCAAAAATCGAATAATTGACAAAACACAGCACAAGTGATGAATTTGTGGTTAGTAGCGATTTTGCAATTTTTGGTCGCTATTTCTGAGATTTGGGTAAGATTTACACAATCGCCTTCATTCAACTTTTTATTTAGGATCCGACTCTCTTCCACTTCCATTAATAAAAAAAAAATTATGATTCCTTATCCAGTTATAACCCTTATTGTTGAAAAATAGCGGTTTTTAGCATACTTTTCTAATTATCTCAATAGCCGTTAAAGTTACAAACTTGGAACTGGTTTCATTAAATTCCTCAGGTAATTTTACATAGGAATTGATTTTTTTTAAACCTCACTAAAGCCTCTAAAAAATGAATATTTTTTGAAAAATCTCAATTTTCCGCCATTGTTATCTCGGTAACAAAGCGTTTTTGGGGGTTGGTCCCATGGAACTTTATGGTCTACTTGGTGTAAGGAAACAGCCTGAGAAGTATTGCACATTCCTCCTGAAACACTCTGTATATCATAAATTTAAAAATGTACAATATTGTCATCATTAAGTATTCAAAATACAATTAGTGCTGTTAAGAGTATAATATTTGAAAAGCTTTATATTTATAGTCTATTATTTAACCTTAATTCGTGTCTTTACATCCTGTTGAGGATCATGTACAGAGATCCACTTAATTTTCATTAAGTTTTCTAGTTATTTTATTTGTTACAATAATTATGGAAATATTATAAAGTTATAATCATCAACTTGTGTTTCATTCAAAATATTATATTCTTTAGCACGAGTGCTCGTAGTTGTAATGCATCTATGTAGTTGATAATATCTTGGAAATTAACACAAAGTTCGTCTTGAATGCATACTGGAGAACTTCAAATGAAAATTTATTTTTTGAGCAAGCATGAATAATGTAGGCCTACAAAAAATATGAAATTTCATGGAACTAAAGTGTCTATCATTGAACCGATGGAAGTCAGATCAAAGGAACTAGAACTTTGAAACTTAGGGTTATTTAAAATAATTGAAAAATAAAATGAAAATCAAATACCTTTTTTTAAAAACTTAAAATTATTAAAACACAGACATGTTTCGGGACATTCAGCCCCATTATCAATCAAAATTATTGATAATGGGCTGAATGTCCCGAAACATGTCTGTGTTTTAATAATTTTAAAGTTTTTAAAAGGGTATTTGATTTTCATTTTATTTTTCAAAGAAACTAGGTATTCATTCAAAACTTATTAATAAACAGAGCTTAATTTCAGCTGGAGAGTGCCGGAGATTTTATATGATTTTTAATGATCAAATTCTTCATGTAAATATCAAACCCTGTTCATGAATAGATTCAATTGTCTTAGACGTGTTATTTTATAAATTAAATCTTTTCAAATTTAACTTTTTCAATAGAAACTACACAGAAATGAATGAATAAATAAAATTGTCCGAGACGTGTTTTGTTTCGAATGAACTCGTTTCAAGTTTTATTTTATAAACTACATAGAAATGTTCATGTATAAAAAATGATCAATCAAGAAAAGCAAAAACCATGGAATATTGAATCAATCTTCGGATTTGAGACTTTTGAAGAACGAAGAGAGAGGTCCCTCGCCATTCTCATCCTTGTCTAACCTCCACGTCATCCTGAGCAACTCAGCCAGTCCGACATCGTTATGTATTATGTTGAGCAAACCAGCCAATATAACCACACCCATCAAAATTGAAAATCCTTTTGATAGTTTCGATGCAAGCGGGCCTCGTGTGTGTGCATAGTCGGTAAGAATTGACTCCATCCCACTTGAAACAGAACAAAATTTTCATCTGTAATAACTTATGTTTTCCTAATGAAGGGATTATTTTCAAAATCAGTGAATCGTTTAGTTTTCAAGTAAGTTAAATAACAGCAGTCAATGATCTTAGTAAGAGTGAAAGCATTTCTCTCAAGTCACAGTTACAATAAGTATTCAGGTACACATTAAACTTTTTGCTCAAAAATTTTCTTGAATTCCAAATTTTCCAGTCTTGGATTAGTGTTTTGACGTGAGTTTTGGTGCTCTCGGACTTTGTAAATTGTAAAAGACTTTTTGAATCTTAATTACAGTGAATATAATTAAGAACCTTTACCATGTTTACTATTGACAAAACATGGTTATGTTGGCGAGGTGGAATTACCTTATGGTCTCCCCACCAAATGAAGTCATACGCTAATAATAATAATGGGAATTTTGTATTTTTAAATTTTATTTAAGATATAAGTTACAGATTTTAGATATAGATTGAGATATAAGTAGGCTAATTCGTGAGATATGTATGTGCGCGTGTGTGCAACACCTACTAGTAGGTGTTGGTGTGTCGTTGATTTTTTTGTTGGGAATGTGTTGTTTCGTTTATATGGTTTGTCATCGCAACAGTAGCAGAACTGTTTGGTTACGTTGTGGGTTTGTTCATTTCTTCCCAAGCCAGCGTGACTGAGGTATATATACTCACAGATAAGCATGTAAAGCCACACAGACAGCCATGGCACTCTCCAGTTCTTTAGACTCGATGAAGAATATGGAAGGTATGAGTCCGAGCAGAGACAAGGACAGCACTCTCTCAAATGTCCACAGAACGGCGTGGTTCTTTCCCGCCGCACTTGAGAAACGGCCTGCCGTTGTTGAAAGGTTTTTCAAAGATATTCTAGAGTTTCCATCAACTATCTGAAAGAAATATTCAGTTCATTTTTAGTGTGATGTTCTATCAACTGTCTGGGAAAATATTCAATTCATTTTTAGAAGTTGATGTTCTACCAACTTTTTGAAAAAATATATATATTAATTCAGGGTGATGGCACATCAGGACGGACACGAAACATAGACAAAACATGCACAGCGCATATACAAAACGTCTGGATGGGTCTGATGTGTGACATGGTCTCACCTACTCCAATGCTAAAGCCTTTCCACTCAGTTGGAAGCGGTCATTATGTCAGTTCGAGATTCGTGACCTTGTGTGACTTCACCCTCAGTAATAATTGATTTCGGATATACGGTATTATACAATAAAAGTACAGAGTTATTGGGCTCGTTCAGGGAACATGGAATAAGTAACCGCTTTACGGTAACCTGTCACATGGAATAATCTACCACAAACCGTGTCACAATCTACCACATCATGTTCCCATAGGACGCGGTACAAAATTCCGGTTCACAGCTGTTGGTGCGCACTTTTCAATTGTGTATTAGTCCAAAAAGAGTGTCGCATTGGATGCGAACAAAATCATTGTAGGGTATTATCATAATTATTATCACATCAATGTATTCAATAATAAAAACCAATACTTCAACTCCAAATCATGTACTGTAGCCAATCCAAACAAATATTTGATATTTGACAGATATATAATAAATTAAAATAAACTCACCTCGCAGAGAATTGTGCACTTCATCAGTTTCAAAAATTTGATATAAAATATCTTTAAATGCATACAGAAGTTCTACTCTTGGAGACATCTTTGTACAATTGATTGTTTGGAAACTTTCGATGTGAAGTCAGCTAGCAAACGCTCAGATGTCTGACCGTCTCGACCAATGAGGCTCCGATTACAGAAAATGGATCAGCCTCAGGAGATGGGTACAAGTCACCGCTTTACGGTTGAAGAATATTGGTACATTTACTGTCAAAATGCTCCCATTGGACGTAGTACAATTTACCGCTCGGCTTTTTGAGACAATGTATCAGTGATTATACCTTCCCTGAACGAGCCCATTTTCAGTTATGAATAGTAGGCTAGGTATAGTCTTGTAATTAAGCAAAGAAAAATTCCTTCAAAATGACAGCTATTCAATGCTGCCAACAGTCGAAATAAAATAGTCTCACTCTCAACACCTGTCTCTCATCACATCTCACCAGCGACGATATGTTGGCCGAAAATGTGTTCAGATCTACACATGCGGCCTTTTTGAAGGAATGTATTCTTTGCTCGACAAGACTATATTTTCCCTGTTATTATTTTTTCGTATTCTTATATGCTTGTGTTATAAGATTGCCAAGGTACGTGTCCTTTATTGGATACTCTGTTTATGGAACTGTTGGATAGCTAAGTTACTGTTTATAAAACAGAAAACTTCAGTAATATATCAAGTTTGATGACAATCCTTCAAAACGAGTATCCTTATTGTTATATTTTCAATTTCAATATTGTAGAATCAGAGACTGACGTGATAATAGAAATGTGCGCCGGATTGCAAATGTATGTTTTGAGATAATTCAAACTTACCTCACTGAAAACTGGATTTGGCTTCAGAATAGACTGACCCACATTCAGGTGTAGATTCAAGTTTGACGTTATTGGTACTTGTTTTGATCGAATCTTCCATAGAAATCCTGCATATAATAGTATTATTTGAAAGAATTCCATGTTCCATAGTGTAATCAAATATCTGCTCAATATTTTAGAAAATGCATATTTCTGACAAAAATTGGCATCAAATTTCGCAGAATTTTTTGTTATTCATTGGCACAGCGAATTCAAAACAAAGTTAATGGATTTTAAAATAATGTTTTTGCAATTTGATATGGGTTTTCCTGAGGATGAAAGTGAAATAGTTGAAAATATACTGTCTCTTTCATGAAATTAAAGTTTATAACAAGCTTAAAAGTAATTAGAAAAGAGATATAATCTACAGTACCTGTCTGTTGACAACTATTCATGACAAATTGGAATATTGTTTGTTTCTACCATACATTCTATAAGTTCTATCATTTTACATTCGGTAAATTTATTAAAACTCAATGGTCCTCATAATAACTTACTGCTATTCAATGAATGAATAAAACAATTACCTTTGGAACAGCTTCTATGCCTCAAAAGCGTGGAGAGGTTCATTCTGTAAATTCTCGTTAGATTTGGGAATCTTCTTCTGAGGTAAAACAAAAATGTATGATCATGCTAAAGCTTGATTATCAAAGAAAAATAAAATAAAACCAACTGTTTGGTTGGAAAAAATATTATTCAACGAATAAGTTCTCAGACATATGATTAGCAGAAATCAAGAGATGAAATCAATAGACATGAATCTTGCAGCATGTTGTAGTATTGTAAATCGAAAGTACCGTACTACAATAACCTTTTAACGTGGTTGTTTTTTTCATTGAAATTATTTGAGCATCGTGTTAGGTTTCTGAAAATAATTGACCAAACGATTGGATTTTATTTCGTCTGTCTCCCAGTCTGTGACACTATCACGCGTTGATGTAATCGCATGAGATTTGGCAGGAATATTCCTAAATTTACATTTATTCCTAATTTACTGAATAAAATTCATATTGTAATCTTTCATGGTAATGAAAATAAGGATGATAATAAGAGATAGAATATTATTGATAGAAATTTTTTAATAAAGAACGTTATAATATCTGTTATTGCATGAAAAATATGAAAAAATAATAAAATAAAACTCTCAATTATATCGAATACTTACTTGAATCTCTATTAGTTTCTTGAAACTAATTGAAACTAACTAAGAGTTTATAAAATCAATAATATCTTGAATACATAACTATATGAAAAATTAACAATATTTTGCAATTTGATTGCAGAATAAATAGTAAGTTACAGTTTATTCTTTATAAATCTTTCAAGTTAATATTGCATCATGTTTGGAAAATAATCATTCAAAATTCAAATACTAGGTAGATGGGTTTTACAATACCTACAACTACAATAGTTGTACTATTCAATAGCCTTACAAATGAACACTTTGTTTTTCTTAGTTTTGATTGACATTCAAGTAGGATTAGGATAAAACCTTTTTCTGGAAGCACAATGTCGGAAGATCCATCTGAAAAATAAAAATCAAGATAACTCATTGAACTGATTCATTACTAAAATAATATAATAGAAAATTTAACAGCAATGACACTGCATTATAAAGATAATAAGGAGAGAAAAGAAAGCATTAAACATTATAGAAAATAATAAAGGAATTTTCTTGAGCATCAAAGCTAATATTGAGAATAAGTTACCACACTTACTTTATTGCCAAGCTAACTAGAATAGAATAGAAATAGAATAGAAGAATGCTTTTATTCTCTTTCACATTATAAATACAAAAATATTGTAAACACACATTTACGGCTTGATCACATGATCGCCAGCCGGAAAGTACAATAATTGTGGAAAAAACATGAATATGATCAAGTGCATAGTAAAATAATTATGAGAAATAATGACCTGGTAAGTATTGCAATAATTAATACATGTAGTGTACTGTTCTAGTAAGTAATGCAAGAAATATGGGGGAGAACGAATTTTCCAATTACAACAAACTCAAAAATCAAAAACAAACACAAAAAAGCTTCTCAAGACTAGAACAAAAACAAAAAATAATACTGACAGAGCAAAATAAAATAAAAAATTATTATCATTGCAACCAGAAATCACATACTAAGTGCCCTGTCAAAGTGATAATCTACCAATTGAATTCTGGGGTGAGAACATATCTGTAGTACTATGCTTCTCTACAATAGGAGGCTAGTTTCTCCCAATCCTTTCCATTTACATGGTAAACTCTTCCCTTGATTGTTTACAAACACCAAACCATTTCTTTCTCCTTCCATTCAAACAAGGGCATCGAGCAATGAAATGGAATACATCCTCGACCTCCTTCAGATTATACATCGAGCAAATATAGTTCCCATTAGATACCCATGGTTTATAATTCAAATGAATTAGCTCACACCTCGCCTTAAAAATCCACCTCATAACCCACATTTCGCTGTCGTTTGTGATGTAATTCCTTTCACTCAGCTCGAAGTTGAGTGTCTTATACCATGCATGAAATTGTGCCGCTCTTGCATCACTTAGCTAACTTATCTTACCATGCTATATGCGGTTGGCGAATGACTGTTATTAATTCTCTGCTCTCAATTTATTATTTCATATTTTCAAGTACGGAATTTGTTAATTTGTATTAATATGAAAATATAAATTCTGTATTAATTTATCAATATGATCACCATTAATTAGAATTGGATCACTGAATTGAAATCAGGATTCAATTTTTATCAATAAACTATTCTCCTTATGAGGGTGAACACGCACTAGTACGACCAATATAAAATAAGATGCAATAGAAACACGGAGTTGTATGAAGGAACGCAAATCAAAAATCACATGACCAGTGTTGCTCTATATGTTGTTACAGCGTTGCTCTATACAAATCCGTGTTTATGTATCAGGCGCGTATCCACGGTGGGGAGGAGTGTTGAAGAGGGGAAATTCCCCCGAAATCGCGGCTTATCTTACACTAGATAGAATGTACTTTGGAAGAATTGATTAATTTTCGACTGACTAATAATAAGGCTTGAAAGTTCATAAAAGTATATTAATGCTCAAGTTTTATTGGTTTATAGTTTGTATAGATTTCTAATGCATCTTACGGGGTGTTCATGTCGGAGTATTGATCCTAGCCATCGAGTAACGCTTTGCTTCTATCAGCTGTATTGTATTGTATAACACATGTACAGCTGATATAAACAAAGCGCGGATCGATGCTATGATCGTTTATCTAGTGCTAGGATCGATGCTCCGACATTAACGCAAGCAGTCCTTTATACAAGCAGTCATATAGTCTGTCCAAGCAAATGAGACCCTATGGCAAGATGGGAAAATGACTCAAGCTCGGTCAATATTGGTTCAAAAATTATCAATTTGATCTCAAATTGTAGGAAACAATTTTGATCTACTATTAAGATCTTGTTTATAATTCTTACACAAATATTGAACAAGCTAGAGTCATTTTACCATCTTGCCAGAGGGTCTTTCTGCTTGGACCAGCAGTGCGCGTTCACTCTTACTTACTAAATTTTCAATTTTTCAATTTTCAATTTATTAAAACACACAAAAGACAAAATAAATACAATAAATTTTAAAAACAAATATACAAAACAATGACACATTAAACAAAAACACAGGCTTCATGGTTAAGAAGAAATAATACCTAACCAACTATGGTTTCCCATGTAATAGGCAGGTAGGATGAAGAGATAGGAAGGAATGGGAAGGAGTAAGACGTTGAAAAAATTAAGGAAGAAAGAATACAGCAGGAAGAACAAGCAAAAAGAATGGTGAGCGAGTCCACTTTTAACCGAGAGAAAAATCATACAAAAAACAATGCAAAAAAAGTTTGCGCAGAAATCTTGAGTCTCATAAATCTAAATTGAAGAAAAAACTACTATTAGTCCAGTTTTTTATATCTAGTTTAGTTTTTCCACTGATCTTAGAGTTTATGAGAAAGTGATCTGGAATAAGGTTTAATACTTTAGTACTTATGTAAATCAACTGCCTCCTTATACATTCAATATTAGTATTATACGTTACTTATTTGTTAGCAGTATTCCTCAGATTATAATTATTAAGTAAAGAGTTCAATGTTAGAGGAAAATCAGATTTATATTTTATTAAGTATTCTATCACGGTTTTTATGTATAATTGTCTTATTGTCATGACCCCAAAATCACTAAAAACCATATCAGTTGGGTACAACCTAGGTTTGCAAAGAATAATTTTGATAATCAGTTTCTGTGCTACAAATAATTCATTAATATGACAGTTGAAACAGCCACCCCATACAACTATGCCATACTGTAGAATTGATTTAACCAAAGCATGATATATCATTTTCAGATGGTTCCTATTTAGAATTTTGTTTACATGGTAAAATTTTAAAGATAGATATCTAATTCTTCTACAGATGGATTTAATATGAACATCCCATTTAAGGTTATCATCAATTATAATTCCCAAATATTTAATATTAGTTACTTTTTTATGGTGGGACAATCACAATTATCTATGTTTAAATTGCATCTTGAGTGGAGTCTCAAGTCCTGATTATTGATAGGCTGCCCTATTCTATTTACAGAGAAAGTTATGTAATTAGTCTTGTCTATATTTAAACATAAGGTATTTCTGTCAAGCCAATTCTTAATGCAAACCTAGTTTTTTCAGCTATTGTATGAACTTCATCCCAAGATTTACCGTGAAAAATAGCTGCAGTATCATCTGCGAAAGATACCATAGTTGAGTTCAGAAGTCTTAAATTTAAAAAATCATTAACATAGAGTATGAAAAGTATGGGAGATAACACAGTTCCTTGAGGCAGACCAAATTCCGTTAAGTTATTGACACTAGATTGATCATTTATGGCCAGGGACTGGGTTCTATTACTCAGGTAGCTTTTAAACAATTCAAGTGAGACTCCCTGAAACCATAGGACTCAAGCTTATCAAACAAAGAATTGTGAGGTATTGTATCAAAAGCTTTGCGTATATCCAGAAAAACAGCAATATTTTTCATATTGGAATTTATATTTTCGGAAAGGGTATTGATGAATTTTATTAAAGCATCAGACGTACTTTTACCATTTTGGAAACCAAATTGGTTCTTATTGATTATATTGTTTTTATTCAAGAAAGACACAACTCTTGACTTTATTAGTTTCACAATAATTTTAGCTAGGTTGCTGACTAATTGGTCTATAATTACAGGGATTAGTTGGATCACCTTGTTTGAAGGTTTGATTTGGTTTGATCACCTTGTTTGATAGAGGTTTGATTTTGATAGAGGTTTGATTTTGGCAGATTTGAGATGCTTGGGAAAATATCCCTCTTCAAAACATCTATTAAATATGAAAGAGAGAGGTTGAGATATGGAATTGGCAATTTTCTTTCAAACAACATTACTCAAACCATCAATACCAGGACTACAGTTATTCTTGAGACTCTTAATAGTAGCCTCAACCTCAATTGAGCATGTCGGTCTCATGAAAAAAGTGGGATCTATCCTGATTATATCCCCATCTTGTGTAGGAAAAGCATCGCCTGTATTATGTGGAATATTAATAGTTTGAGCTTGTAGTTTACCCACATTTGTAAAAATCATTAAGAGAGTGAGCATCAAGTTCTGTACTCTTTTCCTCCTTTCTGTTCTCACCTATAATTTCGTTTACACACTTCCACAACTTCATGCTGTTGTTATTGCAATCTTCAATTTTCCCTTTATAATATACTGCCTTAGCATGATTTATGATCCTGTTTAAACCATTACGATAAGCCTTATACTCATTCTTAAGAACATTGTTATTAGGATCTCTTCTTAGTCTAGAATGTATTTTATCCCGCGCAATTATAGATCTTATAATACCCTCAGTTATCCAGGGCTTCAGTGGACGAAGTCTGTTAGGTATCTTTTTTACCTTCTTGCATTGATCGATAAGACTGGTCAAACGATCAACAAATCTATCCATAATAGTATCAATGCTATCACCTACGGGATAGATACCCTCCCAATCCTCATTCCTAATACTTTCCAACAGTGCATTATAGTTAATTCTAGTTATTGTGTTGACTAATACGTTTCTTTCTCCATTGTTGTAAGGAGTCTTTGCCAAGTTCAACACAACAGAGGAGTGGTCAGTTATGGTTGTCTTAAATATAGCACCTTTCATGGATATAAAATTATTGCTTGACTTCTTGTAAAAAATGTGATCAATGCAGGATTTATTTGTTGATGATACTCTGGTATCGCCATTTATGAAGGATTTATAACCATTACTATTGAAGATATGCAGGTAATCTTGAACAGGAACACTAGATGAATGAGTATTTATATTCATATCTCCAGCCACACATACATTTATTCCATTAGGAATGTTATTGATTTCATTACTTAGACTATTGAGAAAGTTATCAATGTTATGATTACTTGGTGATCTATATACCCCAATCACTTTCAAAATACAATTATCTATTTTTAAATCAGCACTTATCACATTTGCATCAGAAATATCAAGTTCAACTTCATTGAATTTTATATAATCTTTTATGTACATACATAATCCATCACATTTATTCTGTTTAGAGTACTTGTTTATTGCTGTATATCCAGGAATGTTGTAAATGAACGGCATATCTACAGTTAACCAGGTTTCCGTTAATATTATTATGTTAAGGTCAGTTTCAATTCATTCAGACAGCAAATAAATTGATCGAAATTGGCATTCAAACTACGTATATTCATTGACAGAATATTTACACATTCAGCATCTTTATTTCTGTCAGCGTGAAAGTGATAGTTCAAATAATCATCAATTACAGCTGTTTCATTTTCTATTTCTAAAATATTGAGAATCTCTTCAGTGTCACCCATAACTTATACTATCAAGTCTTCTTCTCCTTTCCTTGTTCCATTTTTCAAGCTCCCCACCATCTATCAATTTAAGATTCTTAATTAGTTTGTCCACAGTGTCTTCTACTAGACTGGTTGTTAAATACCTGAAAGTTTCAGTGTGTCTAGACAGCGCAACAATCGCATGGGGCATGCTGTTATAGATATCATTTTCCTTGTAATTAATTCTGATTAGAATTACATTTTTAGAAGTTAGCCCTTGTGCTTCATGGATTGTATGAAGAGCAAGATCTTCTCTCCACTCTATAGTATCACCCACCGTATGCTTTTCCTCTTGAGTGAAAGTTAATATCAAAGTATCAGGTTTTATCACATGGTAATCCCCATTTCTGTAAGTAGGCAAGATAGAGAAAACTCTTTCGTTAATCGTGGTAATATTTTCATAGATTTTGGAAAGAGCAAAACAAATATCAATAGGACATCTACGAGATACCGTTAGTTTAGTATGAGGTTCACAGAATTCAGAAATTTTATGCCATCTTGTAACGTATGTACTTCTCTCAATATAAGGTATTTGCTTACTGTCACCAACTACAATTATTTCAGAGGCCTTACTCAATTTAGAAATGAAACCTATGTACCTATGCATAAATAAAGCTTCATCAATAAAAACTCTATCGTATGTTTTATGCTGGGTATGATTTATTATATATGAGCCAACCGTCCTGTAATCAAGATTTAGACGATGACTATGTTCTTGCCCATACATTTCAATAACAGCATCACGGATTTCTTTAATACCAGCCCGTGTTTGAGTAAGTACAAGATCTTTGCCAGGTTCATGATGTGAGACAATAAAGTGAGACTTACCACATCCGGGGACACCATCATACCATTTTATTTTGGGTAATTTACAGTCACGGAAACTTACTTTATTTATAGTTTTTATTAATTCACTATTTAGCATAAGTGTAGTATTACGAGTTACCAAAACATATCTCTCGTTGGTAGAGAATTTTAAAGTATCCTCTTGAAATTCCACGTAAGTTCCGCCCTGCTCCAGGCAATATCCCATACGGTATTTAGCATTTGTTTTGAAAAGGAATCTTTTCAATAAATTATCATAGATGTTCACATTGCTATTCATGACGCTTGTTAGTTCAACACCTGATATGGAAATGTTTTTATGAGTATTTTCGTTATCAGTGTTTTGAAGTAAAGTCCGTAACTCAATCATCGAGTTCAAGTACGCTTCCTGTTTATTTTTGCCTTCAAAATATCCTACTGGATGTTCTACTCCCGGGCTATCAGAGAGCTCAGGAATATTTAGAAAATTAATTCCACAATAGCCACGATAATAGAAAACAAACTTCAAATTCCTAGCCTTGATGACAGTACTTAGAAGTTCAGTGGCAGGAATATCAAAATAAGTTTCACTCAGATTGTTGAAAGAATCAATTCCCATAACCAAAGGGTAATTTGATTCACTCCAATCGTTTATTCTATTCAAGAGATCATGAAATAATTTAGTATCTACATCATTCAATATTATAAAAATAGGAATATTTCCATCAGTGGAAGAAACTCTAATATTATTTGAATCACTTAACATATCAAGGTGATTCCATTCTTCAAGGGAGAGATACTTTTTATTTTTAAGCGAAGAGAGACCCTTAGAAATCTTAATACTATTTCTTATTTTTGCAAAAGATATCATAATATCAACCCTCTCACCAAAATTATAGACTAGACTTATTTTACTCTTATCAGTGTTAGTTGTTGCATAGAAACTAACAATCTTTTCGAGGATGCTATTTACTGTAATACTATTGGGTTTGATAGATTGCTCGATTTTATTATTGAATGTTCAACTTACCGTTGAACATTTTCTTACCGTTCTGATTTCAATTCAGCAATTGAATGTGTTTTGAGTGGTTTTATTAGTAAGGTGTCTCTGGATGTTTGTCGGCTCCTGGGAATAGTGTGGACTTGAACAGCCTTCCGGCTTCTCCACGATCCAAAGCATCCAAATCACTCATCTCTTTCTCTGTTAGTTCAAAGTCGAAAACCTGTAGCAATATTACAATTCGGGGATCAATTAAATTTTAGAAAATTCCATAGCAGCCTTTATTAGAATTGAATATTTTTAATTGATGCTGCTAGGAATTTATCATTCTTCTATGAATATTCAAGGAGGTAATTCTGTACGTTTTATGAAATCTCCATAATCAAGGCCAAGTTTTAATGAAAAGGATATCCCCAAGAATGAAAATTTTCATGTCGAAACTTCGCCTTTCCATGTTGATAAATCTAATCAATTTTGAAGAGAGATTTATAATAACTTGTTGTAATTCTATCATTTTCATCTTAGTAAATATCGTTTTAGTTGAACATTTTCAAATTTTTCAACTCGAGAAATTTATAGAAATATTATTTTTTGTACTCATGACTATTGCAATCTAGAAACTGAGCAGGAATATATTGTTATTGACAATTGAACTTTAAAACTTAGGGCTATTTAAAATAATTGAAAAATAAAATGAGAATCAAATACCCTTTTAAAAACTTTAAAATTATTATTGCACATACATGTTTCGGGACTCAGTCCATTATCAATGTGGATAAAATAATAATCACCACATTGTTAATTATTATTATTATTATTATTATTTTATCCACATTGATAATGGGCTGAGTCCCGAAACGTATGTGCAATAATAATTTTAAAGTTTTTAAAAGGGTGTTTGATTCTCATCTTGTTATTGACATATATTAAGAAATCAAATCTTATCAAAACAATAATAATTAGCTTTTATTCATGAATTATGGCTCAAGTAGTAAGACTCTTGAGGTCCCATGAAACGTGAAAACAGTCTCTAGACGTATAATGAGGTCATATTCATCTCTCACTCAGTCGTTCTATTCTTGTCTAGACTTCAATGGAGATATAATTTTTATAAATCAGGCCCCAGTTGATAAAGATACTATATAACTTATTTTTGATAGAGAAGGAAAAATTCCTTGAACCCACACTCAAAAAAGAAAAAAAAACTGTAGAATGTTTGGATAACTTAATATCAACTTAGAACTTACGAACATTTTCCTAGAGGAAGTTTTTTCTAATGAATTCTTCAGCAATGTATTCTTTAATAAAATAGGCAGTATAAGAAGAGTTTTATCATTTTCAACTTTCTTCTCAGTTCCATCATCAGAAGTGTTCCTCGAACCAATATTGACAGCATTATTGAACACAATTTCAATTACAGTTTCAAAAGAATTAAGGTGTACTAGCTGCATTTCAATTTATCGAATATAAAAATAAAATGAATTATTCCTATGAAATCTGGATAAATAAGCCAAAAAAATTCACAAAAATTAGTTCTAAAATAGAGACTGAATGAACTAACCTGGAAATTAGCTTTTATCCGCTCAGGATTGGAACTTTTCGGAATTACAGCAAAATTTTTCTGTAGCAAATGTCTGAGTAAAACTTGGGCTGACGTCTTGTCATGAGCCTTTGCAATTTGCAGTACAACAGGTTCTGTCAATGGATTTAGTTGCGGAATGCTGAAAGTAAACATTTTCAGGAATTAGTGAAAAGAAATACTTAATTTGAAAATATTTGAGTTGAGAAAGCTAAGCTGAAATTCAATTCATTAAAAATTTTAAGGACATATATAATATCACTGATAAGTTACTCCAATCATAAAATATATAGAATCTGTTGTTCACTTTGTTATCAGGGCTACTAATGTGTCACTAGTAAACTTAATTACAGAACACTCTAGAATAGATTTATTTTATTACAACCAAGTACTGTAGTTTCGAACAAGTTTCACCTGAAATGACTATTAATGATTCGAAACTAGTTGTAACAAAATAAATCTATCTTAGAGTGTTCTGTAATTAAATTTATTATTGATTTATTTTAGAATTTCAGTGTGCAGTGCATGCAGTTCCATTTGATAGGTAAATTGTCAAATTGGTTTCATAATAATAATTTACAACACTCCAGTGAGTGAAGAAAACTGGTATTTTACTTGAAGACTCGACTGCATATCGGTAACCAAATTAAATTTTACAGTGGCAGCCCATCACTGATCAATAAATAATAATTTTTAAATCAAGTAATTGAACTTGAAATAGAATTGAGCTATGGACACACTGCTCAGACAAAATTTCATGTGAAGTACAGTATTAGGAAATATTACGAAATGCGATTCCAAAAATAATTGGAATAACAGCATTATTAAAATGATTATATTAATATTTATTTCGTCTAAAAACATAATTGTTACATTTTTATCAACATTTTATTGAATATTTTCCAAACATACCTGCTAGCATCACCACCAAACATCGGTAGCATTGGCATGAGGTTGGGAGATCCTAGAGGGGAGTAAGCACACACCGTGATGCCATTTTTCCTGCAGAACTCAGACAGCTCTTTCTGCTGGCAATAGAGGTGCGCCTCTATTTGCAAGTTGGCCGGCTTTATGCGAGCTGATGTCAGCACTCGCTCGATCTGTTTGCTGTTGAAATTTGATAGTCCAATCGCCTTTGCTCGACCGGCATCCACTTGTTCTTCCATTTTCTGAAACAGGATGATGAATATCAACAACAGTATTTAATAAAGTTGAGAAATACTCAACGTGGATAGATTTCATTTGAAATGTTTGGAGATGGCAATTTTTTAGTTATAAAGTATAATGTTTCAGAAATATGTACTTTTGATCCAGAGGGAACAGAAGAATTTGAGTTGATTGTAATAATGCTTCAAATCAGCAGATTATTTTGGTGTGTGGAAAGATTATTTTGCTATGTTACCAGCTATTTAGGCTATAAAAATTTCTCATGCATTGTACTTTTTTATTATTACAGTTCAAAGTAGAAGAAACAAAGCAATCAGAAATGAAATAAAACGAAAGAAAATGCACTATCAACTGAATTTCAGTCAATTTAATTGATATTGATACAATTGACAGTTGCAATATACAAAGGCCAAAAGCCGTTCTATTGCGCGCAAAAAATGCCTTACATTTACGCATAATCACAATAGTCACTTAATTGGCGCCATGTGGTGGAACGGGTTGGCTGTAAGGAATGATTTGGAGGTCAAGTATTATTATTAGATTTGATTGAATAACTGGATAATATCTTAGTCTAGATAATTATCTTATCTTAGACTAGACGATTGTTCCATATTATGGTCAAACCAAAGATTTATTTTAAATTGAGATACCGGTTTCGGTTGTTACACCATTATCAATTTCTAGTAAACTTAAATAAATAAATAAATAAATAAATTAAACTTCTATTGCGGCTACTACTTCATTACAACTGAATTAGGATTTTGAATGATGATGAAACTCACCTTCCAAATAGCCACGTGATCGGTGCTCATATCCAGTTTAACCATTCCGTTTTCGTCTTTGGGAATGAGTTCCTCGCCATTGACAAACCCAATTGGGGAATGAATAAGATACAAGTCGACATAATCCAATTGCAGATCACTCAACGACTTTTTAATATACTTTTCAACGTACTTGGCATCGTTGGCGATGTTGGGGAGCTGGAAAACAATTTTAAGCTATGAAATTTCAAAACATTTCACTATTTCAGACATTTCACCAAAATTACTTATATCGTAGCACTATTTCAGTGATGAGTATCGTACTATTAATTAGTTACCGTACCTAGTAGAGTAGCTGTTACTACTAGTTATACCAAAACTTGCAGATAGCTGATAACTTGCAGATGAACTGAATTACGGAAAATACAAAAATTAATCCTTGAGATCTATAGTAATACCGTAATCTATATAGATATTCAAGACTGGCCAGAAAAAATAAATTTCCGCCAAGACTACTATTACATCACCAACTAGATGCCGGATTTGAGCGCATGTTGGTTTTCTAATTTATCTTTATTCTTGTGCATATTTGTTCTTGTACATATTTGACCTATCCAAGTAGGTCAATCTTCAACTATACCCTATTCACGATCACTTGAGACGAAATGAACAAATTTATTGCGCGTGTGTGCGGGTAAAGGGAGGTATTATTTCATACGACGGTCGGCCGCAGTCAATCACAGTTCTTGGCTTTTAATCAAGCTCAAACAAAAATAGCTACCTGTACATGCAAAAAGTTTCCTTGTTTCGTCTCAAGTGATCGTGAATAGGGTATAGGTCTTCCACTCTACCTGAATACATTAATAAAATTCGGGTCATTTTCATTTATTATCTAAAATAATTTGGAGAATTCCAAATTACATTGAATTTAGTTATAAGTCACATTATTCTTCATATTAAATACATACAAATGTATTTCTAATAACAACTAGACCTCAACAGTCATTTTATGGCAAAATACAGTCATTCTGGCAGATGAGTCAATGGATAAATGCAGAGTTCTTTCCCAAAAATACATCTTGAAAATCAAATAATACATGAGTACCGTATATGATAGTTTGGTCCATAGAGACTGTCACTATTAAGTCAATGTGGTTTAGTCTAGTGAATAAAGCGCGATGTTCATTGATTAGTTTAGGTATTTCAGCCTTGATAAGACCTTTATAATTGGCTACCTATTGTAACTAGAACTCACCCCTAAACGAAATTTGAATAGTCTTATAAGAACTTGGGGAAATTCCAGGAAACTATTGTCTTGTTTCTATTTATTGCAAGGTGTAATTTTTGTATGGAATGAAGAATATTTGGATTTTAATTATCTTAACTTACCTTGGTGACGATGAACATATCTTCCCGTTTCACTTTTCCATTTTCGAATATTTTCTTCAAAGACTTTCCAATAGCAGCCTCATTCATATAAACAAGAGCTGTGTCAATGTGTCTGTAACCAGCATCTATAGCTGCGTTCAATGCTTGGTCGACTTGCTCCTCAGTGGCCTGGAAAGAAAAGGATGAATAAAGGTAAGTTAAGTTATATAATTGCACATTATATAATATACACTACTAATTCAGAAGACTCATGTCAACTCCCGCATTGACATGACAAATTATTTCTTTCAACAGGATAATTTACTTGATGCCTTGAGTATCACATTCAGTAATCTCCATCCATAACCTTGATGTCTTTATCAAGCCAGGAAAAACACCAAGCTCCAGGCAGCGGTTGATCAGCAAACACGATGGAGCTGCTATGCTGCCAATCACATACTTCATTAATGTTAATGTTAAGTAAGTATGTGCGGTTCCATAATGTTAAGAGAAGAGACTTTAGTCCTCGTCTACGCATTGGTGATCAACACTTGTAATTGAATGGAAATGCTTGATACTTCGGAGTTCACATTGCTGACAATCTACGTTGGGAAGAGCACATTAACAATGTTACAAAAAGACTAAACGTAGTGTGTTGCCTTGCACGTCACCTGCAGAAGGTAGTGGACACTGAAGTGTTGATGAAAGTTTATTATGGCTGCTTTCACAGTGTTTCAACATATGGCATCATATTCTGGGGCAACTGCACAGAAGCAGAAAGAGTATTCTTGCTACAAAAGAGAATAATCCGAATTATAAGTGGTGCACACTATAAAGAACATTGCAAACCAATATTCAGGAGGTTAAAAGTGTTAACATTAACGGATGTGTACATACTGGAGTCAGCGACAACAATCCTGAAATATCCTGATCATTTTGAAAGAAACTCCAGCATTCATCACAATACTAGGCAGAGAGGGAACATCCACATAGATAGACAAAGGACAACACTAGCCTTGACTAGTACGAAAAATGTTGCCAGCAGGGTGTTTAACAAGCTCCCCTTAGAGATAAGGAGGTGTACAGTGATCCTGCAATCTTCAGAGAATCCTTGAAGACATATCTTCAGAAAAAGAACTACTATACCATGAAAGAGTTCTGGGAGGATGTCTGACCTCATGTTAAATTGGACAAACGACGACCACGGCTGCAAATCTTCCAGTGGGATCATCACAAGTATGCAAGTAAGTATTAGCATGGGGGACTCGCCAAATATGTCTTGACTAGAAGAATTCTTGAAGCCATTCCAAGAGATTTTTGGTGCGGGGGGAAGTTTTTGGACAGGAATGAGTTATACAATATACAGTACTACACAGTACCTTTATAAGTTATATTAGGCCTATATCTAATTGTTCTTACATAATTATTATAAGCTCAAGTTACTATTTCACCACGTTTAAGAATTTCGAGTGGGGTATATCCCTTGAATTTCCTTCAATATCAACCCCGCCCGGCAAAAGCCATTACTTGTAAGCGTTTGTAAATTTTATAAGTATTCGGAGGTGCAGCATAGGCCTACTATTTAGCCGTGTTTCAGAGCAGACACAAAGAAGACTGGCTGTTGACGAATACTTGTTTTTAATGCTAAGCTCGGCCAAGACAGTGTGAAAGCGGTCTGCCAGAGCATATGGTATCGAGTCAAGAGTGACTTCTCTCAGTAAATCGGTTCGCTCTCGCAGACTGCTTTCAAATTGTCCTGACAAAGCTATGCATAATTAATAACAGTCGTTTCCCAGCCAACACTTCCGTTGGCGTCTGCTATATCGCTTATATCTACAATCAATACCTTCAATAAGTATAGCAATAGCATAGCCGACAAAGACCGGTTCTTGTTCTTACATAACTGATAATAATATATAGTTATAGACAGTGTAATATTGTACAAGGTTGAATATTTTTACCTGCCATGTTCCCAAGCCGACAATGGGCATTTTCATAGTTGAAGTTTCCAAATAACTGTTGGCGTTGAGGGAAGACATTGTTCTTAGTTGAATGTAGATTAGAGAGCACTTATAGATAAATCGATGGGAAAGATTATTGTTATATAAACACTTTGATAAACAGATAATTGACACCTAACCTATGAATTTCGTCTTTGCCGCTGCTCTGCCATCGACTTTCGACTGAAGTGGAATTGGAAGTTGTTGTCAGGTTGTGGAACGTACAGTCGACGGAACCTGAAATTCAATGTTCATAAATTCAACATTGCATTGGTTGAAAATCACTTACAATAATTCTGATTTTGAGGATTTAATCAATTAAATCTTGTGAGTGAAACAAGGAAATTACATGGCTCACAATTGGTTCTTATGTTGGCAGTACTGTACCTATAGAAACTTAGTCCGAAGTTTGAATTTCGTCCTTCGGAAGGCTCTAAACTCGCGCATTAAACTCGGCATGAATATTTTATATTTTTGTCATCAAATAATGAAATTTTTTAATATACTGTATTATAGTAATAATGATAGTTATTATTGAATCTAGTTTAGGAAATGGGTTGCCACGGCCCATGGAATACCATGTAACGATGTAACTTATACTTATGCTGTCTGATAATGAAATAAAGCTTATTAGGTGATCTTTGGGTCTTATTTTTTTCATTTTTTATCAGTACTATAACACAAGGAATGACTCACTTCTTTTTTTATTGTCGCTTGCTTTTAACTTCTAATAGTATGCTACAATAGGCCAGCTAATGAAATTATCAGCTAATTAATTAGCTAATAGACTGATAGTTAATTAATTAGCCAGACTACCCTATTATTTTAAACTCTCCATCTCCAACTAACTTTGAAAGGCGGTTTATCTATCAATGACATATAAAACATGGAATTTCCAAAGATTTTATATTATTCATTATTTCCTGATTTACATGAAATAGATATGTAGCCTACTCCAAATAAATATCATCAGCTTCACAAGGATTTGGACGTGGCATAATATCCGATAGGTGCTTACCTACAAACGTAAATAGGCAATTCCAAATTTTTACTTTTCGAACTGCCTATTTTTTCCCCCCTACAAACAATGAAAAAATTCACTAATGGCTTTTTTTAGTGGAGAGGCGGGTAGATTCAGGGCCACTCAGAAAAATCCTGGAGCCCGAGACAAATTTTGCCACAATATGCCACCGAGGTAGATTCAACCTCCACTCCACCTCGTCAATATGTATTGCTGGTTGAATAATGATCACCCATCTGAGAGCAGACCACAGTGTTCAAAACATACTCCCACGCATTGCCTTAATCGAGTGACCCACGGATACTGCAATATACACGGAAGTTTGTCCAAGCAAAGAAGACCCTCTGGCAAAATGAGAAATTGACTCCAGCTCGGTAAATATTGATTCAAAAATTTTTTATGTGGTCTTAATCGTAGTGAACATTCTGATCTACAATTTGAGACCAAATCAATATATTTTCAACCAATATTGACCGAGCTGGAGCCATTTTCTCATCTTGCCAGATGGTCTTCTTTGCTTGAACAGACTATATGTACCATAAGCCTGATACGCAGTAGATTGATAGGATTATGACGTTACTGGAGCCCACAAAAAATAGTTCTTAATCAGCTGACACTTTATGTAGGTCTAGGGTTCTATAAAGTTTTTATAGTTCCTTATGTAGGTCTATGTGAATCAATTTTTTACAACGTTTTTTGTGGGCTCCAGATACGCCTTAACTAGCTAGTTTTTGGCTAAAACACGCGCTTGATACCTTGATACGTGTGTTCTAGTATCCGTGGAGTCACCAATACAATACATACGACAAAAATGTATTCAATTATTAAAACAATGCATAGCTCCAAAAACTCGATGATAATACTGAATATTATATACTAGACTGAATATATACTTTAGTAAGTGCACTATATCTACGATAATACATAAATGATGAGATGCTTTCCCTGGCCGTGCCCAGCATACACGCTAACTCCATTATTCTTGAAATATTGAATCATAGGGTTTCTTATGAATGCCGGTGCTCTGGGAAATCTACTCTCTTTCATCCAACTTTTCATAATGAATAGCAAGAATTCACCTTGAAACCGAGGTTTTCAATAGGGGGAAAATAGTGGGGATGGTTCTGATTTGCCCCCCTCCCCTCCCGCGACTCAATCGACCAAAGGGGTTTATAACCCGGAGTTATTGATCGCCCTGCATGCGTCGTGTCTCTGCCTTTCGGTGGATGTGAGGGGGTGGTTGAACCCTTCGAGGGGTGGGGGTAACAAAAACCAGACCTTAGCGCATGCGCGAGATTCAGTCGTACTGGGAAAGCCGGCAGGATCCAGGTGGACTAGTCCTTTAAGGGTTGTTTTCCGTTATCAGCATTAAAACGCATCTGAGATAACAACGCAAATCTAGATCATGTGTGAATCGTTTTATTTCTGCCAGTGGGAATCCATTCCAATTCAGTTGATTGGTTCAATTCAGTAGGTAGTGTATGAAGATTGAGTTTTTCAAACTTGTATTATTGATAATTAAAAGTGAGTTAGCTACTGCTGTTGGTGATAAGTGGAGGTTTTCTGTAGATTCGTTCCATTCATATTACTGATGTGTGACTTCCTTTTCAAAGTGTGATCCTTTTGTGAATGAACGACCATCGGAGTTAGCAATCTGGATACTACCATGTCAAGGGTGAGTTAGAAAAGGATTTAAAATAATACTGGACTTATTATTATTGAATAATATAAATGTTGTGGTTTATTCCAATCAGTATGTTGCGATCACATTAGATATGCGTCCATATTCGTTCATATTAAAGTCTTTGTGATAACTTGATCGTTGAACTGCTGGTTTGTTATAGCTTATTAAAATAATCAAGCTCAAACATTCATATAGAGTATAGACTAATCTGAACTCCAATATTCCTGGCTAGTGTCATCTGCAATTTTTTGTGTGTTGTTTTTCGTTTTCAATTTTTAAACCTGTATTCAATGAAATTTATATCCAGTTCTCAAAAATGCAATACCTTTCAAATGATAGGTTTTTCTGATTTCTCTAGAAAAATGCAATTTTTCTCACTGGAAAATTATTAGAAGTGATACAGTTGTCGGTTGTATAGTGTACAGTTGTCTAGACATGAAAATTAGGAGAAAAATAAGGATGGAATTTTTTTCAAATACAAAAATAAAAGACTCCAAGTATGATAACGATTATTAAAATAAGTTATAAGTAATTTTTATTCAAGTGATAATTCTAATAAATAAATAAATAAAATGATTCTAATAAATAATTTGTATTTAATACTTTATTCAATTTTTGTAGAAAGTTCTTGAATACTGGTAAAGTAGAAATAATATAATTAATTAGCCTAGTTTATGACAATAATAATTATGAATCATTTATAATGGAATAGCCTATAAACATTATTCATTATTCCCAGTGGAATGTCTTTTAATTAAAAGAACAAATCTGAACCCAAAAATTCACAACTCAATAGATTGAGCACAATAGATCTCTTTGAAAAAAATTTTTTATACAAAACCACCCTCAACCTATCCATGGTAGAAGTAGGCTAATAGCTTCTCTGACCTGATTAATTTTTATATATTTATTCCACGAATATTTTTTGATACTCTGTGAATGTTTTTAATGATCTCAAGTTTTGAGAGATTCATTTTTTAAGATTTTTCTCATGATTTTCAATGCGAAATATCCGGTTTATTTTATGGATACATCAGTTTATTATTAACTTACTGTTTATTAATACAGTTAAAAATTCAACAGTATCATTTTCTCTTGAGTCTTCAGTTTTCTAATACGTAGTCTACCTAGCAAATTGTTCATTCAACTTCCCATTTGAAAAATACATAACTGAACCAACAAAAATATCCTCTTCAATCGAAAACCAATGAAGTGAAGAGAATTCACGCTCCAATTGCTTGACAACTTCAATAATAGTGACAATTTTGCTACTTCTTGTGCGTATTTTTTCCCAGAGAACCATGATGAAATTTTGGATGAATTATTTTTCAAGTAACTCCTTTAATAGGAAGTGAACTTGATTGAAAGTATTTATGATGAAATCATGAAAAAAATTAATTAATAATACAATTAGGCCTATAGTTCCCATAAACTCTAATTGAAAATCACTTCAATATCGTAGAAGCTCTTTCAAAATAATTACTGTAGACAGTATTCAGATTTTATATCCTGTTCATTTATCATAAATATTTTTATAACATGTTTAGACCTTACGTGAATAACATTTTGTGATCTATTTTAGAGAACTTAGAAAAGAGAAAAATGACATATTTATGTCCAGATTGAGACACAAGATAGTCTCAAAAAAGAACTTAGTAAGAGAAAAATGACATATTTATGTCCAGATTGAGACACAAAATAGTCTCAAAAAACAAAAAAAAAAACAAATTGAAAAGAAAAGCTTATTGAGCTAAAAAGTCTCATATTTAAAAAAGCCCAGCTCTATTTGCTAAATTTTTGAGCCTTGAAATTTGACAGTTGCCCTATGCTGTAAACAAAGCACCAAATATAGCTCACTTCTCCTTATAAGTCTGTATTTGAATTGATAACTTAATGTGAGCCGATTTTTTAAATCAGTTATAGGGCTATCTCGTAAATAAAATGACTGGCACTTATCTTAATACCTTATAGCCGCACCCTCGCATTGACGGCTGTGATTTGGAGTAATAGAACTTGAATGGGCTCACGTTGAATTCTTAACAACGTTTTTGAATGACATTAGCAACAGAGCGATCGGTGATTGTAAATTATAGAACAAGCTATAAACATAAACTGCATTCGACATTTATCTGTTGATGAAATAGCTTGGAAAGGTTCGAGTTCAAGAAAAATAGCAAAAGGTTGAAAAATGTCTACCTAGAGCTTCAACAAAGGTTGACTCATCGTTCATCTTCAATTAGACTTTTACAGGCGGGGAAAATTACATCAATGATAGTCTTTTGTTTTGTTTTAAACAACACAACTCAAAAACCAATAAACCATTGCTATCAATAAGACTGAACAGAATTCACATTTTTGGCTTTCAAATTTGTAGAACATTTTTCATTTATTCATTGATACAACTATTTAATTGTATATAATAATAGATATTACAATATGATAGCCTGTAATATATTTCTTTTTCAATTCCAACGAGTAATGATGTCCAAGAGGTATGTGGAAGTAATTGTAGAAGCGATGAAAATACGGAAAATATTATTCATAAATCATCATAATCATTCTGAATATTGCAGAATAATGATACCAATTGATTTATACCCAATATATTTTTAATTTTACTATTGACACTTTTCGTTTATTGTAGATTCTGAGAGGGGCTAAACACCGAATATTATAGTATGATATGATAACTAGAGCATGTCAATAACTGGATCCATTAATGAAATTTCCAAATTTTCATATTAAGGCCTATAGGTCTTAATAGCTATTTAATATTTATTCTTTATTAACATATATTTATTTGCAATTATTGCCACTTACTTAAATTACACATCACTTAAAAATTTTAATAGATTTTTTATTTTTTCAAATGTTAAGTTTTGGGTTTTAATACTTTGTTAATAAAATGTTAGTAGTAAAGAAAACATTGTTGAAGAAATATTATCGTTGAATATTACGTGTTCAAGTCAGCAGTTTGTTGCAACAGGTTCTTGATGAAGAGGGATCCTCATTGCATGATAGAGACCAGTATATTTGAGAATGAGTTGACAGTTGGTGCTTCTTTATTTAGTGGCTGTCTTTTGATATTGTAGTTAGCTGCTATTCCGTTCTTGTGTCTTGTGTTACCACTAATTGGTAGCTTGATAACATGGACTAACTAGTCAACAGATAAATAATCGAGTTTGACTTGGCTGTGTCATGATTTGATCAAAAATAGAAAACCGAAATTCCATTGGTTTGCGTTAGTGCGAGGGTTATAGATGTGATTCATTTCAATTTGAGTATTTTTTAGTAGGCCTACCTACTAAAGTTGTGAACCTTTGGTTCAATTTATTTACACGAAGATACGCTCGTACATTCAGGAAAATACATACAAGTACGATGATACAAGTACCAAATTATTAATAGAAAAACAAGCATGATGCTATCAATACCGATACAAGATCTTTAAATTCGATTGTTTAATGTGATTCAAGTTCATTTATCTCCTTGAGTTGAAGACGGTCGAGTAAAATAAGGAGAGCTACCGGTACCATGCAATTTTATCCAAGTTATAAATTCCATTACCATCTATGTCAATTAGCCTAATAAAAATTGAAATTACAGTAACCTTTTTAGGTAGTTTTTATTCGAACTTCGAACACAACATGTCTCGCTCTCTTTAGAGGCATTCTTAAGTGTTAAGAGAGCGAAGCATATTATGTTCAAATAAAAACTACTAAAAAGGTACTGGGTACTGTGATTTCAATTTTTATTTATTAATAGACATGTCCATATTAATATAATGACATATTAATATAATTATTATGTAAATTCATAGTAGCCCAAGACAAAAAATAAATATTTCGTTATCTTTATGTCATAAAAATTATTTTCAATTTTTGAAGCATTAATAATAGACTCCAATGGAGAAATGATTGTAACCCGTGAAATGGAGAAATACTGTAGTAACCCGAATTGGATTTCATAAACTTTATGAATTATACTAGGACTCATAGTAGAAAATTGTGTATTAAAGGTAGATTTCATTTATGTGTTTCCTTTTTGTAGATTTCATTAATTTGTGTCTCTATTGAAAGATTTGGGTAACCGTCAAAATTCCTCGTTATGTAAAATTGATTTTCCAATCAATTCGTATAATATTTTTTAATCAGGGTTGTAATATTTTTCAACTACTTGTTCCTCTCTCCTGAGTTAAAGTCTGTGCTACCGTATATCTTTTTGTGAAAAAACCTTCAAAAAAATAAAGACAAAAACTACCACACACAGCTCACGCCACTGACTCGAATTCGAATTAATTCGATGCACGAATCCACCAGATTTCGAGATAGATTACAGACAACTTTCTTCTGTCAGATTAATAAGCCCAGCATTGGTTTAGGCATGGTTTTCAAAGAAAATAAAGACAGGAAACAAGGAAAAACACACTCACATATGCAGCCGTTACGGAGTTGGAAGGATTCATGCATGGGCGATAGAGCATAGATTCGGAAAAGACTCGGATTCTCGACTGAAGAATCGATAGTCGAGTCCAATCTCGATCCTATATTATAATGATAATATGATATCGACTATATTTCAGGAACTAACTTTTATAATAATGATAAGAGGTGGGAAATGTATTGTGGTTCTAATGAAAAAGTTTTGGAAGTACGAGTAAATTTTTCAGTAACGTTTTTACACAAGATCAATTCGAGAATCAAGACTCAAGTTATCGGAGTCGAATATCGAAATTATCATTATGCTGATATTATTGCAACAGCTTGAAGAAGACTCACGCAAGATTCGAACCACCGTGACTAGTTAAGCAGTTACGGGTCGCAAATATATGAGGTCCTGTTATAGCATCACGGATTTTCTATGTCATTATTACACCAATCTACGGTAGTTGATAAGAAGTTCTGCTTTCTTCAAGCTGGATGCGATGGATTAGCATTCAGTTTGGATATATGGTCATGTGAACAGCAGGAGGTTAATTAGGCCTATATTTTTAAAGTTGTATTTTGAAGACTGCTGTTGAAAGAGAAATGGCTGTTGTGCAGTCATAGTTTATGCCAATTGCCAATCAATATAAAAATTAGATATCTCTCGGTGTATCATGAGTTTTTGACGTATGGGTTACAAAGAGAGCCGACTCGCTCTCCGTATCTCTCTTCTCTGTGGAAAGAGTAGGATACTTATTCGCTCACACAAGTCAAATTTTGGAACAAAGTTTTGTTCATGATATAACCAGTTGTTGATATTCACTCTTACACAAACAGTGTTTCGCTGTTCCATTGTTCCTCGATACAGTATTTTTATTGAATAGGTATCAATGCATGTATCGTATCCGAGTAAACCTAGTAAACGAGTAATCCTATAAAGGTAACCTTTATTTCTATCCTCGACATGTCTACCACTTATTCTTGAATTATCAGGAAATCGTTTAATCCCATCATAGCGATTTGGATGATAAAAATCGGTAATATAACCGAATTCCTCATAATTTTAATTAAATAATGAAACATAATAACGGAAATTATTGACTTTCTCCAAACAATTTATTACAAAACTGGTATCTATTCTCTTTTATCAAGCCTGCAATCAATTTGAAATCACTTCAAAGACTTAGCCATTGAAGTTAGACTTAAAACTAAAAGTTATAGACAATCTGTACAACTGCGAATGAAGTTTTCCATTTCAGTTACGAAACTGTAAGTTAATAGACTTGATGCAACAAATCAAGTGAATGAAGCTTTGCTCGTAATCTATAATCCAATTTGAATTTTGCGTGTTGCAAAGTCTATTACATTCCTAGTAACCTATGACTTATTACAGAACAGAAGAGGGAGGATATTACCTCCTCAACACCTTCGTCTTCAACTCCAAGGCTATTACACAAGGAGAAATAGTGAAAATATGGACAGGTTTATAGATTTTCATAAATCACACGAGTATAATATTCTACAAGGGTGGTTTACAAATATTTTATAGTATCTCTATTTTCTTCTCAACTACAAGCTATTATCAGTGGATATAAAGATACGGAATCTTTATATCAACTACTATTACTCAATACAAGGGAAAATAGACAAAATGGGGTCAGATTTTCATGAATTTTATCATAGATTTTCATAAATCACTCAAGTATTCTACAGATCTTCATAGTATTCCTCTTCTTCTCTTTCTCTTCTTTTAGGGATCAAGAACAAAAAAATATTATTCAACTTGCTTGTTTGCTTACCTAGCTTTACTTAATTATACTGTATTCCTATTGGGATAGGTATAGTCTGTCCAAGCAAAGAAACGATTCTGGAAAGATGGTAAATTGACTCCTGCTCGGGGTCAAAATTGGTTCAAAAATTATCAATGTCATTTCAAATTGTAGACCAGCAAATGTTCCCTACAATTTGAGACAAAATTTATAATTTTTGAACCAATATTTACCGAGCTGGAGTCATTTCCCATCTTGTCAGAATGTCTTCTTTGCTTGGTTAGACTATAATATTATGTGCCTAATTTTTATACTCATAGCTCATAGCTACAGTTATAGGTTTTCAAATACTGTATCTGACACAAGGGATATGAATAACAATAGAATGATGTCTGACTTCCATCGGTCTATAGAATCTTTAATCTCTGGGATAGATAAAGTCCAGAGAAAATAGAATAATACATTTTTTATATTCTATTCTCTCTGATTGAAACATCACAGGTGTTCCGTTCTGTCTCTGATTTTTTTCTACTTTGAGAGAAACGTGGAAAACGACAGGAAGCGACATTTAAAAATAAATGGGTCAACTCGCTCTTGTCTTGGTTGCCGCCCTGTTTATATTCTACACCCCCTTCTCCTTGATCCTGTCCCATTCAAACTTTTCCTTTCAACTTGAGTCCCGACAGAAAAAACTCACTTCCGAAAGTTTTATTTCATAGGTCTACAAGACCAGGCTCTATTTCTGTAACAGACTGATTGGCAAAGTCTTGTTTTAAACACCCATTCCTTGAATATCAAAATCCTAAAATGTTTGAACGGACATGTTATTCAATGTTAGAATAAAGTAAGGTAAGATGTATTGTGCTTATTTTTATGGAAGAAGCACTTATAAACAAATCAATACATATAACTAGAAGGTTATAACTTCTGTTTTTTATTCTAAATAATTATCAAAGTACTTTGATAATTTTATTTGATAATAATTAATTTAATTAAATTAAATTAATTTGATAATAAATTTTGAATTATACTTTGAAAAATGCTTTGATAATTATTTAGAATAAGAACGGTGATAAAAGAAGCCCTGAGATTAAGGAAACACTAAGATGGTTATAGCTTTATACAAGAAAACATAAACAGGACTTTATATAGCAACAATAGGACTTAATATAGCAACAATAGGACTTTATATAGCAATAAATGGAGATTCAAATTAATTATTAATAAAACATAAACGTTCAACCATTAGCATGAATTGGTTGCCATTAACCCAACCCCTACCACATTACATGGAAATAACTTGTTCAGAACCAAAAATGTGGGTTATTCACCAATGATATGTTATTCACAAACAAATTCTGGACTCAACTGCAAAACTTTATAATTATGCAGAAAAGTCGATAATAATAGACAATACAACTATACAAGTGATACTGCTACTATTATATTATAGCCGCAATCTAGGGCATCCCACTAAATCAAATAATGCAAGAATCTTTGTAAAAAAGCTATCACCCTAAGGCTGAGGCCGCACTGCCGGTGGGTAGCAAGGAGTATAGAATAGTAGAGGTGAGGCGGAGTGAAGCAGCTGGCTGTGAATGTTATAATTTTGACGTCACGGAGTTCCTCTAGTCAAAAATTTAGCACTGATTTCCCTATCCTAGACAAAAAATTGCGCACTTTTTCTCAATTTACAAATTACAGAATTGTTTAATAGGTAAATTTCTTATATGAGCTTGTAGAGAATTTCAAGGCCTACATTTTGAGTGATTAAAATCTATATTTTAATCAAATTTAACATGAGAAAATGTCCGTTAATGTGTCTTGGGAATGCTCTGCAGCTGGGCTGATGCAATTAAGAGTAGCAATGCTATTATAAGATACATTTATAATATCATTGCATTCGATAGCATTGCTATTCATAACTTGCTTTAGCCCAGCTAGAGAGTATTCCCGAGACACGTTAACAGACTTTTTCTCATGTTAAATTTGAGTAAATTATAGATTTAAATCACTCAAAATGTAGGTCTTGAAATTCTCCACAAGCTCATATAAGAAATTTACCTATTAAACAATTCTATAGTTCGTAAATTGAGAAAAAGTGCACAATTTTTTGGCTAGGATAGGGAAATCAATGCTAAATTTTTGACTAGAGGAACTCCGTGACGTCAAAATTATAACTTTCACAGCCAGCTGCTTCACTCCGCCCCACCTCTACTCTTCTATACACCTTGGGTGGGTAGAGCGTGAAGGGTGGAGGGTAGTTGGTAAATCTATAGAACATACACACCAATCAATTAATACATCTTATGAATAGTATGTGTTCAGCCGCCATCTTAAAATTCTTAAATAATGGACAACATAACCTCAAAAAACAGTATGACGTCATACCATTCATACGATTATGATAGAGATAGATTTATGCACTAAACTTCTGAATCTCGTCACGAAATGAGCGATAAAAAAACAATTCTAGTAATCATCATGAAGAATATAAGTTTCTCTATCATAAATCATACATTTATTTTATTGTTCATACCTCTTGGATTATCACCGCCCAATTGACAAAACTTGTAATAAGCTTCTCGAATGTTTGCAATTCAGCAAAAACGCAATCCGTTGGAGATAATCACGTGATTGGTTGGGAGTGATTCGGATCACGAAACGGCAATTTCTGGACCTTGCTCACGTACAGCGTGGGTTTTAAATTACTGCGTCAGCGTTTCTGGTGTCACGCGCGCTCGTGTGACCGGGCCCATTTGCCAGCGTGATACTGAAATTGCGCCCGTCCCGTGTGACATAGGCAACCCGGCACGACATGCAAGTCGAGTGCAGCTTTGAAATATTGAATTACACAGCACTGTGCAATCGGTCAAGAAAATCGTTAACTCTGCTTATTCGTCTTTATTTAAGAAGTCCCTTTGAAAATGAGTTTAATCGGCACACTAGTCTCTTAAATATGATACATGAATCAATTAAAAATTTTAATTGAAAGGTTATTGTATCATTATATTGATGCATTGATGCAAGATGTATCAATAATAATTATTATAGAAGACCTTCTGTATTGATACAAGAATAATGTACTCGATTGAATTGCGTGCAACATCTTCTCATCTCCTCAAATGTATTGCATTGACAGTAGGCTACACACCATTTAGTAAAATTAATATTGTAATAGGTTATAAACACCAAATCTATGGATTACTTGGAAAGAGTAATAGTACATTACGCCACAAGCCTTGGAAGTGAACGTTTACGGTATGAGGATAGTTTCCCGGGCGAGGCTTGCCGAGCCTGGGAATAATTCCGAATACCGTAAACAAACTTCCTAGGCGAGAATAATTCCGAATACCGTAAACAAACTTCCTAGGCGAGTTTGCGTATATTTCTTTTCGCCTCACTTCAGATAAGCATTATCAATCAAATTTCATTTAATCAATACTTCACGATTAACAATTCAATCTGAATGAGGTTATAGCGATTGCTGATTCAAACTGATAACTGAATAGGTTAAGAAGGTGCACTGTCACCCGATCTAGCGGACGGCTTGATAACTACTACGTTAATCCTGTCAGCTGCTGTTGTCCACGCGCGGAAAGAAAGTCCTCGCATGGAAAGGAAGTCTTACCGCTCGAGGACAACAGCTGACTGTTTCCGTATGTAAATGACGACTTTCAAGTCTACATAGGGACCGGTAAGCAGCTTCTTTCTGTGAAGTGTGGCAAAAAATAATATAGATAGGTTATAAAACACCAAATCTATGAATTATAACTTAGAAAGAGTTGAAATAATAATATTCATACTTTATATGGCAGCTCTCAATAATTTGATAAAATACAATATCTGTGCTATATAAGTTAGAGCGTTAATGGATTTACTACCTTATTTACAAATATTTTCACCGATTCTGTACAATATTTATCAAAATCACTTTCAACCACTGCCTCACCTATCACATTGTACTGGAAAATCTATTTATTTATGCCTAGAATAGAATATTACATCAAAATGAAAAAAGAATAGTCACGTTAACTCATCAGCCAATGGGAATAAGTTGTAGGCGTGGACTGTAGTATATGAATCGTTCAAAATGGTGTCCGTGACTTGACGTTATGCCAATGGCTGTCGTCAGCCAATGAGAATGCGTTATGGGCGTGAGCTGTTGCTAAGCAACTGAAGTAAACTCACACGTGATTGGTTGTTGTTGTCAATCTGTCAACTGGTTATGAAATTCTTCAATAGGATTTCAAACGGCGAATCCGTAAGCAGACTACCGAACTTCGAAAATGTTGGAAGAAAATTGCGAGTATAATGCAAATCAATTAGAGTATCTTATTGAAATAATAACATGAAAAATTGAACATAACGTATTGAAGTAACAGCGTCATATCAGTGAGATCGACACTGTTGAAAAATGAAAATTTTAATACATTGAAGTTTTAGATTTAAGAACTGTACAGTTTCCTTCGATTTAAATATTTATAAAATAAATGTCTATAGGAAAAATAAATGTTTGAAAGTATTTGACTAGTTGAAATTTCCTCTGAAACGTAGTTGGTCTTATCTAAAAATAAAGTATCTATGCTGTTAAAAAAACCTTGAATCTAGGGTTGGTATCAAGAATAGATAACGCATTGAATAAATCCTTGAGTATTGAGGGACACATGGAACAATCAACTCAAACTCCGCCTAGAAAGCAATAGAGAATTGCTTCAGAATATGAATACATGAATAGACTCCACATTCTTTCGCAGAATTTCGAAGCTTCTAGCTTCCATCACTCGAAATGAGAATGATTCCCAATGTAATATACTATATTTATTCTAAGCATACAAGGTTAGAGATAATTTTTAAAATTTTTATAAAAACAACCCCATAACCGCAGGAGATATACCCCACTCTAAGCTGTAGAAAATTCACAAGAAACCGTGCTGTAAAGTAAAAATAAGTATAACACAAATAGTAATCTTGCACTTTTTCTATCGGTCATTGCAGTATTGATCGACCCAAAATTGCCGACCCACTTCCCCCAGTAATTTTAACAATCCAATACGAAAATATAGCGTGTACTGAGAACTAAAACGACAACTGTCAATTGAATGTTCCTTCTAATGAATATTTTAACAGTTGCGAAGGTCGTTGTATCGACTCAACTCCAAATTATATGTAACTTCCTACTAGCCGTAGCACATATTAGATAGTGAATACAACGTATTCCTTGTAGGGAATTACATCGAATAGAGTGTAAGCTCGACTCGGTTTGTTTGAATTGGATTCGTGGAGCATTCACTGCACACAAAGCTAAAATCGATAGGCATCAAATATTAACACTCAGCTATAGCTGCGCAAGCTGAGAAGAGACGCCGTCCCAATGTAAACTGAGTTGTGATTGAGTCTCTCCTCAGCGTGCGCGAAGTAGCTTGCTTCCCAACAGGACGCACATCCAAACTCCAGAACTTCTAGAGTTTTATCTTCATTGTTTCGTGAAAAAAGTACAGAGCTTAGGGGTATAAGAGCTTTCCCACGTTTTAACGACCTCTATTTTCCTTTAAATTTTCATGATATTTTCTATTAGCCCACAGTACTGGTTATCTTGAGTCTGTTCTCAAAAGAGATGGTTAGGAAAGATAGGAGCTTCAAGAGAACCATAATTTTTGAAGTATTATGTTTTGTTTAATTTGAAGGAAATGGCTTTTAGCATTAATTCGTTGTTACCATTATCATGTTGAAACTATTTAAGTGGTTGATATTTTCATACTTATTCCTTGATCTTCTTTACACGATTGGATGTACCGACGCTACTTCAGCCAAGCTTCTCTGGATTGTAATCTATTTCAATAATTCAATTATTCCAAATTATATTATTTCCCAAAACTATAGTGATTATTACACACTTTCCACATTTCATTCATTCCTGAACAGTTATCATATTCTTTACTTCTTTAATTTCTTCTATTAATTCAATCGTTCACGTTAATTTTTGTAATGATAATACTCTCAATATTCTATTTTGCCTTAACCATTCACATTATTTTTTTTCAAGCTCTCTCACTTTCGTCCACTTCATAGCTCTTCATTTCTCATTGTATATCATTCGATGATTCCACACCTCCTATTTTTGTATTTCTTTCTTCTAATAATGCAATGTTCAATTTAAATCACGTCATTATTCCCTATACATTTGTTTTCAGCCCTTTTATCCCTTTTTCTGTACTTCTCACACATTCTTCTCCTCTCCCTCCTTCCTATCCTCCTTCTTCCCCATTTTCCTTTTCACATTCTCTAACAGTCAATTTTAGGACAATTTCTTATACTATTCTACTAGTCACCCACATTGTGAACATTCAGTTCATAGTGAAACTATTTGCAAGGTGAATACACTGTACACTTTACTACACAAGTTACCAAAGGCAGCAAGTCCTATGAGAGTTCTAAATTGTTCTGAACTGAGAGCTCTGAGCTCTGAAAGTGCTGAGCCCTCGGGATATACATTCGCATGTATCATGTAGGTAGTGTACTTTCAAGGGTTGTCTCAAAGCTATTCACAAACTACTTCCATGATTGAAATACTCCTATTCAAGTACTTTTCCTACTCGTAATATTTTTATTTGGGAACAAAATAAATAATGCAACATGCTTTGCACTAGGCTACTATTTACCTTCTTCCATCAATTAATTCATAACGATGAATGAATCTTTACAGAATAATAGAAAATTTGAGCAATTAATCAGAAGTAACGCCTTTGACTAATTTATTTATTTATACTGATTATTAAGCATGCAATAATTTATTATGATAGTGGCAATATCGATATTTATGTGATGTGATCCTTCAACTAAATATAGGCCTATAATTATTCCTTTACCTCAATCTCAGCAGAATTTGAAAATCACTACTCGAAATTGATCGTACACTATTTAAATTCGTATGAATCGTATGTAATTCTCAAAGTTTGTTTTAAATTTTATTCCAATATCTCACTTATAATATGATAAAATATAGTAGATACTAGTGACTTTCACTTTGACAACAGAACTCACAATTTTTATGCTTGTTGGACGCGTTTCGTGGCACTGAGCCACATCTTCAGCATACAAGGAGTAACTAGATACTCTAGTTGAGTATCTCATACTGAGTATCTAGTTACTCCTTGTATGCTGAAGATGTGGCTCAGTGCCACGAAAAGCGTCCAACAAGCATAAAAATTGTGAGTTCTGTTAATAGTGAGTCAAAGTGAAAGTCACTAGTATCTACTAAGTTTTTAAGCTTACTATAATCAACAGTTCAAGTAGGATGAAGACAAAAGAAGAAAATGATAAAATATCATTACAAAATTCACAATCACATTTATATTTTAAATAACTTACAACAATTCAAATTTAGTTTGAAGGCAATCTCAGTGGTTTTATTGCGAAATAAAAATCTATAAAAATTTCATCGTAATACTTTTCAAATTCGTATGTAATTCTCAGATTTTGGAGCCAATCTTAGTAGCTTCCTGCGTTCCTACTAGGGCATATTTGGACCTAAGTGCTTTCAGTTTTGTTTGTTGCAACTACTGTCAGCCAGTTTCCGTTGACTTTTCGTGATGGCTTAGAGAAAGTTTTCAATTGTTTACGTTCATGCTAATAGAATCGTAAATGTAAGCCTATCCTATCTTCAGCTATCCTCTCGCGTGCCATACTGTGGTCTAAGGCTTCCAGTCTGCTAACAGATGACGAATGAGTTATTTATTATGATGCCATAAATATAGATGAAAGGGAAAGTTGTATTATAGGAGTAGCGTCATTAAGTTGAGATGTTCTTTCGGAAAAGCTTGCATGTTGTCCGGGATGTGTAACATCCTAGCTCCATGAATTGCAGATGAGAGTATTGAGATCGGAACTACTTAATGCGCAAGAATTGCATGGTAGCATGGTGAAACTATTAATTGTGATTGTGGAGGTATCAATGAAGATAGACCGGTAAGAATCAAGTGCAAATAATACGAGGCATTATTCTCTCAACCTTTTTTGATATTTTTCTTCCTTGGCTCCTAATATTCAATTTATCACTTTTCTCTACTAAGTTTGTGTTGTTTGATGATGGTATTATACCAATATAGCTTATTTGCTCTTTCAATTTAGTATATTGAATGCAAATTTACTAAAATACATGTATAATATTCGTATGGTTTTTAATGATGGGAGATCCTTGAGGGTAGGTTCTACCTCGCCAATGTATACTTGACTACTGGTCACCCATACAAGAGTTGTCCACATTGTTCGTAGCTCAACTTCACGATCACTAAACTAAATATCCTAAATTCGAGTCTTTACTTTTACTATTGATTAAATTTGCTATTCGCATGATATTTTTTAACCGTAAATTTCCAATTCTTGTGATTTTATTAATTGTTTTTTATTAGTTTTGTTCAAATTCAATTACAATCTTGTAGGGTAGTTTGAAGTGAAGCTCTTAAATACTAAGTAGGCTACCAATTGATATCTTTATAGTTAGGAATTATTTAATAGCCATTTCCCAGGAAGTTCCTTACCAGAATCCCAGTTCCTAAACCAGAATCATTATTGGAAGTAGTATTGTTTCAACAGCGGTTCACCGCTCACCTAGCTTCTCATCCGGTGAATTAAAAATCAAACCAAGGTCGATCACTATTGTTATTACGTCATTAACGCTATTGGATGATAAAACGCTGTCACGACTACATGCTTGCCAATTCTCTTGCTTTAAAGATTTAAACGATAAATTGTTAGAACTTCAGTTAGTGTTTACCTGGATTAGTTTGTTTTTGTTGAATCCAGATAGATAAACCTGTTTTTGCGATTTACAATCTCTATAAATTTTCATTATTGCAGTATTTAATGAATTTTCTGATTAAGATTGATGTTTAGAAGCTATTAAGTCGAGTAGATAAAATGTAGGGCTAGGTTTAGAGATTTACAATCTCTGTGATCTATTAAATTATTGTTGCAAAAATCAATAAATCTTTTCATCTATAAATTTATGTCAAACCCCCTGAAAATCCAAAATTATTTCATAATCAAATAAATCCATGACATATAGACCTGCTTAGTCATGCTAGTGACCTGCTAGTGAAAACTAGAGAAAAATTGAATAGCTCAAGAGTAATTCATTTGGAAAATTTTTATTGTTGAAATAAATGGAATATTACTGAGAAATACAGTCATGATGCTTTGGTTACATTGATTAACAGACTTTTGAAATTTATTGTGAAAAATTTATTTTTCCAGTATATTTCAAATACCCTTGAAGAACTGCGAAGTTGAGTGGAATTCCCCTGGATAATGAATCTTGGAGGTATATTAGGATAGCAAATATTTTTGAAAAAATATCCCACATAACTTAGATCTTGAAAGATATGACTTATATCCTATCATCATAAGGGTAAGAAACTGATGGAGATATAGTACATTACGCCTCAAGCCTGGAAAGGAAAAGTTTATGGTATGAGGATGGTTTCCCGGGCGAGGCTTGCGAGCCTGGGAATAATTCCGAATACCGTAAAAAACTTCCTGGGCGAGTTGTGTATAATTTTTTTCGCTACACTTCAAATAAATATTATCAATCTAATTTCATGAATGAACAAAACAAATAGGATTAATGAAATCTAAGAACAGCTAATACCAGATAACTTACTATACTAGCTTTGGCTGAGCTGAATCTGGAGTAAGCTGAACTGCTAAGTATTGAAAGTTTGCATCACAATTTTTTTTTATTTAATCAAATGGATATTACTCAGTAACTATCAGAATACTCGATTTTCTTAGTCCAGAAATGTTTAAGCTCATGATAGTTTTTTTACAATCATCCTAAATTGTACAATAGCAATACAAAGTTTCTTGTTTTTGACAAATTTCTGGCAGTTTCAAAGAAAGTGATGGTCCATTGTAGTTGCATTTTCTCTCGCTAGATGGCGTCAGCTGTCCACGCTTTGAAAGGGATGGTCCTTGTATGGAAAGGACTTCTTTCCACTCGAGGACAACAGCTGATTGATTATGTATGTAAATGACGACTTCCTAGTCTACATAGGGACTGGTAAGCAGCTTATTTCCGTGAAGTGTAGCGAAATAGTATATTACATAATGAGTTTGGAAAAGGCGTTTTTACAAACAAATAATTATGTTCTCAAAACGAGCGGTACGCGAGTTTGGAAAATAATAATGAGTTTGTAAACTTTTCCACACGAATTATGTACATTTTTTCGTCATACTAGACTGAGAAGGATTTATTAAAACCTCAAACAACTGAAAACATTAACTGAAGCCAACATAACCTCAACACAACACTAGCAGTAGCACAAAACAAACGCACACAGTGAACTGTCATGGCGGCTCGTTCGACTCGTTTATTCATACGTCGGAGTTTGGAAAAAACAGCTGTGCTAGATTTTCAGTGCTGTAATTATCATCGTGATGATGACTAGTGCTGTAATAATCATCAAAATGATTATTCCCGCATTCAGAACAGCTGATCTTCGATTCTCCTGTAAACGGCAATTTTCCAAACGCAAATCTAGCTTGGAAAGTTGTGTATTACACACAAGTATGGCGAAAATCTCTTTACGGGTTGGGAATGTAGTGTATGATAAGAAAATCAAATACTCATCATTCAATTTGTGAAATTCATCAATCAATCTCATATGTGAAATCGACATTATCAAATCCACTTTCTGATTAGCATTCGTAGATTGTTCCTTTGCACGAACTTGACTCTCATTATCATCAAGTTCAACATGAATATTTGATTGCTGCTTGGTACTCACGAACTCACCCACACTAGAGAAGATATGCAGAATTATATTATTATCGGTTGATTTATTGGACCTAAGCTCTGTATTAAATTATTAATGTGGACATTCTTAAGAAGGAAGTCGCTCATTAAAAGTCAGTTGTCGACTGGATCTCGTTGTTTGAGTGCTTAATATTCTCATCGTGATCTCAAATTTCGTGAATGAAAAATTCAATGGTCCTGCTCAAAATATGGCTCACGATAATAAAAGGTAAAGTATCTATTCTGTCTTTCTATTGATCGAAATTCATGGTTTTCTTTTTTAACTTCTCGCTTTTCTATGTACTTTTGTCATTAAAAATTATATTCTAGTATATCCAAGTACGGTACTGATAAGTGATAATACATAGGTCGTACAAAATAATGCTTCAGTCAGATTTGAATTAAAATCTAAAATGGAGATGTTATTGAAAATTTCCTTTTTTTCTCCACCCCCTCACCCATACTTTATATTCCAAATATCTCGGTTCTGGTAGGTTAACAAAATTCTTAATTGGTGGTACAAAAAGGTACAAAAATAGTACATTAATTTAGTATAATTAGATTGGAGAAATTCCATATGCGGGTAGGGGTGTCCACTTGTAACCCACACTTTATTTTTCAAATATCTGGTACGTTAATAAAATTTTTAATTGGTGGTACAAAAAGGTACAAAAATAGTACATTATTATGGCATCTTCAAATATTGAAAAATTACAAATGCGGGTAGGGGTGTCCACCTGTAACCCGCACTTTATTTTTGAAATATCTTGGTTCTGGTACGTTAACAAAGTTTTCATTTGGTGGTACAAAATGGTACAAAAATAGTACATTATTCTCATATAGTTAAACATCAAATTCTTAAGATGCAGGTTACAGGTAGATATAGCTGAATAAATGGTTTTGCTGAACAATGAATTTGTCTTCTCCATTAGCTGGAGAGAACAGTATGTAGTCGCGACTTCTGTTTATTTTGCAAGAACTTTGACTTTGAAACACTGGTCAAAGCTCTTGCTGTGCTCAGAGCCATGGGTAGGGACAAGTAGGGAAGTGTTATTTTTGAAGGAGGCTCTATGGTTATTTATTCTAAGATTGAGAGCAGTGGTTGTTTCACCAACATAGAAAGCAGGGCAGGAGTTGCAGGAAAGGAGGTAGATGCAGTTTTTGGAAATTCAATTACTGGATTGATGGGTTTGATGGGTGTAGTTGGTGATAGGACTAGTGAAGGAAGTAGAGGGATCAGTGAAGGGACAGGTTTTACAGCGGGGGCGTTTGCATGGTAGGGTACCAGGTGGAGGTTCATTAGAGGTGGGTGATCAGTTTTTGCTGAGGATTTTCTTCAGATTGGGAGGTTGCTTGTAGATGAGGGTGGGTGGCTGCTGGAAGAGACATTTGGTGGAGGGATTGGAGGAGACAACATGAAATAGATCCTTAAGGATAGGTTTGAGGTTTTCAATACCAGGGAAATAGGTTGTGCAGAGTTTGGGAGCATGAGAGATTTGGGAATTGTTTGAAGTGATGCTGGATTGACTGTTGGTGGCTATTCGTTTTTGTAGTAATTTTTCAGGGTATTTGCAATTCAGGAGGGATTGATGCAGTTTTCCAAGGTATTGATCAAGTTGGTGGGGGTAACTACAAATCTCGAAAACGAAGGTCGATAAGAAAAAACTTTACTGGACATTTTTTGTTACAAATTGCATGTAGAATATGGTTGCCGGCTGTTACACTTCTCGTGAGACACTCTGTATTATGAAGTGCGAATTTCTGTCTTGGAATACTAGAATGTTACGGTATTCTCTATTTCGAGTGTTAGGCTTCAAGTCGAAAGTTGCGTCAAATAGAGTAACTTACGTAGAGTTGCTGAAATAAACTTTTATTGAAATATTTTAATTATTTCAGTCAATGAAGTCAACGATTTTACTGGTAAATTGGACCTCACGTTTTGTTGTTAGTAGGGGGGGGGGGGTTGGTTGGGGTTTTTAAGGAATTATAGTACAGGACTATTAATGAATTTTGGGGGGGATTTTGCGCCATCAGCCTTGGGGGGGATGGGCACCCCTGCTGATAATATATGGTCAAGTCTAACAAAAATCACTCATCATTAATCATCAGATTAAAACGACTATCAGACTTCTATTTATTAACTGCTCTGCTTATCGTATTAATCTCATTTTTGAAAACATAATTTAGATATATCTTTGGTAATAACAAAAATATATATAGAATATAGGAGATACTCTAACTCTAATAATTTAATTATATAACTTAGAATTTTATAACCTTTATAGCTTTATAGCCTCTAACTTATAACTTATACCTTATCATCTTTGGTAACACTCACGATTATTATGTTGGCCTTATTTCCATCATCCACAAGTATTGGTGTTAATTTTAGACTATTTTAATACTTCCAGATTTGTTTGTAGAATCAAAATGCCTGAAAATAATACTTCTGATACTATCAGTATTTCATATACCCTACTGTATTGTATATTATAATATTTCATATGGATATGCTATATTGTATATACTATTCATATTGTGTCTGTATACTGTAGCATTTGTTCTTTCATGGGAATATTTCTGCTGAAAATCCACTTGATCTACTGATCTATTGCTTAATCGATTAGCTAATCCTTTCACTAGAAAGGCTCCAATCCAAAAACTACTTGAAATAGTTTTGAAAGATGTTTTTTCTATCAAGAAAACTGATTTATCGATGAGTTCATTTGCAAATTTTGATTGCAAACTCGATAAGACACAAGTAAAATTAGCTTTGAACACAGATGAGAGAATAGAAATATTCTCTCTCTATCTGTGCTTGAAAGTTTTCTCAAGAAAACAAGCACTTGAAAAGCTGCAAGCGACTACAGGCCAATGTTTTAAATCTAAAATAAGAGATGCGAGGGTGTGTGTAAGACAGAACACTGATATTACCATCATCATTATCATCAACAACATCATGATCACCGTCATCGTCAACATAATAATCATATATACAGTATATGATCTTAGCGCCATGTGTTTGAGTGTAGCTTTCTTTAATATGTTATAGGAGGCTATGGTATAATAATGCTGCTATAAACATGCATCTTGAAAACAATATGTTCTCAATTTGTTTTTGTTTTTTTTTAAAGATTTGTTGTATGCATTCATCGAAATTTGTTTTGTTAACTATGAGAAATTGAAATTTCAAAGTTGAGTAGGCTACCTAGTTGAAAGTTTAATTTGTTTAGGAATTCCTGGGATTCAACAATTCAGGAATTGTTGAAAACCCCTCAATCAAAGATAATAGGCTATATAAGCACAGCTCAATAGGCTATAATAATCGACTGAATTCGAAAGAAGAGAATAATTCAATACGCCTCTTCCTTCAACTTTTATTTTCATTATAAAACCTGTACCATGCAATTCCTAATCCTGAATGAATGTATTATGAGCTTGAAGAAGACGGCTCGAATTTGTTAATTCTTAATATTCTTCCAATTGCATTCTAATTATAATCTCTTGCGAGAATATTGATAATATCTATTAGAGGAGGCAGGAGGAGATGAATAAATGCAGACATAATATTGCTGACACATTTGAACAAAGACGCCGATTTTGTCATAAATTATTTAAAAAATTATTGCGAGTGTGGGTTGTCCAATTGAACAGATTTGAATTCAGTAATAAAACAAACAAGTTTTTCTAGTGTTCATAACGTCGAGTGAGGCTATTATCAATAATTTTATAATTATTATCATCATAATTAGCAAGTGTTATTTATGCACCTGAAGTCTTGAAGCCAGAAATAATATTTTATTTATTGAACAACCCAGGTTGTAGATCATAGCATATAGAAGAGTCGAAATACTAATGACATTCATTTACAGTAATTATATGCTTCTGATCGATTACGTATTCAAGATAAGATACTTGTTTCACGTACAGAAAGAAGCGTTTTCGTGAGAGAGAACTACAAAAATCTTCTATACATCCTCAAGCATATTTTTATAATTACAGTTCGATAGGCTACCCCGCTATAAAAAGGGGGATTCCTTTTTAATTGAAATAATCTATTAGTAGTGACTTTCTTATTTTTTAATAATACCTTGCATTATATGTATAGAACTTCACCATTCCTGAACAAACGGTATGAATTTGACTAAACTAACTATACTAGACTAAACCGAATTAAATACTGTACTCTGTTACCATCAACATAGAAGATTACAAACACATAAAAGTATCATTTTATTCAAATTTATGAAGAAATGCTGTAATTTGCATTTTAAAAATAATTAATATAATAGCACATTCTTGTTTCATAGCTCATTTGTTTCAAGATTGAATTATTTTAGCTGAGTAAGTTCTGACAGCCTATATTAAATTTAGAATCAAATTTAAAATATTTGTCTCATTATGTTGAAGGTTGAGCTTCATTATAATCAAAATTAAATCGAATAGCTTTACTAGTTAAGTAACAAATTGTGAGTTATTGCTTTTCAAGTTGAGCGAATTTGGATGGCACAGTTACGCTCCATTGCACTTTTATTACAGGCAATAAAACATTGATATTATTGTTGAGTAGGATTGCATTTAACTGATGAAAGCTTCGAGAGACGTGAAAGCTATAACCTTAAGTAAGATATTATGATACAGTCGTTCAGATTATAGATTAGATACTACATATAATTATTAGATATTCATCTCAAACTCCAAAAAAAACTTTCAATATTCACCAATTAAATTAATTGAAGAGATAAAAGCTCATAATCAATTATTAATTGTTTTTTAATTGATTGCAAAATAGGTGGGGATAATAATAATAATATTCGTGTAACCTGGCTGGCTCAGGTCTGGTGTCAGAGTTTTCAGGTCGCTCCTGATCAATTTCAGGGCCTCTGACATGACTTAACGACTTTTTTTAGGCAGCCGGGACCGACGGCTTAACGTGTCCATCCGAAACACGGGGAAGTGGCTTGAGAAAATAAATTGGTGGGGAAAATAAATAGGAGATAGAAAACTTGGAATAGGAAATGGTTAATATGATTTTTTTTAGGAAAATAGATAACATCATAGCCTATAAATAAAAAAGTTTTCAACAATTTCTAAGTGAATACAAAAAAACATTATTGAGATTTGAATTTTTTCATAATCTTAATTTGAAACATGCCGGATGCAATACAACTGATTCAAGGAAAAATTATTCGATGAATATTGTTTATCCTATAGACTTTATTTTTCATTTCAGTCGACATTTTCATGACCGCTAGTAAGAGCAGCGCCTTTATTCACCTTGCAAGAAAACATTTGGCACCACCTACCCAGTAAGTTACTCCGTGTGTAATTATAATTCATCCACTGCTCTCAAAATAGAGCATTCAATTTTATTTCCATTATTGAATTCGTCACGACAGCCAATTCACCGTGCTATTTCTATCCTTGTTGCTTGCTATTCTGGTCTCTTTCTAGCTAATCTGGGACAAGACAGTGGGTGCATGTTAACAGCTTTGTTGGTCGATTTTGATCAAGCGCCAGCCTTTTAATAATACTGCTGCACATTTGTCTGTTCTGTAGTCTGGTCGAGATAAAAAACGTTTTCGAAAACGGAATCGTTCATAATATTCAATTGAGTCTAATGGGCCTAAGAGAGAAGGGGATGGCACTAATGACGAAGATGAAATATTGTACAGCAATAGTGTGTGAAATCTATGTTATTGCTTTTCATGTAGTCCATCCCATTATAAAACATTTTACACCATCTGTGTAGGATAACATCATGCTATTTAATTATTTATCATATAGTAGATCATTGTAGAAATTTCATGTAGTTCATCAAAGAATATAGAAGAGCATCTGTGTTAGATAAAGTCCACTACTTGCTTTTCATATTAGTTGTTAGATCATAGAGTTTACACCCATCCTTTCTAATAATATTTGACTAGGGCTTCACTTAGTTATCAGTTAATAATAATAATATTCACAAAATGCCTGAGATAAAAATTCAAACTGTAATATTTACTGTAACTGTACAGCACCAAACAGTTCTACAATTTTAAGAATTCATTATTTGCGAGCTATTTATTTAATGATTTAATTTGACTTCAATCAATCTGATCACTCTTAAATACCAAGTAAATACAATAGATTTAGCATGAGAAATAGATATAATTATTTTTATCAAAGAGTTACCGATATCACATTTCTAGGAAGATATTACATCACTTGGGAAATCTGTGAATGAGAAACTACACTTGGTTTTTTGAATTTTGTTATAATTGTTATTATGACGATTTTATTTTCATAGTGATCATATATTCGGATAGGCCTTGTATCTTTTGATTCTGACTTCATAACTTCATCATGATGTTGAATACAGATGCATTCTTTACATCTACATTCTACGTGTTTGTGGATTACCATAGTCTGTCCAACTAGAGAAGACATTCTGGCAAAATAGGAAAATGACTCCAGCTGTGTCAATATTGGTTCAAAAAGTATAAATTTGGTCTGAAATTATAGCAATCATCCTGATCTACAATTTGAGACCAAATCTATAATTTTTGAAGCAATATTGACCGAGCTGGAGTCATTTCCCCATCTTGCCAGAATGTCTTCTTTGCTTGTACAGACTTTATGCAGGATGCTGTGAGAGATGCTAGCAGGTCTCTCAGTCATTCCTTTGTCCCCTTGTTGAGAGAAGATGCTACCGAAAAATCAGTGACAGATTTGGAGCTGGAAGCAATGTGGGTCCTTTTAAATGGACGGGCGCCTGGTGTTTTGTGATGATGACGGAAGGAGATGGGAAATGCACTTGAAAGCACAGGAGGAGAAGAGAGAAAGAGAAGTTGATGAGTGAGAGCACAAAAAGAACCAAAAGAGAGAGGATCAGGATCAGAAAGGGATTCAAGCATTCAGGGTTCTGAATCAAGAGTGAGAGAGAAGGGCCATGAGTTTGTGAGGGAATTATGAAAACCGAGAAAGGAGAGAGGAGTGAGTGCGAAAGAGCTTGTTAGAGAGAGAGTGAGAAAAGAGTGAGTGACGAGTGATGAGAAGAAGGATGAAGAATGAAGAAGATACACTAGCGGAGACGCTTGACTGATGATTCAAGTGGTGGGGGAAGGCAGGTGCTCACTTTGCGTCGCGCCGTCTTTCGTTTTCATCCTCAGGTCAGTGCTTGTCCGCGAGTCGAAGAGTGCGGTTGTCTTTGTGTGATGAGTGCTTACGCGGTATCGTTAAATTTCTGAAATTTCAATTATTTACGAACGAAACGAACTCGAAATCGACGTGTGTAACGAAAATGGAATACACCTTTTAATAGTGGAGGATTTTAATTGATGACATAGAGCTGTTGAAGACATGTGATTGCTGATTAAATGTAAGTGCAGTAAAAAGCTATATAGCTTGTTTACTTTGTGATCTTGATTGTTATGAAAAATGAGCTGTTATTTCTATTCAGAACAATTGAACAATAGATACTGAAACATCATTATTCTTTATTCGATTATAGCATGGTTTTGTAACAGAGACGAGATTCTCTATTCAATTGGTCAATAGAAGACTTGGTTTATAGACTAAACCCTGATAGATGATAACATGAAGAATGGCATTGGAAAACTCAAAGATATCAGTTTGTACTTAGTAAGTTATAGCTAAGACCCATTAATGAGTAATGAGTTGAAATACACTGTAAATGGGTTAAAATATACTTAGGATCGATAATTTTATTGTAGTCAAACTCCGAGATCCTTCTGAGGTAGTCTGTCAAAGCAAAGAAAACATTCCAGCAAGATGTGAAAATGACTCCAGATCGGTCAATATTAGTAAAAAAATTATCAATTTGGTCTCAAATAGTATGAAACATTCTGATCTACGATTTGAGGATTTTTTTTCAAAATTTATAATTCTTGAACCAATATTGACCGAGCTGGAGTCGTTTTCCCATCTTTCCAGAATGTCTTCTTTGCTTGGGCAGATGTATGACTCGACGCACGTGACTATGGTTCCCGCCTTACACTCATGCTTATTGTCTACTACAGTTTTTTAATATGCAATATTGGTAATTGTTGATAGCATTTGATATGAAGTATTCCTATAATTTTCCTTAGGTTTTTATTTAATCTTGTCCTCTGTAATGAATTTAGTTCAAGCGCGATGAAACACGCCAAAATTATTTTAATCCCCTCAAAGTGTGGATTCAGTAGCCCACATAAAATAGGGCAATATTATTTTGTATAGCCTAATTTTATATTGTCTTTTTCACTACATTTCTCCATAATATTGACATTCAAGATTATAATATAGATTAATGAGATTATGTTAATTTTCGTCTGCTAGAATATCAAGATTAGCAAGAAAGCAAGATTACTAAGATTACATGTAGGTAGACCTACGAGTAGAATGTCTTCTCTTTTGCAACTTTACATAGATGATAGATGATTGATGAGTTGTTTTTGAAATCAGGAAAATAAAATAACAAGCTCAATAGATGAACAGTGTCAGTACATTGTTGATTTACTGGAAAATTCTATTCTTCATTGTCTTTTTTACGAGCATATTTATTCAATGTCGAATAGTAGCTGTAGTTGAAGGTAATCCTCAGTAAACATTCAGCTCATTTTATTCTTACTTCTCCAGTCTCTTTAAACATAAAATAATATTTCACCTTTTTTCTCTCAATTTTTGTTCCTTTTTAAGTTCGTGGAATTAAAGTTTTTCAGTTTCTTAATATCAGGCCTATTATTTTTTTGCATTTTTTCTGTTTACCCAAATTATCATTAACTAAAATCATATTCTGTAGTTTTTCTGCAAGTTTTGTTTCCTCTTTCGATTGCTTTCTCATTCTTCCGTTCACTATTCGCTTGATAGAAATAGAACAATAAAGCGACCTCATTTCTATCAGCAATGAACAATGAATTAGAATTGTTAAATTGTTATTTTCGATGCACGTGTTGTGTGATAGATTGATAATGTGAACACGAATATCGATAACAGAAAAATACCTGCATTACATGCAGCAATTGATTCATGCATTGTTCAGGTGAGACTGAGAATCGAAGCCAGCACCTCTTGATAACCACCCAAAGTGACTTTCATTGTACTTCCAAATTTATGACAATTGCAATGGCTAATTATTTCTACCATATTCTTGATTTTGGAGTACTAACTTTCAGCTACTTTTCTTGAAGTTTGCAAGAAAATTCTAACGTCACTTCAAAAGTTTTCAGAGACAATTCGCATTTCGCATTATTATTCAATTACCTAACTGAGTGAGTAGCACAGTATGGAAGGCCTATTCTTCCTTGATAACTTCATCCAATAGAGCAGATTCTGAATAAGCTCTACTCTTAAATACTAGACCAGAATTGGATAAAGCTGTTGTGAGACCACTTATAAATTTTAAGCACGGGAAGTTTTTTGATGAAGGCTGTGGATGATGTCAGTTCTCTCTGATTGTTTTGACAGTCTGCTGTCTTCTTGACCATTTAAAAATTAGCTTAAAAGGCTTTGAAAGATAAACTAGTCATAACCTCAAGATAAATTTTTCTCAAACATACTTGATTGATGATTTTCTAATTTGAAACCATTTGTGTGACAAGGGTGTATTCTTGTATCTGAATTCACTGTTTGTATAGTATTCACTCCTGATGGGTTGAAAATGAATAAAGAATAAAAATATGACGCCAGTAGAAATGAATGTCGTAAACTGGGAACACTATCCTATCATATTTTGTTTCATAGTTATATTACTAAAGAATTTGAATCAATGAAATCTTTCATATTTTTCTTTTCTCATAGGAATTCTTCAATTCCATGACGAACTGCTTCTAATAATTCACTCGTATCATGGCAGAGATGAATTTTATGCTACATCAGACAACAGTGTTGGCAAATGTATTCTATTGATTCTTAGCTCTGTCAGAACAATTTGAAAACGGTCTTCAAGAGCGAAGCGGTTTAGCTGAAGCTTCTTTTGACTCAATATGCTCTCGCAGAACGCTGGTCGACTGTCCTGACCCAGCTGAGAATTAATAACAGTCACTTGCTAACAGTCAGTTTCGCTAGTGTTTCCTATATAGTAGCACAGACTGGAAAAATCCCTAGTTTGACTAGAGATTATATTTCCCTGTATTTCATGAGAGTTGATCTTTATAAATTCACACTTGCATTGTTGTCCAGGTGATATCCCCCATGATATATATACTGAGTAACATGAATATGTCTATAAACAGAATTAGAATTTGTTGATACAATGAAATCACTGTAGAAAAATGAGAGAGATGGAATTGATGGTCAAGTTAAATTTTACTGTTACCACTAAGTCTATTACTTAGGGCATCTTGGTAGAAATCCTGGTAGACTGAAAACGAATACTATGCTTCAGCTTAAAGTTATCACGTTAAGTTATACATTTTGTAAATGGGAGACATTTGAAAGTGGAGGACAGAAGGGAGAGTTTGGGAAGTGCTTCTTCAAGAATGAGATACCACTAAACGTTCTCATACAAGCTTTTCCAGTTGAATTGATTAATTTTATGTTGTATTATACTAATTATTTATTGTTTAATTATTTCAAGTTCCCCTGATATAACCTACTGGGTTCACTTTCAGTTCTCAGATGAATTCATTGTGAACATTACAATAAAATTTCCCTTGGCCATTATCAATGATAGTGGTGATAACATTGTGATTTTAATTCAATCCTTGTGAGAAAACCTCCACGATAACTTACCATAATCGGTTGGAAAGCAATTCATGTGAAACTTTCAACAATCAAATAATGATGATAGTTATCCATGTATTTTTCAAAATTTGTGTTAAAGTTTTAGTTGCATAAAGAAGGAATAAAGTATAATGATCACATAGTTATGGACCTATAATTTAATAAATAAAAAATGAAATCTCAGTGCCTTTTTCATAAAGTGGTTTATGAGTTCCTTTCTTATCCTATTATATTAAGCGAGTAATTTCTGTATGTATGTATGTTTGTATCCTATTATATTAAGCGAGCAATTTCTGTATGTATGTATGTATGTTTGTGGAACCACGGATCTAGAAAACGGCTCTAACGATTTCCTCGAAATTTGAAATGTAATATAACCGTGATGGAAAAATAAGATTGCACCAGGTCTCATGTCTGGGAAAACTGTCTGGCAGGATTAATAACAGAATAAAATCCTATTATATTAAGCGAGTAATTTCTGTATGAATGTATGTATGTTTGTATGTGGAACCACGGATCTAGAAAACGGCTCTAACGATTTCCTCGAAATTTGAAATGTAATATAACCGTGATGGAAAAATAAGATTGCACCAGGTCTCATGTCTGGGAAAACTGTCTGGCAGGATTAATAACAGAATAAAATCCTATTATATTAAGCGAGTAATTTCTGTATGAATGTATGTATGTTTGTATGTGGAACCACGGATCTAGAAAACGGCTCTAACGATTTTCTTGAAATTTGAAATGTAATATAACCGTGATGAAAAAATAAGATTGCACCAGGTCTCATGTCCAGGAGAACTCTCTGGCAGGATTAATAAAAGAATAAAATATTCCTTATTCAGGCATAATCCCAAGTACTACTGTTATCGTTAGCTGACCAACGTAATCCAGCTGGAGTGAATGGAGTTACATTCAAGTCTATAACACATCTTCATGACTGTCAAAAAATTGTGAGAGGTGATCATATCAATTTTTAATCTATTTTTTACAAGGAGGTTCCTTGATTTTTTACAATAACATATTTATGTAATTCAACAGTTCGGCCGCAGCTTCAGAGCGAAGCTCGGTACCAGATATTAGTGGTTTAAAGTGCCCTTTTCATAGTGTTTTTTTTTATTAGGTAACTGTGATTTAATTTTCACTTATTATATTCCATTGATACATTGATAGTTGCCCTAGACAAAGAGGAAACGTTATGCATCTTTTACTTTGTTATTTTTGATGTCTCACATTGTTAGTGGAACAAAATGTGAGTAATATCCAATATAAAACTACACTATAGAGCACAATTAAAGAAGCAAGAAACAAGCTACTCCCGTTCATTCTCTGAGGAGTGTTTACATTCCACAAAAAAATTAATTTGATTCTACCAAATTTTCGCCGGGTATTTCTTGTTTTCTTGTTTATGAACCGGTAAGCTGTGGTCATGCGGTGTTTCATAATCTATTTAATGTAACTTCCGACTTGATGTACATTGTGTTCTCTACTTCAAATTTGTTACGCCAAATCGGAAATTACATCAAGTTGAACGCAGCGGTCGGCAGGAAGTTAACGACCGCGAGCCTTTGAAAGAAGACACTGATGAAGATAGATTGTCGAAAATACGCTTTGTCACTGTGAATGCTCTTCCTATTCAGTACAATGCTGCTACCTTTCAAAATTAATGTTTGGATCCGACTGATTACAAACAGTTTCTCCCGTGATTTATTGGAATTCGGCTGGTTCTGGAAATTTATTGCAGTAGGAATATCAACATCAACCTCAGAAGAAGACGAGCGTGATTTGCGATCATGTTTTAAAACAGTTTTGTTTTAAAATAGGATTGTGACAAGTAAAGTATGTCTTGGAATTAATACACATGATCCATCAATCGCGAGTTAGAGTATGGACATAGACTACAGTGTATATAGACATGATGTATACTATATCTACGCTATGTATAACTGACTAATTCAAAGGAGTTCCTAAAAATAATTCAAGGATTTAATCTTCTTCATACCAGCTACTGACTTGTATCAATAGAGAATATTGGGAATGAGATCCATATTTTAATAGAGGAAGAATTCGCATATCACCTCAGGCAAAACGTGACAACAATAGTGGTAGCTCGAGCAATAAAGCTTGAAGTGATAATTTGGTAATTTAGATAAAACAACGTTTTCTTTGGCATATGAAGAAAACACCTGTCGATAAACTGATAGTCTGCTAGTTTATGAACATTTTTGATAAGTTTTAATTGTGTTTCCATATTATCAGCTTGAAGGCTGCGGGCTCCAATAGTAGCAAAACAACAATGAAGTATCCATTATATAGTAACCCATCAACGGTTTTTTATTAGAAAATACTTACCGACCATTCGTGGAGAAATTCAATAATTACTCCTTTGAAAAATAAGTTTGTAAAACTTCAGATTTAACCGATTCTAATAAAAATTATAAAAGTGACTCTATTGAATAATTATTTGAACAACTCATATTAAAATGAGTAACTTACAGTAATGCATCTTTTGTTGCTCACATTGCATACAAAACTTGAACTCATATTGCATCAAATAGGCCTACAGAATATTTATGTTAAATGTGTTGTTTTACTTTGCCGGAATTTTTTTTAAGGAAGAATAACTCACAAAGGTAAAGTATTTCCAGTATACCCGAATAATTTATACAGTTAAAATCCGACACGTATAACCTCCTAGTGGCCTTAGAGCCACTAGTAGCCCTCTGACTGAAACCTATTTAAGCCATCCATTCATAATAAACTTCCATATTGATGCTCTCTGAACAGTACAATTACAAATGCTCTTATTAAACTAGGGAACGAAAACAATTCACTGTGAGGTGAGTTCATTGAACCATTTAGTAAGTTTACGTGTGGCTACTATTCTTCAAGAGAAATTTCAAAGTCATGCAACTTTTTCCGCTACAATCCTTGCTAGTCTGTCCAAGCAAAGAAGACATTCTAGCAAGTTGGGAAAGTGACTCCAACTCGGTCAATATTGGTTCAAAAATTATAAATTTGGGCCTCAAATTGTAGGAAACATTCTGATCTATAATTAAAGACCAAATCTATGAATTTTGAACCAATATTACAGTGCTAGAGTCATTTTTTTCATCTTGCCAGACTGTCTTTTTTGCTTGGACAAACTATATGCATGCATGGGTCATTCGAATTTGACCCACAGACCGTCCGGAGTCTTCGGCCCACGTCCTCCCACACCACTTTCAAATAGCGGAATGCGCAAAGTGAAGTCATATAGCACTAATAGTATTATATAGTGCAAACATCCTCTTTTATAAGTATAGGTTATACTGTGCCAACAGTAGCTGAACACCGACTTGCAAATGAATGATACACACGACACCGGTTCTGAAATAATCATGATAATAATATACTGGTATATAGTAAGAAACACTGTTGTGTTTGGCCAGTCAGAATTGACCCACGAATTTATTATAATTTCTGAATACAATAAGAGTCATAGCCTTGAAATTATTTAGGTCATACCCCTTACTAACTCGAAAAGTGGGACGTATATTTTACTCATTATTTAGTGAGCTATGAATGGATTCAATTATTCACGGTTATGAAGTGTTATCCTGAAATTATGATTCATATTTATGGTATTTTTACTTATTCTCCATGTTTGTAACATGGATGAATACTTAATTGTCATTGAAAATTTATTCAGAACAAGATTGTTACAAATTATATACAATTAACCAAAACGTTATAATTATTATACAATGTAAACTAGCTCGACCAATTAAAATCAATCAAATTTATTTAACAGAATAGAAAATGTATCAAATTGTTACCTACTTGTTGACAAGTTGACAAATTGGTGACAAGAAGATTTTGACGTTCTAATCGACACCTTCAATTGATAATTACAGTTGATTTTGAGTTGATAAAATTTTTAATTGCTGTCTGAGTTCCCAAACTACTCTTCCACTTCTCAATGTATCATCTTTGATACTCTCCACTGTAATATATTCGAAAGTTCTTGAGGACTCGACCATCAAATTGAATTATAATTGTACAGCCAAAAACAGATATAATCAATATTGTCTGAGGATCATTATTTCAAATGCACATCTATTGTCTTCGTGTACCTCTATTATCATCAAAATTTCGCTTGAGAGAAGCATGACTTCCTCAATTTGTTAACAGGATCCGGGAATTCTGTGAAGCAATCTTGAAGACGAGAGTGGCCGCTATCTCATAGGCATGTGTCGCCTACTTACTAGATGCACTTTCCTCACAATTGATGGTTTGTTGGATAGAAAGTAGAGTGAGTGCCATCTCGCTTCAACCTGCGTCTATATGAGCATGCGCAGGCACTTATTGTAAGTCTGTCTAAGCAAAAAGACTTTCTGGGAAGATGGAAAAATGACTCCAGCTGGCTTAATATTGGTTAAAAAATTATAAATCTGGTCTCAAGTTTACGAAACATTCTGATCTACAATTTGAGAGAAAATTGATCATTTTCGAATCAATATTGACCGAGCTAGAGTCATTTCCCCATCTTTCCAGAATGTCTTCTTTGCTTGGACAGACTTTACCGGGAAGTGTGTCAATCAATTCCTTCCGACACCTTTTCCCGGCATAAAATCAGTAACGACCACTGAATACTGATTACAATAAAAATGCAATTCGAATTATGTGGTTGCTGATCGTGACCTTCCAACTGATGAGGAGACGTACTCGAGACAAATTATTGAACCGTTTCTCGAAACACGTTCTCATTATTACTTTCTCTTTCTGTTGCAGGTGAGTGTCTGATGATATCGACTAGACGGGGGTTTTCACTTTCCTGTCTGATGTAAAAGTAAGTCTGAAATCGGAAATTATTGTTGAAAAAATCATGCAGAAATATATTGGCATTGGTACAGACGAGACCAATTATTTGGTTATTCTACGTCTATAACTATATGGTTGGCATTGGGCAAGAATGAACTAAGACCAGCAATAGTGACTGTTAGAGATGCTGTGTTTTATGATATACGGTTATTTGATGAATACACTGGTTTATGACTGATTAATATTTCGAAAGTGTATTGTATACACATAGATATTTATTATCAAAGATTAGAAGATAAATTTAAACTTGCATGATAGAAATAATGTGCCAAGTATTTTTGTTGGATAGACATAGTTGATTGCTAAGTAATATTTCAATGTATTATACTATTTCAAGAATGAACATGAAACAAGGCTTGTACGTTGTAAGGGTCCCCATCCACTGACAGTTCTATTGTTCACAGCTGATCTTCCAACGATCGAAATGCCAGTTATAATGCCAGTTGGCTTATTCGAACTGCCAGTTTGCCCATCTACCTAAAATTCATGACTGTCTCAGTCCGAATTGTGGATGGTAACCCACGAGTCACCCATCAATATTCAATTCATTAAATGAAACAACTCCAGACTACTGGCGGCTCGTGCCCACGAAACAGGTGAAGTGCCGGCATCTTTTACTGTACAGCACTTCAGCTGTTTCGTGGGCACGAGCCGCCAGTGCTCCAGAAAAAAGCAATATTGAAATAGCGACTAACGTTGTTTATACATTATTATAACACATTCAAATGCATTGATAATTATTGTAGGGTTGATTTAATAAATCGTGCAAAGTGATTGAAGAATCAGACTTCTATCAATGAAAACATACATCAATATCACCAACAAGAATATTATTATTTTTGATAAAGATTATGATTAAAAGGATCCTGCAACACAATAAATGGGAATTACAGTAGTATTAACATCAATACTGGGTGTGATAAATCAAGGTATATTGCCAAAGTTGAACATAATTTTTAGTGCTTTTTGACGATGACGATCAAGGAGAAACTACATAAATAAGACAAATTACATTGATCCTCTTCCAAAAAAGAACACTATACATAATTATCTATTATTTTTAAGAAGATTTTAGGTAAGAAAATCATGATTGGGTCCGAATTCAGAGATAAAAACAATGTATCGGTATGAAGTGGGCTGCTATGAGGCAATTTCAATACTTGATTGAGATCTCCCGAGCGGATTCTCACGCTATCAAGCGTGGTGTAGCTCACTGGAGCAGAGAACTTCCATGAATAATTCATGTTCTATCCCACAGTCGATTCAGTATAATTACGATCTCATTAGCATTCGATCAGCACGTGTTCTGTGCAGGCTTTTTAATCCGGCTTACAAGTTTAGTAAATACAGTAAACAGTATAGTCCTCGTGTAGGATTGAGGATCTTGTTCAGCGGAAATGTACTGTATAGTAGTAGTGTAGGACTGTAGATTAATGCACTTTCCATACTCACCTCTCGCAATGAGCACCTGTGTGAATGGTGATGATGTTGATGTGTTTCAGAAGCATCTTGTATATTTGGAACATATTTCTATATGTACATCTACTACATCTATATGTACATTTCTAATAGTACTATTATACTATTATAGTACTATAGTACTATATTACTATAGTATTATAGTACTATTATACTATTATAGTTTCAACTATACTATAGTTAAACTATACTATATAGTTTCATACTCAAGCCCCAATAGTCAGTCCCGACTGTCCACTGCCTGAATAGTCTCTCATCTCTTATCGTCGTCCCTTGCATGACTCACGCACAAACCTGAGAGCTCATGTGGCCATCACAATCTTTCTTCAATGTACTTTAAAGTTAAATGAATGGTACTGTATTTCTCACATTTAATTTTTATTGGAACCAGTACAGCAAAGGATCAATAGCCTAAATGGGGTTTTCGTTGAATCCACTATTGAATTTGATCTCACCCTTTGAATTCACCCTCGGAATATAGCCTAATCTTGAATCATAATTGAACGAACGTAAGTGAGGTCTAAGATTCAAGTCGACGATTTTGCATTTGTTTTTATGTTTGTATGTATGTATGTATGTTCCGCATTTACGACTGAACGCGGCAATACATTCTAATGAAATTTGACAGGGATGTTCCTCTTGAAATCGCACGTCGATGATTTTATATGTACGGTTTTTCGACAATTGTCATAATAAGGACGAAAAAAGGAAAAAAGGATTGAACTATTCTCTGATATAGGTATACTCCATAAATGATTTGATAGTATATTTATGTTGATATTGCTAAAACATGTGATATTATGACATTCATAATAAAAAAAATTCAAAATTTTCTACTTCAGATGATATACTTCCATTGAAGTCAGCTGAGATATTTCAGATAGGTTTTAAGGTAAGTTTTTCTTTATGCGAAACGGTCCGACGGTCGACCGCAGGCTAACAACATAAGCTGTGATTGGCTACAGCTGTTCGACTGCAGCGGACCGTCGGACCGTTTCGCATGACGGAAAACATTATTAAAAGAATTATAGAGACTGATGCCCGGTTTTCCAAGCACCCTTGATGCCGTCATAGAGCGAGACTGTGGCCACAGCATTACTGACTTCCTCGCGCCGAATTTCGGAATCGACGCACAATCTGAACGTACCGTGAATACAGACAGTGCTTTTATGATGCAGGGAACATGGGTTACTTCGTGAGGTCTACCGTTCACAGAACTACTAGTAATTATTCAATAATCATACCTAGAATCGTAAAATAATGGAACCTAGCCCATATCTATATGCTACGTTCAAGAGCTAGAAATTTTACTTTACGAAAATTATTCTTATGTCTCATTCATTGTGCTTCTTATCTTTGTTTTTCCACGGATTCATTTTCCTTGCAAACAAACAGAATTTTCCATCTTTTATTCAAAGTGGTAGAAAACGTGATCGCAGTTAGATCCTATTCAATGAAACATACAAACCATTTGCTGGCATCCATTCAAACAAGTAGCATAAGCATGCTGCTAACCACACTATCACGAGTTTCAGCTGAGGCCAAATAGCTGGTGGCTGATTATAACAAGACATCCAGTCTGCAGTACAGGTTGAATTCTGAATCCTGTTTTGCAACTATACTAGCAAACTTACTACGAAACAAACTGGCTGATAGTACCAAACACCAGACAGACTGACGGCAAAGTAAAAGCCTCTGCTGTTTAGTCTGTACAAACCGAGAAGACATTCTGGCAAGATGGGAAAATGACTCCAGCTCGGTCAATATTGGTTCAAAAATTATGAATTTGGTCACAAATTGTAGAAAACATTCTGATCTACAATTTGAGACCAAATTTATAATTCTTGTACCAATATTGACCACCTGAAGTCATTTTCCCATCTTGCCAGAATGCCTCCTTTGCTTGTACAGACTACAAATATCGCGTTCAGGTTGTCCTTGCTCACTCACTATTCATATTTCATTCTCTATCTCTCTTTCACGCAGTCTTTCAATCAATTTTCCATTCTCCTTCTTTTTTCTCTCACGCATTCTCTCAAACAATTTTCCTCTCTCTTGTCTATTTCTATGTCTCAAAACATGATATTGCGCATAACCTTTACAGCTTCACAACTCTGCTAGCGTAGTTTGTTGAGATCCAAGGCATGAATTCAATATTTTTTTGTAGTGAATGCCGATCCGAAAGTTAATTCCTAGATAAAGTCTCCATGTTGCTCGTTTTTTTGTTTCTTTGGTGCGGTTTTGCGGTTGTAATTTTCGAAAAGTGATACTTTGTGAAATTTTATCTTTTTCCAATGCAACTTAATATTCTGTGTGATGGTCTAGCTGAGGAATTCAATGTTCCATGTCACCAATATAAGCCCAATGGAGAGAATTATGGTTATAGTTGTTGTAGTTTAGCAGTTTTGGTTTGAGAAACTAAAACCGATTTTTTAAATTCAAGGCTAATGAATAGCCTGTGTGGTAGTGGATGATTGTAATCTCCAATGAGAGAAGCTGTAACAATGTTGTAATTATCACTCACATTGTTATTCGGAATCCTCAGATGAGAAGTTTTACGTATATGAAAATTCCATGCTAATACTCTGTATTGGAATATAATAATGTATGTATGTATGGCTCAACAGCCCATGAAGGGCCTAGGCCTACCAGCTGGATGCCAGTTTCATATTCACTATACAGCCCGTCCAAGCCAAGAAGACACCCCGGCACGACGGGAAAACGGCCCCAGCCCGGCTACTACCGGCCCATAAGCCATAAATTCTCAATTAGAACTCACCGTCCCCAAACCAACACTGGCCGAGCCGAAGCCGCCCCCTCCACCCAGCCAGAATCCCCCCCCCCCCCGGCCGGACAGACCATACAGCAAGCAAATAATCATCAACCAGGATAGAGGTAGGCCGTGCTAACGGTGGTTAGCACGTTGATTCTCTCAACCATAAGCCAGTCTCCGCAACCAATTGGCGGCGCAGAACACTTCTGAATAACATGCAATTAATCAGTTAGAGTGTAATGCAACAATTACTATTCCTCCAGAAACGGGAAACGACTGACTGTCTACTAACGACAGTCAATCTTCCAAAGGGGGTGGAATATAATAATACTATTCAGATATTCTTGAGAGATAATCTGGAAAATAAAATAACTTCAATGATGAATCCAATACAATGCATGAAAAATTATAAATTATGATCAAAGTCACTGAAGGTGGTATTTTCATCATGTAATTTAATCTCGATCCAGTTCCATAAATTTTCTACAAAAAACATTAATCAAAATCTTCATGACTATAGTTCAATAGATTATAACTCTCATATCTGCATCGAGAGTGAACGTGAATAATTATACAACGTGTTCCAATAATAAGTATTCTTTTCTTCATAACTGAACGGTTTCCAATCTTCAGAACTTATTGTTCCTACTTCGTTCCTTCAGAGGAGTATTTTCCTATAAATTATTTATTTTACTGAAATTATAAATTTCTTCATTAATTTTTTGGAATATCCTGTACGGTTTTTACTATAAATTACTATTCTTAAAACAGAATCCAGTTGATTAATTATTATTATTATAACAGATTACAGAATCTGATTTTATTATAGGCTATGTGTAGAAGCAATCTGAGAACTTGATAAAATCTTGCACTGCAATGATAGGATAGAATAGGCCCTTGACACAAGGTCGAGGATTACGCCACATTCTATATTGGTTGCAGTAATGGCATATTGCATACTTACATCCGAGATTAAACTTCCCCTGGTGTACTTATGTATTAAGAAGTACGTAGTAGAAGTATGATGCCATCAAGTGTAGAAGTTTTGCGTCTTGGGTACCGTAGTAAACCTATTATTAACTGCTTTGCGATCTCATAAGCTGAAATCGGTATGTTGGGAATGATTATCATGATTTTATAATGATGTTGGAATTGCTCCACGAAAGTTATCGTCTATCATCTTGTAGTTGGTTATTCACGCTCAAATGTATCTTCATTTGAAATTATGTCTTTGGTAATTCGCCGTGCTTTGATATGATTGCGATGGTAATTAGAGGAGTGAATTATTAGACTAACTTTCTCTCCAGGAAATATCTTTTGTTAAATCATGTTTATGAATGTTATGAGGTTTGCGTGCAAATTTCGGTACTGCAAGATAAAATGAACAGTGAATTCGACCATGAACATGTTGAAAGTTCATCAATCAAATGGATTGAGTTCGAATAACTAGATAGATTTGCATGAGCTCATCCATTATAGTACTTAGTCCATTTGATGTTGACAGGTATTAACATTTGAAGTTGGTAGTAACAGGTCCGATTTGATGTTGAAAAATGCTAGTGTCTGATTGGTCGAAATAATAGGAAGAATGAGAGTAAGCAACTCAATGAGAGTCTCGCCTACATACTCAGCTGGTTCGGCTGATGATATACTCTCATGTAATATATTTATCCATTATTAGAGTAAAAGGTGTTACAATAAGGTGTTCATGGAAATAAGAAATCGCTCAAAACTTACTAAATTTCAAGATTCAGGCGAAACATCGTTAAAAGTACCAAGTTATAGCCAATTTTCAGTTTATGCCAGAGGTGCCACTTCAAAAAAAAAAAAAAAAATCCGTAAAAAATACATGATCCAGACTCAATTTTGAATTTAAGGTTTTCTACAAAGCTAAATTTCACAAACAATTCCAAAGTTTCATAAAAATATTTCAATGCCCAGAATAGTGTTAAATCGATAAAACGGCGGTGGTTCAAAATGAATTATTGTTGATTGTGATGATTATGAGCAATTATTCAGTTGGAAATCTACATGAATTCAGAAAAGAAAAATTCCAACACTGGTCGATTCTATTTATTTATTTTATTAGTCACATATAAGCCGCAACAAGTAGCAACGCTCATGCAGCATGTAGCATTCTAGTTGATATGCTTTCTATCGATTCCATCGCAGTTGCTCTTCTGCTACCGTGGTACAAAAAAAAAATGGGAAGGCTGTTGCGCAATTGCCATTCACGAAAAATCCACGAAAGTTTTTCTGAATAAACGGCGGACGGGCGGGCGCTTGGTGAAGGCAAGCCGACCATGACTGGTGCCGTAATGATTTAGTGAGACCGGAACTTTTCAAATTATTTTTTGTTTTGACGACATTGAATGTAACCGTCGCCGGTCACTTGGATCTTCACGCCGGCTTTGTTCCACTGCCATCTCGATCTCATCATTGCAGAACAATGACCCTCGCGTTGACGCATCACTTTCGTGCTCTTCCTCTCACCCAGTCCTCCTTCTTTTTCTCTTTCTTTCCCACTTTTCCTCCTTCTTTTCCTCCTCATTTTTCTTTTCCTCCTTGTTTTCCTCTTTCTTCTCCTCTTTTCATCTTTATTTCCCTTTTTCCTCCTCCTTTTCGTCTTTTCTTCCTTCTTTTCCTCCTTCTTTCCCTCTCTTCCTCCTTCTTTTTTCTTTTCCTCCTTATTTTTCTTTTTTCTTTCTTATCTTCCTCTCGTCCTCCTTATTTTCTTCTTTTCCTCCTTTTTTCATCTTCCCTCTTCCTTTTCCTTTTTCCTCCTTCTTTTCAATTACATTCTCTTTCCATTTCCCCTCACATCCTCCTTCTTTTCCTCTTTCTTCTTCTCTCTCTTCTCCTCACTCGTCTCTTCTCCTTCTTCTTTTCCTTAACATTCTCTTTCTATATATCTACTCTTCGTGATTATGATGAATTTCTTGCTATTCTTCACCTCTTTAATTGAAATTCCTCTTTTCATTACATCCATTTCTCTTTTCCTTCCCCCTGTTACGCTCTCTTCCTAATCTATTTTTCTCTTCTAATGTGGCGCCTCCTATATTCTCCCTTTTCCTTGAGCAAATCTCTTCGTATACATCCTATTATCTTCAACTTTTATATTTTATACAGTACATGTCTTCCTTCATCTTTTTATTTTATCCTCGTTCTTCCTACTATTTTTCCCTCTTATCTGAAGCCACTTTATTCCTTTTTTGAACCTTTTCTCATATCTTCATCATGATTCTTTTTTTCTCAAGTATTTATCGACTATTCCACCATATCTCGTCTTTTTACTCAAGTTCCTAATAATAAGTTCCTTAAAAGCTTCTTCGGTCTCATTTCTCAAGCTTCTTTACTCTCCTCAATTTACAATCTTTTCCTCCTCTATCTCTCCAAGTTTTACTGTTCTTCCTCATTTTCCACTTCCTCATTTTATTCTTCTTCCTTAGCCTCCTCCTCCATTCCCCCTCTACAAATTCTTCTTCGCGTTTTTCATTGAATGAGAAGCCTTCCTCCTATATTCTTGTTCTCTCATTACCTCTTTTACCTACATCAGATTTTTTTCATCTTTCACCCAATTTTCCCCATCTTTCCTTCTTCCTTCAACACTTTTTCTTTCTACATCTTCTTTAATGAGAAATCTTCTTTCCCATTATTTTTCTCCTGTATCGACTTTCCTTCCCATTTTTTCACCATTCTTTGATTTCATGCTCCTCTATCTCTCGACCATTGATGCTCTTTTTTCTCTCCTTTGCATTCTCTCTTTCAACATTTCCTCTTTTTCTTAAATTGCAGAGCTTTATTTTACAATAATGTTTATTCTCATCTCCTCATTCTTCCATTATTATAGCTTTTCCTTCAATACATGCTTTTTCATACGTAAAGTTTATTTTCCAATCTTCTTTCACCAATTTAATTTCTTCCTATACTTTCTTCCATGTAAAGATTTATTCTCCATTCCTCTTCTTTCCCCTATGTTGCGGTTTCGTTCATGAGGAAAAATACCCGGTGGCAATCTGAGGTTAATGGAGTCTTCCTGACTGAGTGAAGATGGCATCACGCAACGGTGTGCTAAGTGCTTTTCAATCGAGCTTTGATTGTCTCTAGTGTTCGCCTCCGAATCAGATCTAAATTCACTTCGTCACGTCAGGTGATTAGAGTCATTAGAAGGAAAAAGGAGAGAGATGAAAGACGAATGGGGAAGAATGAGGAGGTTGAGAGAAGGAGAAAAAAGTTAAAATGAACAAAAGTTAAAGAAAAAAGATGAAGAAAAAGAATGGATGAGGAAGAAAGGTGAGAAAAAATAAAAGAATGGAGTGAAAAGAAGAACAAAAAAATTGAATAGGAAGGAGGAAGGAGATAAAAGAAGAATGAGTTAGGAAGAAGGAAGGAGAAAAAAATTGAATAGGAAGAAGGGAGGATAAAAATGAAATGAAGAAGGGGGAGAAAAATAAAAATGGATAATGAAGACGGGAAGGAGAAAAGAATCAGAAAGAAGGGAGAAGAAAAAGTGAAGATTAAGAAGGAAGAAGGAAGGAGAAAAAGTGAATATTGAGAAGGAAGGAGGAGGGAGGAAAGAAGGAAGAAGGGAGGACAAAAAAGAGAGATGAAGAATAAAGAAGGAGTAAGAAAAAATAAGAATAAAGTAGGAAGCAGGGAGGGGAAAAAATAAAAAAGAAAGAAAGCAGTAAAGAGATCGAAAGAAGGAAGGAGAGAGGAGGAGAAAGGAAAGTTGAGGGAAAAGAAGAGGGAAGAAGAATGCAGGAGAAAGTGAGGAGAAAAATAAAGTAAAATGAAGAAGCAATTAAGAGAGAATGGTGGGAGGAGAAAGAGTCAGAGTGTTTTTAATGCATTATAGATGTGTGTAATGTGGGAGATGTATCTGTATCTGGTGTAATTGTCGAATTGGTTTCATGTTCAAGCAGAACGTCTTTCATGCATTATTGATACTCACAGTCTGGGAGGTATTTCATGAGCGAGAAATCGTCGAGGGAGACAAGAAGTTATCCCTAGGAATGGAGAATTGCCGAGAATCTGTTAGGCTGCATGCATTATATAGGCCTATATTATAGTTGCAGTACAAAGAACGGAGAATTTCTCCTTACTTCTCCTATTCTCCTCCCTCCTTCTTTTCTCCTTCGTCCTTCTATTCTCCTTCCTCTTTCTATTATTCTTTATCTTTCTTCTCCTTCTTCTTTTCCTTTTTCCTTCTTCCTTCTATTTTCCTCCCTCTGCGGTTACAGTTTATGTATCAAAGATAGTTGAGGTCAAAGGAATGAAGAAATAGGTGAAAATAAATTGTCGAAGGTTAGACCCACACAAAATTATACCTCCATATAATAATCACCTAAAATCTTTTCAAAGAGGTATGACAATACCTCTTTCATGCATTGAGAGATTTCATTAACTGTTGTTCATTCAGGTCAGTCTGTTAGATAGTTTTGAGCTTGAAAATTTTCGTTTAAATTGTCTTGAAGGAATATTGTCCCTTATTTAAATCAAGAACGAACAAAAATTCAGACAAACAGAATTTTATCATGGAATGATTCGAAAGAAAGGTGACAGGCTCTTAATATTTTCATGCCGATATACTGTATGTTGGAAAATGTTTACCCGTTTTCAAATTGAGCTTGGGAATACTGATCAATCCATACATCAATCTCTTAAAGAAATGATAAAAAATATATTAGGAATAATTGATGCGTAGGCACGCTTGGATCATTGATCTTATTATGATCATTCAACTCTCAATAAACAGCAAATCAATAAGACAGTTCAATCAGAACTTAATACTAGGAAGATTCCTATGTATCTGATAACAAACTGAGTGAATAGGCAATGCCTGTAGCAAAATCTTTATGTTAGTATGTTACTCAATCAATGTTTTGTTTCAATTCAGGTATTTATTATTCAGAAGATTGCTTTGATTTTTTTTTAATGCCGGTGGGCCCTGTGTTCGTCTATCCCTTTTGTTCCACATGAAATTTGAATATTCAAGAATTTGTGTACAAGAAATATTGAATGAATGAATATTCGTTGCTGCTCCAGTTTGTAATTCAATTCCACATTGGAACAGCGTATTGAACGTGAAACAACATCTGTAGAGGAATAATAATATTCTGTTGACGGTTGAAACAATGGTGACGTTGTGATCAATAACGCTGAATCAAGAGCAATAATACAATCAACGCGGTGTATCAATGAGAAATGTTTCAACGCTCAATGATTTCAATTATCTTTTTAGTCAGCTATTTCTACCAGACCTGATATTATTCAATATACTTTATATTATTAATCAAATCAATATAATCAATAAGAATCTGACTAATACTTTGCATCCGCTACTATATTTGATTCACACTAATTTTATTATTAAAAATAAGCAGTATACTGTATACAGCGTACCCTGTTCTCAGTGGTCCGATTACACCGAAGCCAATCAAATTCAACCGCCGTTAAAGTCATCATTCGACTGAGCCCAATAGAAATGATTTTCATTGGTTTCGTCAAATTACGTCATTTCACGGCGGTTGAATTCGATTTTTTTTGTAGTTAGAACACAATATTCCAGTTACCAGTTAACATAGTTAGCGCGCTGTCGAAGTTAACAATTAATATTCTTCAAACATCAACTGATGTGTATATTATTAGTTATTCATTGTTATCAATCAATATGGCTGTATATTTTGAATAGCCAGACTCCTATAGTTGGAAAATAAATAGAAATCAAACACCCTTTTTTTGAAAACTTTAAAATTATAAAAAACACATACATGTTTCGGGAGCTAAGCCCGAAATATGCTTGTATAATAACAAAGATGGAACAATAAAGGACTTAGAAACATATTTGAATTCTATCTCACCATCAATAAAATTTACCATGGAAATTCAACAAGAAAAGATCAATTTTTTAGACTTAATAATTAGCAAAAAAGACAGCAAACATGATTTTAGTATTTATAGGAAACCCACACACACACAGATGCATTAATTCCTAAAGATTCAAACCATCCTTGGCAACAAAAAATGGGAGCCTTTAGATCAATGATATATAGATTAACAAACATTCCCATGACCAAACAAAATTATGATAAAGAGATAAAGATAATAAAATTTTTAGCAGTAAAAAATGGGTACAATACCATAATTATTAATAAAATGGTGTATAAACAGCAAGAAAAGCAAAAAAGTAAGCAAAATTGTAACAAAAATGAAAATAACAAGGAATATATTTGTGTTCCATATAGCACAACGCTCAATAGAGCCATTAGAAAAACTTTTACAAAAAATAAATTCAATTTAACATTCAAGACAACAAACAATTCATTTGATTTAATAAAAAAGAAGTCAGAAATAAAAACACAGCATGATTGTTTCAAAAAATGTGGAGTGTATAAGTTGATATGTAGTGATTGCGATAAATTTTATGTGGGTCAAACGGGAAGAAGTTTTCATACTAGATTTCGGGAACATGTTCAAGCTTTAAAAGCCAGAAATACCACACAAAAATCAGCCTTTGCTGAACATCTTTTAGATTCAAGTCATTGCTACAGAGATATAAAAACAAATTTGGTAATATTGAATTTTGGAAGCAAAAATACTAAATTGAATGTAAAAGAAGAATTCCAAATTTATAAAGGGAAAAAGTTGAATGGTAATAAAATATTAAATGAGGAGAATTTGAATAACAACCCAATTTTTGAGAAAATTTTAAAAACCTAGATTTTGATGTGTACATATGCTTTCAATTGTAATCATATGATTTATTTTACTTATATTTTAATTTTGTTTATTTATTTCATAACTATTTTTATCCACATTGAGAATGGGCTTAGCTCCCGAAACATGTATGTGTTTTTTATAATTTTAAAGTTTTCAAAAAAAGGGTGTTTGATTTTTATTTATTTTTCAATTATTTTAAACAGCCCTAAGTTTTAAAGTTCTTTATTCCTATAGTTGGCTATTCATTTTCTGGGACGCAACTGATAATATGAAAATTCTAGCGTACTGTTTACACCACGTGTATGCATGGGACACGCAAAGCATTCATTTGAGGTGATTATTCTATTCACAGTTCCTATTCAAAGTTTTCAAGCTGGCAACTAATGTTTGGTGTAGTAGTTCGCAATAATGTATGCCGCCTGTTGAAACAAAAGGTGAGCTCAGCAAGGTCTCTCTGAGCCCAACTAAATCTTTCTCTTTATCTTCTTCTCACTCCCTCGTTGATTGGTGCCATATCGTTGAAAACAAGAAAATATTGCCAGCCATTATCACTAAAGTGCACTAAACTATTCTAACCAGTAGAACAATTCGGATACGATATTTCACCGGGTACATTACCGAAACAAGACTTCCTTCCATAGGCTTGCAACATACCAAATAAAAAAGGAGAACTTGGGTGCCGTGCATTATTTGACTACCTATACTTTTTACGAACGCACTCATGAACTCATTTTTGGCTAGTGAGTTTCCAGCTCAAGGACTGTTCACGGAGGATATTAGAAACTATTGTTTTTTAAAGACTGAATTGTAGCCTATTGTATTTAGGTTACTGTTGAATATAACCATTTGCAAAGCTTGTTTCATATTTATTCATTACACGTGCTTGTGCTTTACACTCTCGCTGAAGGAGTGGTTCAATGACATTCACTAATGTACTAAATTCATTTGTTGAAACATTCACAGTACCTGAAAAAGAAAAGCTGAAAAGCATTATTAGATGTAGAAAGACTAGCAGTTCTATTTCTATATTCTCTGTAAACATGATGTGCTTACATTAGAAAATTGTATTCATTTAGGTAGGTGATGAGAGTATATGTTTTGAAATATTAGAGGAATAAAATATTCCATAATTCGATGAGATATTCTGAAGATGAGTTTAGAAAAATATCAAATAAGAATATTGCAACAATCTCGTTGAGGTTATAACAGTCACGTTGAATATAAAAATAGAATATTCATAAGATAGTAAATTTCAATTAATAATTACCTTGCATACATGGAATTAGTGAGTAGAACTACATACTGTACTAGTATAGACTGTACATAATAGTATTTTGATGTCAAATCACATTCTGACATTCATGATGAAGAATCCAGATCTAAATAATAATAATATGAGTGAACAAATCACCCACTCATATTCAATGATGATATGAAACCCAGGTTAACAAATCGTTCAATTCAGAACCACCCTTGTCCTTGTTGAATAAATGAAGTGCCTTCCCTGTATTACTGCATTGAACAACTAGCATTATATTTATTAGGCATATCAATTAACTTTGCTTGCTGGAAAGAGTACTTGTTTTATAATAACGACAGCCGAACTATGTTTAATAACCTATATGTGTATATGGTATTTGAATATAGGACAATAGAGAATGGGTGCCAGTAAATCACTAGTTTCAAATCTATTGTTGCACACGAAGCACGGCTTTAAGACTAATGAAGAAGATTTCACCACATTAAACGCTACTTTTTACGACAGGTTCCAGAGAAATGTTGCCAAAATAAATGTCCGAATTCTAATCACCCCAAATTAAAAACAAAAAATAAACAGTATGGTTTGTTGCGCAGTGGCAATTAGTTCCACCGGCTATGAAAAAACTACATGTTATGCAACTTCACAGGAAGCTTCCCCAATTAATTAATTCCGAAAACCATAGTTTTGTAGATACTGTATACACGCACTGACAATACACCTGGGATTAATTGCTCACGTGTTCTGCAAGTTGGTTGAGAAAGCAAATAATGTAAATGGGTATTTTTTGTTTGAAAGTCATTTTCAGAGTAATTTTCAGTTTGGCTGCCCAACGTACCGGTACAACTTAATTTGACTATCAGCTATTCAGCTTGATGGTGTGACCTGTGTGGCCACGGAATCATGGTCCTGTTAAACAAATAAAGTGAAGAAATGACAAAATCGATGAGTTTTTATTTCATTATGGAACGGTTCCAAAATATCAACAGTGAATTCCTAACATGATATTGCTATTAAAGCGTAGACCTCTTTCAAATTCAAGTCGTTCACCAGTTCACCTGTCCTGTACATTTATAAAATTGAAATTTAACAATAAAAATTTGAGGAATGCGAATAAAGATACAATAAAAAAGATAAAAGTAACAAATCTTTAATCTTTAGCAGTAAAGAAATTCCTAGTAGTCAACATAAAAAATATCTTGTTTGTTTAATCCTAACCAGAGCCGTTTTACTCTCTTGCTTCCCGATTGAAGTTCCGAACTCAATTACTGGCTTGCACAATTACTTTTTTGTGGGAATAAAACATTATTTTGTTCTTGCCATGCAACGAGCTCTTGCCCAATTTGAGTTCTTTGTACCTTTCAAGAGTCATTCATTTCATGACAACAATGCTAAAACATGGCGATTGGCGGTGGCTGTGATGGTTTTATTCTCTTTCTCTACAAGCAACGGTACCACCATTGCCAAACAATGCAAGCATGCCACGGGATGGAAATGAAAAGCCACAGTATGGTTTGATTGGACCGGCTAGCTATTCTTCCCTGTCTTTCCTGTCCGGTACACAATAAATTTCCAAGCTACTTCTATTGAAAGCTATTGATCTACGTATGAAATACCTTACTACTAGACATTTTAATAAAATTACAGGATACTTGAATGCATGCAACTACTGGTTTCAAATTCTTATTTAAAAGTTGTATTCCCTATCTTACACGATTTTTTCTAGTAAATAAGAATGTGATTTTAGTTTAGGTTATCATATTGTAATGAAACTTACAAGTTTGATAATACTGTAATTAAGTTTCTTGTCTTTCTTTTTAGGTACGTACAAGCCGCATCCGAAGGATTCATAATGAGTTGGACGTAGTTATCTAATAAATTATAATGAAAGTAAGTTTAACTCAGATTTTAACCAAGTTTAAACAAGTATTATTTTTAGAGAAAGTCCCCTTATATGAATATTACCTATTATATTTATTGATAAAATTACTCTTATTCTTACTTTCATGATATATTCTTATAAGGTGGCATTCGCTTGATAAATATAATCAGGCAACCTTTCTTCAGAATTATTTTTCAAATCCAATTTAGTACTGGTTCACACACCATGATTTTTGGATGTCCGTTATTTTGCCTCTTTATTGATCTCATGAGATTGAACAGAACTTAGGCGAACACAATCATGTTGTTTCTCTGCACACAACATAATGTTTTCCAAGCTTCATTCAATCTACTGTAATGCGATTTATAAGAGAAACCAAAAAACCGGAAAGTTGTATTGTACACAAAGTACAGTAAAATTGGCAGGGATGGCTAAAACTGGACGTCCAAGAATAATGGTGTATGAAACAGGACAATAGTTGTTCAGCCAACTGTATTTGTATTCATTCATTGAGTTCTTTACGAATAATCACTCCAGGGATGAATTTATGAGAGTTGATAAAAGTTTGATTGATTCATGTAATTTGTCTCTTATTCGTACTTTTAATTTTCGTATAATCTCTTTTTAAATGTATCAGCTCTCATACCAATTTATAAGAAGTTTCAGTTGAAATTCATGACTAGCTTCTATTATTATTCCCCCTTATTTTTCAAAATACAGATTATTAAACTCGCCTAATGCACTTTCTCCAATTTGATCTGATTAGCACAAATCTTCCCAGGGCAGCTTTCACTGAATTAGTTTTTAATTTGTAATGATATTTTGTTAACTTTATAGGGTGTTCCCAAAAATGAAGTGTGTAATCACCGCCTTCATACTAGTCCAATTACGCCAACAATCAAAACAGCGATAAAAAATAACTTGCTAATTAAACGTCTTCTTCCGAAAGCCATTTTAATTAACTTTTCCAACTAGAGTCAATGAAGCATTGAAGAAGTTAACTTATCAATGCAATCTACAGAATAAGGTCACGAAGTTTTTATCGTTCAATTTCTTGTAGTGAAATTTAATCGTCGAGTTGGCTCAATCTGAGAAAAAAGTTGTTCAGAAATCTCTCTCATGAGCTCTAGACATGAAAAGAGAAAACGGCGAACGTCTATATAACCCACATTCGAAATAATGAGTCCCATGGTTGATTTAAATTTGAGTGTGCTCTACCTTTGTACGAAATACATTGTAATTTTGTCTTCTACGGATTTGTCGATTGTCTTGATTCATTGTTTCGGTTGATAATGATCTTCTACTGATACTCTTACTGAGAATACAGAGTTATAATGATACTCTTGAGTTATGTTTCGAGACTGTGATCTTCGTTTTAAAGATAAAAAATTTGTAACACTTGGGTTGAAGCGTTGAAGGTGATGAAGCGTTTGAGTAAGAAGAATGTTTTGACTTTCTCTACAATTTCAAATGTTTCTCTACAATTTCTTACTCTATTTTCGAATATTTCATGTATATTTTATGACTATATTCAACTGTTATGCGACTAATATTATTGAATGTGGAGAAATTGTTCAATTGCTGATACTGAAGGTTCAAAATAGATTGAATATATTCTTCCAATGTTCTGAAATGATTAATGGTTTTCATCTTTTCTTATTGAACATTTCATTCTTATAATTAAGTTCAAATTTTCTCAAATGAAATTCATAGATAAATGCACAGATACTAGAACACGTACTCGTATTCTAGTATTCGTAGATTAAAGCAAAAATATTAAAAAATATTGCCTACTCTCCTCTTAGGATGTATCTAGGACTCCATCTAGGATCGCTTCTTTTATCGATTATCTAGTGTCAAAGCTATTATCGATGATCGAAGCTCCGACATGAACGCACCTTCAATCATATTAATTTGTTCTAGTAAAATAATGGAATAGATAAAATTCCAGATCAAGACCAATTTTTCTCTTTATTGAATCATTAGAACACATCTGTGAATAAACAATGTTTTTAAAATCGAATTTGCAAGCAGTAATCGTAGTCACACTCATTAGTTTACAACAATATTCAAGATTCTTTTGCCAATTTTCCTGCTTCCTATTGGCGCAAGGTCGTTCATTGACAATCGCTCATGACCTGGAATCGGACGCAGGATTAAAGTTCGGTGGACTCTCTCGGAAAGGAAGGAGTTCAAGTAGACACTTGTCTAGACCAAATGGCGCGAATCCATTGAACGATGTGAGTGTGCGGTTGCCAATGGTTACCGCTCAAGTGGGACGTGGAGAGGAGAGAAGGAGGAAGGGAGAGGAGGAGAATGAAGAGAGAGGAGGTGAAAGAAGAGGGAAGAGTGAGGAGAGGTAAGAAGAGAGAAGAGTTGGAGGAAGTGAGGATGATAAAGAGGATGAAATAAGGAAGAGGATGAAGAGAGAAAAGAAAAAAGTAGAGGGAAGAGAAGGAAAATAGGAGGATGAAGAAGAGAAGAGAAGAAAGAGGATGAAGAGTAGAAAGAAGAGGGAAGAGCAGAAATAAGAGAGTGCCTTTCTCTCGTTTGCATTTGGCGACGCTGCAAATTTATTGCTTTCAATGTAAATGGTAATCGTCGGCGGCATATTTGCAGGGTCGATCGATGGCAGTTTATAGTCTGGTCGAGCAAAGAAGACTTCCTGCAAGATGGAAAAATCACTCCAGCTTAGTCAATATTGATTCAAAAATCATGTATTCTGTCTCAAATCATAGAAACTATTCTACTCTACAATTTGAGACCAAATTTATCATTTTTGAACCAATATTGATGGAGTTGGAGTCATTTTTCCATCTTGCCAGAATGTCTTCTTCGATCGACCACACTATATTAGGGCACTCACCCTCGTCGCCAATTCATGCCAGGCCGCTTGAGAACTTGTGCCAAAATTTAAAAAATTATGGGACTACAGAAAAAGTAGTATTTTAACAGTCTCTCATATTCATACCTGCTTTTTATTGGTGGGTGGGGAGACCTTCTGAGGTTAGTGCCACTTTTACTAATAGATAGTTCCGTTAGAATAATTATTGTAATTTACTGTTCTCAGTAGAACAGAATTCTTCTTCTATTATTGTTACTAGGAAATTATAATCTTGATTAGATTGCTTATACTCAGATAATATTATACTCATCTATTTCACTTTCCATGACGAACTGCTAGTTACGTAATTGATATTTGAATCTTTTCGATTATTTGAATTTTAAAGAACTCAAACAATAAACATAGTTTTAACATGTATGAAAATCAACAATGTCGCCCACTTTCATTCAATAACCATCAAATCATCCAATCAAAACAAATAATATCAACTGCCTTCTTCAAATCAATGCTCCATGTCCATATAGACTAGTAGACTAGATTACTAGACCCTTATAAAACATATTCTATACTTTTCGACTGCAATGTCGTAGTATTAATAGTTAAAAAATGAGATAATATAATATTTTATTATTCGAAATTGAATAAATCAATAATTTCGAAGGCCTTGGAGTTTTCTAAAAAGAATCAATACTGGTTTCATCTTTGTAATCCTAAATTCAGCCTCCAAAGCGAATTTTAACATTATAAGGAAACACAATACGTTGCTTATCCATCATATTGCCAATTTTGTATTGACTCAGTAAATGAATTGAATGGAATTATGTCTGTGTTACCCAAATACAAATGAATGAATATTTAATGTATTAATGAACTGGAGCAGTGATATGGATTAGGTAAATGCCACTAGACGATATTACATCGTCATCTTTCCAATTTTTTTGCACATCTATGGTGGATATCAACGTGAGCAAATTTAAACTCCTATTTCGTTTTATTCAGCTCAAAGATGTTTCTCAGTTTCTATAGCAGTATTATTTGTTGGAATGATTTATTTGTCAGAATGGGAGTAAGCTTTAGTAGTGTAATAATACAAATCATTCCTAACTTATAATTTTACTGATTCAACTCACATTTCTACTACAGTTCTTTCAATTGTTTCATTACTCCCCCACTCCCCATCCTGTTATGCGAGCAAAGTTACGTAATGCACAATCTAAGCTAAGAAGCAACTGAAGTGCATAAAACGATGTACCTTCCATTAAAAGCAATCCTTCAAAGTTTGAATTATGAACGAGTTGAAACAGAAATGGATCAAGTCAAGATTATCATGCGTCACGAAAAATGAAAACAGTAAACTACAAGTATCTTGATGGAAACAGAAACAGTGAACTTCAAGAAACTTTATCAAAACTGAAACAGTAAACTTCAAGAAACTTAATCAAAAACTGAAACAGTAAACAGAAACTGACAAACGATGTCAGATTGTCAAACGGAAGATAGTCTATCTGTCAGCTATTATCTTGACCACCTGTAGAGGATTGAGATTGGGTAATAAAGTGGAGGAGTGGGAGTGAGTGAGAATAGCAGAAGCAACGTAGTATGACAACAACAAAGACAAAGTCGATGATGGAACAAAAACAGGATACTAGAAGACCGGTACTAGTTTTACGCATGGAAGATACTAGTTCCAACTTCCTCAATTGTCCCCTCACTCTGTAATCACCTCCGTCCACTTTTTCATCAACATTTATTTCGCTTCTGTTCTTCCCCGACTAGTATTTGAATGCATTTTATCAAAATGCGATGAGAGCTTCTGTTGCATTGAGAGAAATCATTCAGACATTTTGATTACCCTCATTTACCTGATAAGCTTGAAGAGTTAGCTATATTTTTATCTGAAGATGTATCCCGGTTAAAACTACTTCCAAGAGGATACAAAATTCCATCAACTTTGATAGAATAATTTCGACTCAATTATTTTCCTGGATCCTGAATTTCAAATCGTCGTGTCCACATGTTTATCGATGGGAATCGATTGAATCATATTGAAGGGAAATCAATCAGTGGATGCACGTCTTAAAAATGTTTGGTCGTTTTTATGTTTTTTCTCTCAATATATTTCACCTAATTAATCTCTCTCGCCTCTTCAAATCATTTTTGAAAACTATGAATCAAGTTAAAGATGCACAATAACACTTCAAAAATTGTCATAATAAACAATATACGCTCTTACAGATTCCTTATTCCTTATACAAAAAGAAATAGTTTGCTCGTGTCCAATCTTGAAAACCCGAAACAAGCCTCTTATTTTCAGTAGCATCCCCGATTTTATATCTAAAAACTAGAAAACGGAATTTTGAGTTCGTGAATCTTGTTTGCATGTGAAGAGTACTTAGTGTTTACTCTCGAAATATAAATAAATCTCTGGAGCATGCTACTTTGTAACACTGACCTGTCCCTGTCAAATTAACAATTCAGTTAACGTGTCGCATGCTTGCCCGTTGGCTTCCCTCTCGCACGCCACTCTGAGGTATTATTTTTGGAAACAGTTGAGCCAACTGTACAATACAGCACCGTTTTCAGTATCAGTACTGTGTTAATGACGTCATGTGAATAAACAAGTTCACATCGGAATTAATCGAGCACAGTGAATTGGCTCACTTTCAAGAGTAGAGCATCAGTAGTCTCCTTGTGTTCGTGTGAAAATGTTCGAGTTAACAAGAGTTTGTAGGCATATAAGACTACAAGTTCTTTATTTTCTGCAATGAAGGCTGATTTTTCAAAATGAGTTATTTTTAAACTTGAATAATGTGCTCGTATTCTCAGCGAATTTTCAGGTATGACATGTATTGAGTTTATTTGTTATTAGTTTTATTCGTGGTTTAGATAGAAAAGTTGACTGATTTTGGAAAAAAACGTATCGTGAAAATGAGCACAAATAGAAATAGAGATCTATTCATTGCCATTTGTTTAATGAACACAAATAGAAATAGAGATATATTTATTGCCATTTGTTTCATGAAACATCAGCCATTGTCACAGATAAATTGAACATCAAACAATTCCAAAACTCCGCGGTTATTATACTAGGGAAATAACATGTCTGTCTTTTGTGCTCCTGTATAACATCTATTGAAGAAATACGTTTTATCATTATTAATTAGTTAAAAGTGATAAGATAGGATGCATAGGTGAGTGATGCGAAGCTTGATAATCAGTTATTGAACATTGTAGAATGGACATTACTGTCCAAACTTCGCCATGTCATTGGAATGAAGAAGTAATTCTATATTTTAAATCAAATTTATTTCAGAATTCTGTCAACTATAATATTCATTTCTTTTAAAGACAAAAACATTCAAAAAAATATCATAATTCAGCATTGTGACTCATACCAATGATTCTTCTGATTTGATGGAAATAGGAAATTTAAAAGTAAGCGATTATAAGCGATTGGAAGAAGACAGAATAATTAATCTGAATGTAATTGCATCTAAAACTCAATCACAGTCTAAACTGCCGTAACAATAATCACGCTGATGAGTTCATCGCGGTTTTTCCTGCTTTGATTAATCTCCGGCAATTTGCAATGAGTCTTTTAATGAAGGCAACACCTAGAATTTGATTCAGGAATGAGTTTCTTGCTCCTGCTGTTGTTGAAGTGGAGATGAATTCGAGCTCAAAAATTAAAAAATTATTAATTCTCGCCATTTTTCTAACTTTATCTCTTTCCCCTCTTCCTGTCTTTCTCTTTCTCTCATTTTCTCCCTTCCACTAATTTTTTTTTCATCACCCTCTTTCTGTCTGTATTTCCTTTTCCTTCCATTTTTGTGGCACAACAATAAATGAATATGCCATTGAATCCAGCGTCCGTTGTTTATGATCAAGTCTCCATTGTCTTCGCGCTATTCTTTCCAACTACTATTGAAAGCCAATTTGAATATTGTCGAATTTTATGGAGCGTGAAATGATGACTGAAGCTACTAGCAAGAAAATGTCGGAAGTGCTTCACGAAAAAGACTTTTCTGTTTTCACTGTGCTTTTTCATAGATAACGGATCTGACATTACAGTGTGAGTTTAACTGCTGCCTTACTGAAGATTCAAAGGTCTTCTAAATGTCCATAATATGTGTCGTATGTTTATTCCTTATAAAAATTCAATGATTTAATTCAAATTCCATTGATACGATATCAAACAAATTTGCTGAAAATTTCCGAAATAAAATCTGTTTCACTTCAGTTCAACAAAGTAAGAAATGTTAGTTATCTAAAAGTTGGATATTCAATTCAATTCTATACTTTACATATTTTGATTAGATTGGAAAATTTATTATTTGCTAAGTTGAGCTTAGTTTAGCCCAGGTTTTAATGAATAACTGGAGAATGAGAAAATTGTTTTAAAAATACCAACACGAGGGTAATACTAATACAGTAGATTGAAACTACAATTTTACTGTAGTTACTAACAAATTAATTCTCGGAATGTACAATCAATATTACATTGTTACAAGCTTGGAGCATAAGAGTTCTCCTCTTGTTTGAAGTGATAAATTACTTTACTTCCCAGTATTTTCGGAAAATTTTGTTCTACGAGAAATACATTTTGTTGTTCTTAATACTTTTCCGTACTTCCATCAATACTGAGGGAAACTTTTCAATGTTACTTTCAGTCGTTTATCATTGTCAAAACTATGTATAACAAGAGTAGAGTTTTCCTCAAATGCCCTCGCATTTTCCATTTCCAAATTGAATCCAGTGGTATAGGGAGCAATGTAGTTGAGGCTATTGATTTTTCAAGTTATGAACGAACTCTCATGAGTTAGAATGGAGTAGCCTATACAAGCTATTCTAGGATTGGTTACTATTTCTATACTGGTTACTTTTACAAAATTCTTCCGTGACTCTACATTTCGATGTGGTCGGTGGTCCAGTACTCGGACTAGGTCAATGGTTCTGCCAATTTTCTATGAATTCCGCGTTTCCATCAGTTAAATTCTTGCTGCATTGCAACTTCTTCCCACATTAACATGATGTAATAACAGGGGAGAGTTTGAGATCACTGGATACAATCATAAATACAAGATGTATTCGGTATTTTGATCCGCATACTAAACTCAGTGTACTTTAGCTTACGGCAGATTTCAAGCGATACAAGAATGTAAGCTATACAAGATCCAACCTAATGATACGCCTATACTTTCTGTCTCGCATTCATAATAATTATCATACTTTTCCCAATAACTCTAATCGATTACCCGTTCATTATATCATAGTAACTGCTTGGAGCTCCACTCACTATTGCATCATTTGAATATACCCATGCGTGGTCCAGCCCTGATTTACTGTTAAAGATTCTAAGGAAGCTATGAGAGTATCGTAGCAATATTATTTTTGAGAGAATTTAGTTTTTCTCGAAGTGATTTGAACATTTGATACATTCTCTACTTATTCAAATGAATTTCATTTCCATTTTCGAATGAAATCTATATAAAACTATTATTAACAGAACATCTTTTTTACTATGCGCCTTTATTTACTCTTATTTATCCTGGCCCTTATAGGCTATTATTCCGATGAATAGAATCATCTCGGCACTCCAAATTTTTAACATTTGCATAAGAAATTCAATAATATTGTATTGTGATATAATATAAACCTTTAAATAGTTATATAAAAAGCAGCTCATTAGTAATACAGTACATCATTTGAAATTAATCGTTTGTTCGGGATTTAGAACTAGTGAACTGGAAAATTCAATAATTTGATACTCAAACTCGGGTACATCTCATGATGCTAAATTTAATTTATGATTTATTAAATAAAAAGTTTGTTTTTATTACATAACATAATACTGAGGGATTTAGCTATTTCTTTAGCGTTACTTGAAAGTCAAGTGACTTTTGACCCTCTTGTCAAAAAGATCACGAAAATCCAATTACCTAGCATTGGCCGTCTCAGCCTACAGAAAATTATAGGGGACTTATTGATTTTGTTCTGAGTTTTAGCTACGTTTGAACTTTCGCTAAATTCAATTGGATTTTCTTAGAGATTAGGAGATCTCAATGATAAATTAGTTTTAATGTGTCAGAATATAATCTACTGTATAATTACTTGCGGCGAATATCAATTATCAACCCTCGGGGACATTGTAAAGAGTGAACAGTCAGAGAATTATTCGTTTTAAACGAGAAATTAAATCGAGGTTGGTTTCCTATTTGTATTCCCCTACATCATTTAGCTCCACCCATAGACAAAAAATTGCATCAAGGCTTGAAATAATTAATTTCCTATGCAGTGTTGAAACGCTAAAATTTACCGAAAAAGCAGGCTCACTTTTGAAAAATGCTCCACATACGAAAAACGTTTTTAATAGCATTTCACTCGATAGAAGTTGAAGTATTGAAAATTAACTTATTAGAACAGTTTGTTGATAACACTGTACTGTGTGATTTGTTTGTTTCTTTCTTCTAAGGAAATGGCGTACTCTAGAAATAGAATTGATGAAATGAAAGATACGTTGCGATGAAGCTCTGTCATTGGAGGAGACCTGTTACTCCCTCTTTTAATACTGGCAGAAACTGGCCAATGAGAGTCGAGCATGAGCGGAAGTTACTAGCATATTATTTTTTGTCGATAGATGGCGTTTGCTGTATTATTCCTTATTATCGAATTGCAATACAAAAAACTTTGTTTTTAACTTCAATCTTCAATACTCCTATTTCTCCAGGATAAAAGCTATAACGCTAACGTTAAGTAGTTTTAGCGTACAGTACTAGATCTACTCATATTCTCAATCGTATGGCCTGAAAATTATTAGGAGTTGATACTTTTTCCAGCTATAGGCCTATAGATTATATCCAAGCTTGTTCTAAACCAGAGTTCAGCATCATTTTCCGCTTCTGCCCATCTGAAAATTAAAATTAATTCCATTTAAAGGAGAGGAATTCAAACTACTGTTCGTAGTTTCAGATTATTCATTTTCCGCTTGCTTCTAAATGAATCAAATTTAATGAACCATGATCATTAACGGTATTGGATGTAATACTGATTTTGATTTAACGTGAAAGATAGAGAATAGAGTGCATTCCAAGTAGGGAGTTACATCAAAGTATAGTTCTGTGCTAGAGTCCGTCCTCAAGCAGTGGACTTCATTGAGTGGAACCACCACAGTACTAGCATGCTTGTCGAGCAAGCAATTATGTTAATTGGAATAGGACTTTAAAAAGAAAGACTGGAGGTCTTTAAAAGGTCAACTGACTCAGTTCATTCTTGAAGGACCTATCTGGCGGGTTGTTGTCGGTCTGTCCATTTTAGATTTTGAAGTAATTGTGCGCTTAGGCCTACAAAGTTCTGAATGACTCCATTCAACTTCAACAGTAGGAGATCCATATCTTAGAATTACAAATTGGATATTCAATCATGAATCATAGTTTCATACTCCTGTATTAATACGACTAGCATTAGTAGAGTTAAGTCTTTCAAATTGAAATTCAGTGTGATTATTATTTTTGTTCTATGATAATATTTCTTTCAAACAAAATTACAATAAGTAAGACCATAAAAAAATAAATGACTTCAAGGTTGGGATGTGTTGGAGAAAGTGAAAAGTGGAAGAATAATAATTATACCTAGCCAATAAGTTCCTTGCTAGTCAAAAAATAATTTTGTTTTCTTCCTATTCTAATGGATTTATCTCTCTATAACACTCGTATAATATTCACCTTGCTTGTTGAAACTCAATTAGTAAACTCAGTTCCAAAATAATTGAAAAAATATTTTTATAAATTCTTTATTATAATAATTATACTATCTTTCTTTCTTAATATTCATTTAGTTATCTCTATCATTATATATTATCTTCATTTTTGAATAATTTAATTCATTTTACTTTGAATTGATTTGTAATAGGTAACGGAAATAGTATATCGCAACAGAAACGGATTTTAACTGGAATTCTCACAAGTCTTGTTAACCTTGGATACTCGGATTTGCAAGTGTAACCCAGCAGCAGGTTTTCTAACTAATTGATACTGATAGTATGCAAAGTTCAGAAAGGAAAAGTTTACATTAGAAAAATATCTCTAGATAGCAGAATTAAGTAGGTTACCCTGTTACTAGAATGAATATAGCAACATCCGAATTGAAAAAAATGATTATAGGTATTTGTTGATTTTCACAATGTGAAATGGTAATTAATAGATTCGGTTAATATAATAATGTTAATTCAAGGTCGTCCAAAAAGTCAGTTTGATTTTTTCCAAGTTGATTCATGTTATAGTTCTACCAGTATCGAACTTCCCTAAATTTTAGTGATACAGTAAAAGCTATTACTCTAATACAGTTTTTTCGACGAACAAGTTGGCATGTTTGAAATTATTACGGCAATCAATGTGAAGTCACTGTAGTAAAATGTAAAAAGAAAGTCCATGCTGTTTAAAATGTTTGTTCTTTTTTCATTCGAGGCAGGCTGAGATTGAGGTTGCTGATGTCTGAAAAGACGAAAAATAGATAAATTCAGTTTTGAACGTAAACTATGGAGTGATTCACTAACTTCCTTCAAGGAAAGCAGCTCGAATAAAATTTATGTATCGGATCTCATCCTTGCATAAATATCACTGACACATGAGTTCCCATGTACCCCATTTCAACTATCAAACTTGAGATATGTGGATAGCATTAGAAAGAGAAACCCTGTAAAATTGAAAAGTAGAGCACTTGGGTTGAGTTATGGAGGGTCAGTGGGGTCATATTCAGGTCTTGAATTTATAATAATTTAGAATTCAGGTCATATTTCTTTCATACAAAAACTTCTCTTGGCTATTTTGGTTATTTGATTTGGCAAACATCTTAATCATCAAAATCCATATTATCAATGCTTATTTGTATAATATGCGTTATAAATATAATACTGTAATGTAAACATTTATAATAGTCCCGACCCACTGCAATAATACAATTTAATTTTTTAAAAGTATGTATTTACAGCAATATAGACTTTTATTTAGGTCCTACCTATACTGTATACTGTATTCATATAATATTAGAGAATAATTTAATACAGTATCGTAACATAACCTATTTTAGCAATAATAACCCACGAGGACATTCTTGCAGTGGACATCCATAAAAAAGTGCAACCTAATGCACTAGTCCTACTAGTCTTAAACCGCGATCAGTAATTATAAGATCTAGCCACCAACCACAAAGGTCATCAAATGATGTTAATTCCTTCACTTCCTTTTTAAAAAATGTAAACAACAGTCGACTAGTATTCTGCCTTCATTGAGATTGAAATATCAGAATAGGGTCTCAATTTATCATTAAGAATCTACTGATCAACAAAAGTAATTGTTTAAAATATTGTTCTACTTCTATAGCCTTGTTATTTGGCCTTTGTACACTTGCCATTCTCGTTTTTATATTACAATGTAATTCATTTGATTATTTATTTTCTGTTCAGAACTTTTTTTTAAATAGACTTCAATCAATCAATTTGCTATTTATTGCAATGAATAACATATAGATACATGATTTGCACACGTAGGGTGACGATGTCAAATTCAAGTCAGAGAACAGTTCAAACTCTAAAATGAAAAGACAATTAAGATTATACAGACAAGAGATGTCTCGATTTCTTAATAAATCAGTGGTTTGACAACATTTTGTCTTTTCATTTAAAATGGATAACGACCACAATTATCATCTTCATAGCCTCTCTGAAAGTGAATTTATATATTTAGTTGAATACTGAAGATAAAAGATTCTTATTCATGAAATGAATTACAAAAGCTCTGTAAATTTGAAATTTTTAGTCAACAAAAATTTCAGAATTATTCATCACATTCAGTAAATCATTCTATTACAAAAGTGTTACAATGATTTCAATAAAGTTTCTTTACGATAGAATATGTTGTAGCTAATTAACTTTTTAACTACTGGATATAGTATAGCTCAAAAGATTCATTTTTGAAGCTCAATTCATTGTTAGTTTCAACTGTAAAGTTCCTTCTTCACTATTTCTTTATCAAACAAGAATTACAAAATATTAATTTCGGTTTATTTGTAATTTCAGGCTCCGGTGGAGAGCAGGATCCCGGTTCTGTGCCAGGCTGGAGGCGGCAGCCTTGTGGTCGGGGGCGGTGGCAGTGTAAAGGCGGCAGCCAGCCGACTGTCTCGTCCGCTGGCCACACTGTCGAACAAGGTGCGCGCCCACCTGGGGGCGGGAGGAGGAGGCGGAGGCGGCACCCCGGCCGCTCCCTGCGCCCAGAACGATGCAGCGGCGCCGCCCCCCGTCTCGTCGGCGGCCTGTCGACGCTCCGAACTCTCGCTCACCGAACTCACGCAGCAGCAGGAGTGGCTGTTTAGGTATTATTCTATCATCAGTTCTATGTTTAGTTTCTAAAATGATTGAATGAATTAAGCTTTTTCTATGAAATTTTTCATTTTAATTTGAAAAACACTAGAATTTCACATTACTAGCACATACAAAAAACTTATGCGGACAGTAATTGAGTAAAATGAATGACAAGGCAAGAGAACTGAATAATTTCCATCATATTGGATATTATTCGGACATTCATCATATTGGATTTGATTTCATGCTTCAAAAATGGAGAAAGAACATTATTATTATTAAGCGTGGATAAGAATTATTTGATTATGCAGTTTAATAATAATAATTGAAAAACTTTATGTGTCGTCAATAATAATAATAATAATAATAATAATTTTTTTTTTTTTTTTTTTTTTTTTTTTTTTTTTGAGGGTGATGCCCACATGGGCTCTTGGGCCTGTGCGTGGGTAATGGGAAGGATGATGATGAGAGATGAATGGACCTACTGCTTTAGGTGGGTTCCGAACCACCGGGAAGCGATTTTTGAGGCTCATGAATTGAATTCAGAGGAGCCGGTCACCGTTACAACAGTGGTGGTAGAGGCACGTCGCTTATCTAATCTCACCGATTAGACGCTCTCTACCACTGGGACAAACCGCTTCCCTAAAAATTAATTTATTAATTTATTAATTTATTTATTATTTGGATCTGGAGTCCCATTATTTTTATGGAAAGTTCCCATAATATCAATCTTAACTCTACAAACTTAACGGTATTCATTAATTTAAGAAAAAAATCAATCTTAAACTTTTTTACAGTTTTAATTATTTTTTCTTACTCTGCTTATTGAAATTAGGGCTCAAAACAATAATTTTCATTCATCCTTCTCCTCTTTCATTAGTTCAGGGAAGAAAAATTCTGAAACTTTTCCTGATCCTGAATTGAGTCACAAAAATAATCCAAGTATTGTGACTATGTCCACATTTCAATTCAAAGCAAAGATTTCCACAAGTCCCATTAGAAAAATAATATTCTACTTCAAATATCCAATCTTATAAATAATATCGGAAAGCGGTTTGTCCCAGTGGTATAGAGCGTCTAATCGATCGGTGAGACTGTGATCACTGGTAACCGGTTCCTCTGAATTCAATTTATGAGCCTCAAAAATCGCTTCCCGATGGTTCGGAACCCACCTAAAGCAGTAGGTCCACTCATCTCTCATCATCATCCTTCCCATTACCCACTCACAGGCCCAAAAGCCCATGTGGGCATCACCCTCAGAAAAAATAAATGTATTTCATAATCTCAAATCATGCAATCTTTCATAATCTTTCAAATATAATATAGCATATTCCATAATCTTTAATATCTAATGTTACCTAATCTGTTTTTCTGAAAGATTTCTAAAAATCTAATCTTATTTCATGCGCTACCTTCTTCAAATTGTCGGCTTACTTGGAAAATCTAACAACTTGTTAAAATATTACCCTTCGTGGGAAAGAAAAATATCATCTCATATCGTCTACAAATAAGAATACATCATCTCATATCCTATATCACTATGTTTTCTTTGGAGCGTAGAAATACTATAAGATTTTCTCTATTATGTTTCTAGAAAAACGGCACTACAAGATGACACGCCCACCATGTCCGGTGCCAGCAAGCACAGCTCGTTCGAACTGGACGAGAGCCTCGGCATACTGACACCGGACCAGATGGCCGAGTCACCCCTTTGCGAGGAGATGCCTTCACTGCTGCTGATGAGCGACGACTGCTACCAGGAGCAGGAGTACCAGGAGCACGACCAGGATCGCTACCAGGAGGGTTACCAGGGTGACGGCGAGTGCAGTCGGCCGGCCAGTCCTGGCGAAAAGCCGAATCCGATGACGGATTCCGACTTTTTTACGGAAAGCGATGCTGACATGCATGAGGAGTTGCAGTCGGCGCTTAGTGGTGATAGGAAGGCACAGGTAGAGTGTAAATCATTATTTTGATAATTCCAAATAAATTTTATGATACTCGAAACAATTTGATATAGATAATTCCTGCTTCAGATGTAACATGGTTGAACCAGTGAATATTGAGTACTTCCTCTTCACTGGTTGAACCATGTGGGAGGGAAGCACACATAAAAATCATTCAGTAATGCGTACGGAGGACAGCACGCATGGAATAAGAATCATTTTGTAATTTTGAAGCCAGAATAATAAAGTATGCAAAAAGTGAGACAAAAAACTGATCTTCAAGGAAATATCATAGCATTTAACCATCAGGCTTAACACATTTATATAAAATTTTATTCTGATTTTGTGGCATGATTCAATAACTTTTAGACGTGAGAAGTATGGATTTGAAGAGAGTTCCTCTTGTAAAACTTTTGAAACTATAGGCTTAACAATTTTCTCATGACTATGTTTTATTAACGCTGGAAAAACATATCCTCAATAATACAACCATTTGAAAATTATTTATTTAACAATTTGATAAAAATATTAATTGAAAAATACAGTTTTTTTTGTTAAGACACAATACTTATAAACATAAAGTAGATTTCTACAATTATTTCCGCTTTTCATCCCATTAGAGCTATCTAATCATTATGTACTTTCTATTAGATTAGAATCCTTTCATTCCTTTTATAATTATGTAGTGTACCGTACATGAAATTATACAAAACTAGGCCTACTGTTATGATAACAGTTCATAAAGTTTGTAATATTTTTTATTTATTTCAATTTTTAATGAATTACATCACGTATATTGTTCATGAACTAATTTGCAGAGGCAATAAACGTTTTTTCTTAATTGAATTTATAGTGATTTTAATACACATGTTTGACGCATGTGCAGGTGATAGACGGCCGACTGTACCAGCAGGCGCGCTGTCCCAGCTTTCTCGCCGCCGAGGAGATGGACTCAAGCGGCGTCTACTCGGACACTGACCGGACCCCGCGATCGGACACGGACCGGACACCGCGATCGGACACCACGGACCGGACTCCGCGCGCTGATCAGGAAGAGTTCTCTCCTGCCAAACTATCCAGTATGATCATGGAGCAGGTTAACACCATTAAGAACCTCGTGGTCTCCGTACCCATGGATGAAGAGGATGATCCTGGTGAGGTGCCCGTCGAAGCCATGCAGCAGGAGGAGGCGAGCGTTGGTCAGGAGGTGCTCGATGAACGGGGGACGATGGAGGTGAAGGAGGACAGTACGCAGCCGAAGGAGGTGGTGGAGAGAGTCGAGCACAAGGAGGCCAAGAGTCCGGTCACTCAACAAAGGTAGCTAAACTGTTATTGAATTTTTCATTATTGAATAATTTTTTTGAATTTTGAACTGAAACGCTAAACAAATAGCCACTCATTGCAGATATATTTTGTACAATTTTTATAGTCATTAATTAAAACTGAACTCATTTTTAATGTATCATTATTATAGCCATTAATTTGATGAGATATTTTTGTCAAATAAGCATAAAGGCTTTGATACAAAACCTTTGTTTGTGATGTTACAAGCATCTATTTTTTAAAAAGGAAATTTAATTAAAATGTATTTTTTCTGTGCACCGGTAACTTGATTGGATAGAGAGATGAATGAACCAAAAGCTTAAGTTGGGATCCTTCCATAGGGAAATGATTTTGATGTTCAGAAGTTCACACAAGTTAATACACTTATTACATGCAGTGAAATACGGTTTTTTAGAAAAACAATAATTATTATTCTGTCAATAAATTACCCTTAGAATGGAAAATATTGCTCTTCGAACTTCAAACAAATTCCACTTATAACCTACAGAGAAGTTTAAGTAAAACTAAATTGACTAACATTTCTTAATCTATCGCAATTTGAATAAGTGGATATTAGCTTCTACAAAATAGTGGTTTAGTTGTGATGTTGAATACGATTTAAAAGACATATAATCTTGTGTAACTTCTTGAAAGTGATTTTACTTAATTCATTAATAAATCATTCATTGAATAATCTCAAATTAATTCATTCTTATAATCAACAATAGGTTATCAAGATTTCTTTTTATCATTATGAGGAATGAAAAACCAGACGCTCGACCAAAACTTCTATTCCAATGTAGATTAAAATGTCCGAACTCAGAGGGCCCCTCACACAATTTTAACCATAAAAACACAACTCTAAAAATTATCTTTTAAAAACCAGAAACGTTGTTATGAAAGCTAAATTAACATTTTTAAATTTACTTTTTTCAATTAAAAATATTCCCAAATATTGAGTGAAACTTTTTTTTTCTTATTTCCAGCCGCACCCCATCTCGAGAAGAAGACACATCGGCTCCGGCGCTGAAAAAGCACAAGATGCCTAAACGCAACGTGGTGTCCAAAATTAAGACGATGATCTCTTCGTCGACAAATTCGTCAGCGGGAAAAGACAAGCCACCCGGGACAGAGGAGCGGCGAAAACGCGGGGGCGGATGCAGTCGATGGGATGCTGTTATGAACAAAATAGCACAGGGACAAGCTGAGGCCACCCAGAGACCCAGTCTCAAACAGGTCAAATCGAGGGTGTTTGCGGGACTACAAGTGCCGCCTCCGCCGCCCCCACAACGCAAGGCTATAGCTGCCTCCCAGCCGACGCCGCTCAAAGCCAAGAGGTCGGTGAAAACCAGTAGATTATACTCAAAACTCAAGTTGAAATTTATTCACGAAAAAACAATGTATCCGGAGGAGTTGATATTGCTATTGATATTATAGAAACGTTCCATAATATTTGAAAAATAAACGTCTATTTTTTCCAATTCTCAATTTAGTTATGTTCTAAAGACAATGGTTCGGTAAGAAAGTAAGAAATGAACCCCTTAGTCAAGCTGATTATGTGACCTGTGTCTGTGTGGTGTGAGGCCACGAAATCATTTTCATTGAATTATGAATTGACAAAACCTGACTATATTTTTAAATGTAGCATTCATCCACTATAATCAAGATATGCTATTGGGAGTAAGGTTCATCATTTTGCTCACTTCTAACATTTTATAATAATATTATCATAAACTCTTTCGAAAGACACCTTACTATTTAATAAATAATGTTTGAATGAATAAATAGGGAAGTTTTATTCTAAAAAAGCGGAATGTTACAAACACAATGTATATACACAAATTCTATAGAATAGTAAGCTGCTCCTCGCCTAGAACGAGTCTGTGTGTGTGGAGGGTTTACAGCCATGTTTTATAAAATCACAAAAGTCCAGGTATATTGTAAATAGTTGGATATAAACTAGTGGTCCTATGTATTGATTACAATAGCCACCTAGAACACCGTGCTGCTCAAACATGTGAGTGCATTCCTGAATTATAGATTACAGGACCTCTAGATCCCTAAAACCTATAATCTATTATGATGGTGAAAGAGATTTGATTCGTTTGAAGTGGTGCAGTTCAATTTCAGACTCTAAATTTCCAAACAATATTTATAATATAAATTATTAATTATAATTTGATTTGAAAATGTATTATCTATCATTGTTAGACTACTATCCTACTATTGATTATGAATAATTTTTTGTTAGAACTTCAATTGCAGTATTTTATATTATTCATTTATAATCATAGTCATATTTTCAATTGTTAATTCAATAAACTCAAATCATGATCCTTGGATTATTTTCATGAATTTATCGAAAAATTAGTAATGTATTCGGTGTTACCTACATGTGCGTTGTTTGTGTGCAGCAGACGTACGAGAACAAGAGGCTCGGAGTGCTCCCTGCAAACACCGACCAATGGCAAGTCACACAACAGCTCTCGGAACAGCTCCATCAGCGATCTCAGCAAAGCTTCGCCTCACTCAGTTCGTGAGTACCAATTGACATTCATATAGATTATTGTTTGAAAAATATTTTCCTATTAGGCAACTTGCCTAAAGATGACGAAGGAAGATGGTGAAGATTCTCCCATAAGCTTCCAAATTGTCAAGTGCTTAGATGTATATTTCATTTCCTTACCAATGACTAACTGTGTTTATGATTTAATTTCAAGTGTATGGGAGATCTTCAGCATATACGAGTAGGAAAATGAATTTGCTAGAATATCTACAATATGACTGGTATTTAGAGCGAAAATCCGAAAATCATGATCCATAAGCTCAATTTTTTTCTGTATGGCAAATAGTTATTTAATACTTATCGTATTTGATTTGAAGTTTGAGTCTCCTAGTATAGGGGAACCCCAGTATACAAGTAGGAATAAGGTACCTATATCTGAATTGTATATCAACAATATTACAGGTATTCAAAGCGGATATCTTGAACCGAATGATCTCCCTAAACAATAACAAAATTTCCATTTTCTAGACTTGGGAGTTTTTTGGGAAAAAATATATTTTAAATTATTTATCGGTATCGTGAAGCATGGAGCATGTGGAAAGAAAAATTGAATAGGCTACTCACTTAATCGAATTAGAATTTGAAGTCTGAATAATCCTTCTTATTACTTTCTGAAATTTACTACTCTTTTCTTTCTCAATCATGTCTATTTTTTAAAAGACAAAAACAGAAACTAGATCAAAACAATCACAGTAATCATGCCATATTGCATGTTGATGTCATGCAGATGCGTTGTCGGAGAGTCAGCTAAGAAAATCATTCAGTGAAAACTAGACTCCAGGCCATATACGTAATGCCATGTACCGTATCCTACTTTCTTTATGCTTCCATCAAATTTTTGTTTTTTGTTTACATTTTTGAGATTCTTCAGCTTTATAAACATGTTCATAAACACTTAGGATAGCCTAATCATTCTATTCACAGGAAAACAGTTTCATTTGTAATAAGAATTTTACAGTATTCTTTTGGAGTAGAAATTTCAAAATGGAATTCAAACACTATGATAACCAGCTATTCATCAAGAAATTTTCAAAAATTAATGGGAAATTGGAGACAAGTTTACATGAGGACTAATACGGTAGAAGGGCAACAGTACTTCTACTTTGTATATAAATACAAATGAAATAATCATTAATATTTGTGTAATAATTTCGATCTTATCAGAAAAGTAGTGGAAATTAGTTAATGACTTTATAAAATAAATGATTATACATGAGCCTGAATGAATTAATCAAATGATAACCAAGATTCAGTGAGATCTGCAGACTTTCATTTAGCAATTCTATCATTTCTGTAAAATGAAAGTTGATCAAATTTAAATTTTACTAAAATGTAAGTTATAACTCATCTAAAATTTAATGTCCTTGACTGGTGAGACAGGTATGAATTTAAAAAGATGAGAACTGATTAGTAATAAATTGATAAGGATAGCTTTATAGCTTACAATGTTATCAATGTATAGGAGAATATTTATTTTTTCATTAGACCTAGTTATAGGAATACTAATTACTAATCCTCTTGATTTTTCCAAAAATATTGCAAAGAATAGCTCTCAAGTATGAGGTTCTCGTTCTTTATCCCCGATTCTTGACATGAGCTTATTGAAATTCAATCCGATCCTTATGAGTAGAGGTTTCAGACTTTGTGGGAAATTTGAGAAGGAAGTTATTCAATATTTTTCCTGTGCTGTGTATGAGATAGTAGGTTCTGATCAATATCTTCCTTCTTGACAGCAAATGAGTGCTCTGCCATCTATTGAGCAACATAGCAAGCAACAATGGTTCTAGTTCAAAGTTTAGCCGATAGAGGCCGCAGGAGTCTGGATCCTGTGACGGACCACAATCTTATCTCTTGGTGATAATCAAATCCCTACCGCAACTATTTTACAATTTTTACTAAAATAATGCATTCGTTTTTCCAGATTCTAGCAGATCCTTGTGAACTGTAGTGTCAGTTTGTAAGGATCAGTTTGCGTTTTAACATAGGATATTTGAAACATTTGTGATGTTAAAAATTCAATATTAAAAATTGACAATCCATAAAGCATTCAACCTAAGTATCCGATATAATGCTTCCATTTGATGGCTAATCGATCTCTAATAGTCTAATTATTTAAAATAAAGTATAGTCGGTCCAAGCAGAGTAGGCATTCTAGCAAGAAGGGAAAATTACTCCAGCTCGTTCAATATTGGCTAAAAATGATGAAAAATGATTGTAGAACAGAATTTGTCCTACAATTTGAAACCAAATTCATAACTTTTGAACCAATATTGAACGAACTGGAGTCATTTTCCATCTTGCCAGAATGTCTTCTTTGCTTGGACAGACTATACAAGCCATTCTTTGCTCGATATTGGCTTTCTCTGTCGGCAAGTTTTGAACATCTATAGATTAACTTCCCTTATATTATAGCATTTATATTATATTATTCATATTTATATGTATTATATTATATAACATTATTTGAAATTCCGCACATTATTTTGCACGTTAAAAGGTTACATTTTAAGTTGGTATCTAATAAGTTTAATTGAAAAAAATATAAAATATTCCTTAATAATGACTCTTGGTGAGTGATAAATTATTCATTCTCTCACGAATGACGAAAAGTGCCACTAAACTCGAGGTCATGTCTAAAAGCATGGAAACGACATCACCTCAAAGTGTATATCCTCCTCCCTGTTCCCATTTCATGTCTCCTCCCACAATTCCATCCACCGGGTCCCTTTTTTCTTCCAGTCCCAAACTATGAATGAACAGCGGTAGCTGTGTAGAAGCTGGGACATTTCGGGAGTTGACAGGGAAATTTCTGTTCTTATGAGGGAATATTCTGATACATCGTACGTACAATCAGCTGCTGTTCAGATGATCTGGCGACGCCGGCGTCGTCACGAAGTATTGACTGGCGTCGTGGCCAGACGGGACGCCCTACCCCTATACTCCCCGTCCGTCCTAGTGAAAAAACCGTCCGCCATGTCTGGGGCTCGAACCCAACACCTTCGGGGTTTTCTACCGGTTGAACGATAACGGAAAATGACGTAAGGTTCCAGAACGTGTTGAAAATTTACCATGTTTTGCTAGATATTAAAGGGCCTACCAGCTGATTGTGTCTTTATTAAGGGTCTTATATGTGTGGTTATCTGGGGTTTAGGGTTTTAATGAAATAGGGTTTTATCTGTGTTGAGGGTCAAGTTTAAGAGAGGGCCGGCTGCGCCCTAACTTCGCCCTCCCAGATGAAATAGAGGCAGTCATTCTAATCTATAATCGTTTATTTTTAGTGGTAGAGTGGTCATTACTGTCCAAACTTCACCACGTCATTAAAATGAAGTAGTCATTCTTGCTATTTGATTGGTAAATTTGAGGAGGTGTAGAAATCAGGATGTCAATGAAAATTTCAATTTTGATTCAATTGTACAGTCAACAGTTGTACAAAAAGTTGATTAGCTAGTTGTACGTGAATCCAATTGAATCTAACCGCCGTGTAACGATGTTATCAATGCTACAATCCAAGTTAGATAATTGATCCCAATTTCCAATGTCTAATGACATCATTCTATGAATTGAGATCTGTGCAAATGCCAGACAGGGTTGTATTCGTTTATATGTGCTGTATTTGTTGTGTGCTTAGGGTTGTATTCGTATGTGTGTGTGATTCTGAGTCTTCTCGCTTTGCTCCAAAATTCAACTTAATTAATTTATTTTTATTCTTTGTCTCTCTCAACGATACTGTGAGTCGATTACTTGAAAGCTTGTTAAATTATCATCTAATGACGCCATTTTACATGGGGTTTCTTCTGATTCATATTCTTGTTATTATTGCGTATTTATTTTATTTTTCAGTTTGTCTAGGCCTATAGATAATAATTGTCAAGGAACAACTCAATCTCAACAACACTGAGTTATTCATTTATTCGGATAAAACAAATATAGGAGTTGTATGGATTTTTAGTCTATTAATTCAGCTTGAATGAATTTGATCCTTCACTACAATGAATCAATTCGACTTTTAAGTTAAACTTCAACTTGACTAATAGTTTAACTAAAAGTTTGACTTGATAGTTGAACTGAGAAGGATATTGCCAATATTCTTAGACAGACTATGCCTAAGAATCTTGGGATTTTGCTAAAACTCTTCAAATACTACAGCTATTGTTCATCAAGTACTGTATGATTAGGAACTGCACTGAGCCAACAACCTTGTTAACAGATTTTTCTGCTTGCATGTTGAATTTTCTGCAGTTGAGAAACAAAAGAATTTTTAAGTGGTTGAAACGTACTTCATAGTGGATGAGAAGCCTTTTTTGCATAACAAATGAGCGAATATAGTAAGAACCCATTGTCTAGGTTGTTCTTTTAGTATTCTCTCTCCTATTACGTTTGCATCATTCTCTAATTATTCTGGATTTATAGTTCAAGAAGATCGTTTAAGAATTCGTCTCTATTTTTCAGTGTAGCTTAGAGTTGTTTGAATTCACTTACCGTACTTTTGATGAAGTCATCCTTTGGAAGCTGTTCTAATTGGTTCAAATGGGAGTTGACACTGGAATGACGGAGTGAATTAGTCGACACCATTTTTAGAAGGTTTCGGGAGTACCTAACTCAATTTGAATGGAGCTCTTCTCCAATTGTTTGTCTAGAAAACATAGCTAAAAGAAGAACTGACTAATGGAACCATTCCGAAAATAGTTCATTTATGAACCTCGTATAATTTATGTAATTGCTCGTTTAACACGTAATAGAAGTATACTTTACCATACTGTAATAGAAATCTAACAATGATTAATAAATATCTATTTATTATTAAATATATAAATATATATAGAATATTATAAATATTAAAGGCAGTTTTTAAAAACTTGAAGCCTTGAAGGTTTGGTATTCACACTGCAGCATACAGTACGTTTTCTTATACAATATTCATATCCCTTTTTATCTCACTTCTATCTTATCTTCTTCTTATCTCATATCCCTTATCTCACTAATCTACTTGAGCTATGAAGTATGAACAAATGTTTAAAAATTTTATATGAATTTTACATAATTTGTCACTTCACTATTAAATATGTAATAGTGAAGTAGTAAAATAGTCACAATTACGAAAATTCCTATCTCTTTCAAGCTTCCCATTAACTCAAAATTGTTAGTATTGTATGGTTCCTCATACAAAATAGTTATTTGTGTAACTAGTGCGTAAAGTGAAGGATTGCTGCACGAGTGAAAAACGTTTCTCGAGTGCAGCAATAACACTTTATGCTCGAGTTACACATTAAATTTTTCCTACAGTTACCATTGGGCCTGTGTGAAAAGTAGGAAAAAGTTTCAAATGTGTTTTTTAGTGTAATTTCAAGTATTTTTCATCGCAATATCCTCAATTTATTTTGCCTTAGAAATCAATATAAGAATCATGTAAAGTACCATCATCTCACAATTTTTACAAATCCAAGATGGCGGAAATCTTGAGTTGGAACTTTCAATTTTAGAAGCCTACAATGTCCAATCTCATCTATTATCAGATAATTAATTTTATTTGAGTAATATGAAGTAATATAATTCAAACATTTCATCTATTCTATGTATCACAGTGACTATAGAATAATAAATTATTGTACTCACTGTACTTAATGGCTTTTGGGCCGGTATTGGACGGGCTGGGGCCGTTTTCCCGTCATGCCGGGGTGTCTTCTTGGCTTGGACGGGCTGTATAGTAGAGTGAATTTGAAATTGGCAACCAGCCTAGGCCCTTCATGGGCTGTTGAGCCAGACATACATACATACTCACTGTAATATTTACCAGTAAGTTATGAGCTTAAATCAGTATAAACTACTTTTTGAGACCTTGAAATATTCCAGGTAACTGATAAGTGTAAAACGCCCTTTCATACTTTGAATAATCATATTTACTAGAATTCAGCGCAAATTAGACTTTTTAAACACTATTTAATGTGACTGGAAGGGATTTAGAATCTTCTAGTTCACAATTAATTGAACTCATGGTTTTATTTTCATTGAAATGATAGCCTATATAACCTAATAGTGCTATGAATAACATACTTTCATGTAAAGTACTGTATATTATTCTTTCTGGAAAAATTTTGTTGCTTCATATCACTTGAGACAAAATATCTCATCAGTTCCAGCAGGTAGGCTTTTGATTGATGCAACCCGCGAGTGATTAGGCAATCTACAGCATAAGATAGAAGCTAAGCATAGAAGCTAACTGCTTCTATGTTAAAATTATGCAAGGTTACAATCGTATTGCTTATGATTCTCAGGACTTTATCATGCTTTTATGCAAAATTATTTAGTCGTCGGCTGTCACCTGCATTGAATAACAGAATCCTACTTTATGAATTAAGTGCAAGGTTCAAAGCTGAACCAGCCAACAATGAGACTCAATTGAACTGAAGCTGTAATTTAATGATAGTATTAAATAAGAATGTCGCATTTACTATGAATTCTATATCATGCATTCAACCACTTTCATTATACTGTATATTAACTTACATACATGGTAGTTGAAGTAGTCAGATCAAGTAAATGTGATCTGAGTTCATTTCATTTTAGCCTACGGTATTTTCAAAATCTCAGTAATTATGGTGCCAGAGTCTTCTTCAAAGTTGTATGTATTAAAGTATTAAGTTACTTTCACATTAAAAAATCATAATAATGTATTTCGCCACCGAATTCTGATAGCCTAAATTGAGTCAACTACTGTATGAAATGAACCAAATTCAAGATCAACAAATGACAATCATCTTACCGTATTCAAACAATTCAAGCCCAGATTCTATAACCAACAATATTGAACGGTATTCATAACATAAATCCCTAATCTCATAATTATTATAAAAGCTCTGAGAATAAATAGAACTTTTATCCCGTAACTTACTCACGGTATTGATATAAACAATAATGTAATGTATTTTGTATTTCATAATAAGTAAAAGAATGATTATTTTATATTTATGTTATTATTTTGTATTGCTGGGTTGGCAGCAGTGTGTGCCAACCGGTGAACAGTCTTTTATTTGGTAATGAGTACCTTATTACAAATAAAATAACCTAAAAAATTTAGACGGACGGTCTCGCTCGGTCTGACCGGGGTACTACCTTTTGGTCGCAATTCCAACTTGCCGCTACCAGCTGATCGACTCCCGTTTGGTCATCAGCCAGGGCTGCCGCCTTAATTTTGAATTCTAAATACGGAACATCCATTTGATACACTTACTATTTCGTGTTGTTAGGCTGCAAATCTGGAGTGTGTAAAAATTTTTAGGCACGCTAATTTTTACTTTTTCGCACGCTAATTATTACTAGTTCGAGAATGGACCGTTTTACACACGATTTTCAGTGCGAAAACTGCAATTTTACGAATATCTGTAGGAAAATGAAATAAGGATGAAGTAACATGTTTCAATCAAGGATTTATTAAGACAAGTAAAATTCAGTCTTCAATTCTAAATTTATCTTGAGATCCAATTCGAAAAGTTGTCATAAAGGAACTTGCTCGAGCAACGTGGAATGACAGAAAATGTTTTCTGCATTTTGCTAAACTATGTAGAAACAGAAAATATAGACTGAAACAGAAACAAATTATTTATGAGACAATGTCTTATAATTCTTTCCATTACTATTTACTAGTTACTGGGCCTTCTTTCCATCATAGGTTACATTGTTTATGTAAGCCTTCATGTCCTTATTTTGAACATGTTTGACTTCTTTATGGTTCTTGCTATTTGCAACGACTAGTTACAAATTTGTTACAATTTGATATGGTCGGTGTCATTTGTTATTATATTTATAGGCAGAGTTTAGTTTGTTTAAAGTAAAAATGTTGAAACATGTATTGTTGCAGTAGAGGGGTTCGTCAGGCGTAGGTGGTTAGTTCCGGGTTATTGAGAAACATGAGTGTTTATTTATTGAAGCGCATAGGGGTTGCGCTAGCGGATATTAACACTGCTTTGTAAACATTGTTTCTGTCGCTCGGATGAAAGGAGCAAAAGAGAGAGATGGAGTGGAAAGATGAGGGTGAGAGAGAAAGAAAGAAAATCGCTGATGCTTGAAATTACTTTGGGGGAAGCAAAAATCGACGCATATAAAACAACATTGACGTTTTATGATTATGATTTCCGTTGGCGTAAAAAAATGAAAAGTGTGATTATTCATGAAAATGGGTTGAATGTTGTGGAATTTTTATAAAACGCATTCTTCAGCTTCATTCTTGAATCTATAAATCTTCATATCTTTAAGTTCACCAAGGATTTTCCTGAAAATTCATGAATCATCTGTTGTTATAATATGGTAGTTGTCATTAATTATCTATACTTAATAATAATATTGTTACTTTTTTAATTTAGTCTACCATCTGGAATTTGCCGTTCTTTGAAAAAAATGTAAGATGGAAATTGGAAAGCAACAAAACGTTGACCAATCACGTGCCAGTAAACTTAGTTGCATGGCAACAGTTCACGCCCGTAATGCCCATTCATTGGCTGATGAGGGTCAATGACATAACACCATAATTATACAGACTATATTTAGATAAACCTTTCAATTTTTCTCACTCTTGAATATTTTAATTCAACTATTAGATAACGATTGATTCTTTATAGTATCCAAAGCACTTAATTCCTAAGACAGAAATCTTCTGTTGAAAAGATTTGCTACCATCGGAATAAAAGGCTATTATATCTCCATTTAAACGTTTTTACATCTGGACTTTGTCAATGGGAGTGCTGAAATGATTATTCGCCTGGTCTAATTTGTAGTGGAATTCGAAACCCGGTGAACTAGTTCTTATGGAAAAGAAATTAGAAGCTCAGATTGTATTAAAATGGTAGCAGGGTTCAAGAAACGTATTCCGTAAGTGAATGGCATTTGGGCAGTACATTGCTTGAAAATGTATTGCAGATAAAACTTCAAAAGGACACCGACCATTCGGTAAAGCAAATCGTTTCGAGGAGTCCACTCTTTCAATTATTTTTTACTAAAGTCTCTTGCATGTGACTTGAGTAATAACACAACACTACTTATCTGGAAACGTTATCAAGACAGAGACAGACATTGTTACATTAACATCAAATTAAATGACCATCAATAATTGACAATTGATTTAAAAAATTCCCTACTTGAATGGACTCAATCTATTCTCACCTATTGTTGAGTATCCAATTGTTCGAGAAATAACCAATCTAAGCCACATAAAGAATAAACGTTGAATCAATTGAATTAAGAATAATTAACAGTAATACGTTTACGAATGCATATATTGGTTGAAAAAAATGTCTTTAAACAATAGTTCAGGTATAAGTGATGCTAAAAGTTGGAAATTATGCTATATTTAAAATATGAATATGATGTTCTGATCAGACCGCATCTATTTCATCACTTTCCTGTCAACTCAGACATTTTAAACAAGGATAACTCCAGTAAAGAAATGTATCAAACAACTTAATATTATACACACGTAATAGAGACTGGATGATAAAATATGAACATCCTTTAAAGATTTCACTTATCTGTTCGGTTTTCCTGAGAAAGTGTTCTTTCACTATCACATCGCTGCCATAATACTGATAGCAGCTTGTCAGCTGTGAAACTTATTCACTCACTAGCAGAAAGTTATGCTACTGTAATCACGCTCTGTTTGCCATGGTTCAGGATTGATTAGAGTACTCTCATATCATCTTGTTCAGTATCCTTTCTATACTCATGAATGAAAGGTGCTATCTTGCTCTGTTCAAATAATTCAAAGTTAATTTCTACTTGAAGTGAATCACTTGTTTCTGTTTGTATGCTGATATTGTACATGGTTCCAGTTGATCCAAGATTATAGAGGAACATTTCGACTCCGATCATCGCTTGAGATTCATAGATTTGTTTGTTGTTGTTCATCCATTTTTTTTCACTAATAAATTGATTGAAAGAAAAATCTTTTTTCTTTTAATTGATAGATTCGTGCTTCTATATTGACTTTTTTAAGGCTTCTGATGTGTTAATTGCGTGCTCTATTAGTGATGGGAAATTAATAGAACTTGAAAGTGTAATTTGTAATGAAAAAATTCTAAATTCATTCCGTGCCAGACGTGATTCATAGTGGGGTCACATATTTTTGCGAAAGTTTTAGTGACAGAAAAGTGATATGCCTATGTTGCCTGGAACGAAACATAAGTTGACACTCTCTGGACTTCGAGCCTTACTATCAGGTATGTTCATGATTTTTAAAATATCATTATTATTGTTATCATTCGTAGCCTATAATGACTTTTCTCATATTTTCCAATACTACTTTCGGCTCAGGAAGGATTTTATTTATTTATTCACTTGATGACAATAATTCAATGAGAGGAATGAGAAAACTTATTATTGATGAATATTATAAGTTATATTCATACTTAACCACGATATGTAAGAACTAGTTCTGTGAAAATCAAGTAAACGTATTCCTCCCAGCTAGTTTGCATCACGAGTTCTGCTTTCAGGGCACATCAATCACTCTGATGCTGAAGAAGATTCAACAGACACTTTTGAAAGTGGCTCAATTTTCGCCAGAATAGACCCAATAACCTTGAATGTTAGATCATGCAATACTTGATTGCTTCTTTGCTTGCATGCACATTACTTGCGAGTTGCGAGCTCGTCCAAGTTTCCAATATTGATCGATTGAGGGAGGAGAATCTGCACTTTGTTTATCTTTTCACTTAGCTATTACACGTGTTATGATATATAATTCAATAATTAATTGATATATGTATATAATATATTTATTAATAATGAATATATTATTATTATTATTCATTACAACTGAACCAATGTTTTGAGAAGTTAACCAGAAAATATTGAAATCGGAGGTTTGAAATACCGGTATCTGCATGGATTCAATTCCCCACAATATCATGATTCATTTCCCCATGATTTATCATTTGATATTAAAAAATTTTGGTGTATCTTATAAGAAACGTAATTCTATTGCCATTCAAATGAAATCAGAATGGTTTCAAAGAACTCGTGAGAGATTATCATTGCATTGTTTGTATTCAAGCTGTAATCTCTAGTTTAGGTGGAAAATGGCAAAACGGTTGCTTATTTTATAAAAGTGTAGTATTAGTATCACCCTGCTATACAGTCTAGTCAATCACAGAACTAGCCCTGTAATTATCCCAATGTTGATCTCTTTCATGATCCTGTACAGCTCTGACATTGTGTGTTTTCTAATCTCACTGTTTTAACTCGCAACTGGACATCGTTGCAGTAGTATTAATTATTTTTTTCTGATCTCTGTGATTATCGGAATGAACCTAATGTCCTACTCCTATTTAAAATGGAACATTTATTTTACATTTAAATAGATGTTCAAATTTAAGTTCAATTATATTCCATTTGCGCGTTTTATCAATCATTACAATCCACTCCTTGTTAATTCAATAGCCAATCATCAATTGTATTATCTATAAATTGATAAATAACCTACTAATATAATTTCATGTAGTATTTTTGTTGAGAAAAATTTTTCAGTCGGAAAAGCGGCTCTTTTTGGAAAGCACCGTATTCAACTTCGGATACACTACATCCTTAACATTATGCATGATTATATATTGCCCCTTATTTATGACTCCTTCTTATTTCTTCAGTAAATATTCCTTTAATCTAATACACTCTATCCATTGAACCTTTCGTTGTTGAGAACAAGACAAGGATATTTCCTTTGGAATAGAATCAACTTGGGAACTCTTTCCTCCATAAGTGTACAATGAAGGCAATAGGAACAACACAAAGATTGCTGCTAAAAATTATAATACTGTAATTTTATATTTTTCTTCCCCTCTTTTTGTACAAACACCAAGCTCCTTCTTGTTTTTTGAATCGGTTTGCGTGAGTAGATTGAAAAGGGAGGGAAGGTGATTGGAAGGGGAGGGGGAATGAAAATGTTTCGGTCATGACACCAGAGTCACGACACCTCTAATGATGGAGATTTGTCAAGGAGGATCGTGGTGATCTGGTGAGAAAAACGAAACCTCAATATAACCGTGTAGTGCTGAACCCAAGGTAAAGTTCATTGAATTGTTCCAAGGACCTATCGTCTGCAAAATCAGCCATTTATCAGTTTTTTCCGGCATTTGAGTATTGAAATATCGAAACAATAAATAATTTGGAACATTTATCAGTTATTGTTGGCTTTGATTATGGGATTGGGAATTGGAAAAATCAAAGATTTGAAAAGTGGACATGTAATAGAGACTGCTAGCAACTTGGCATTGATGGCTAGAAAGTCAATGGATTGAAGAATCAAGATTTAACCAGTTTAAGTTTATACTTGCATTGGTGACTATGAATGAGAATAAGTAGGATTTGGAAAAAATGGAATGAGAGGCTAACAATATCTGACTAATTCTATCATTATTGCTCTAATGATACATTTTTTTTACATTTCATCTTAGAGGAAGGATAGTGTAAGCAGTGTATCTTACAATGTTCTAGTTTATTCATAATTAATTTTATTCTCTACTGTTTCATTTCCTTTAGGCTTGTGTGTGTGATTGAGAATTACAAAACATGATACAAAACATGAATCGACAAACAGTTGGGTCCTACAGCAATTTTCAAGTTCATCAATGTTACATTCAGTTAACCATTCACGCATATTCCAGTTAGCTGCTGGTTTCCCCTAACATTTTATTACTTTCAATTAATTGATTTCCTTTCCCATTTTATCTCTTTCAATGAACCCTTAATCCAGTTACCAGATAGGTAATAAATGTTTGAATTGAAACTGAAACTTCATCCATGAAAACTAACACATTCATTATACGAGTACACTTGTTTTCATCCATCAACGGAATTGAGGGTTTGACAATAAATTGGATTTTTACTGCTTTTCATCATAGCTTTGGGCTCGTAAATAGGGATGATATCTTATTACATACGCTCCAGACTAGATAGTCTAGTCTAGATATTAAATTCACCATTTAATTTCATCAACCAAATTTTTCCACCTTCAACCAATTCTTTTTGAGATCATCAAAATCCTTTGGTTTTATTGCTGGTATAGTATCGATTTATTTTTTCATCTGATTACATTATTCTTCATAAAAAACCTCATAATCAGCACTGTTGACAATGTACCTAAATTATTGAGTGTGAGTGTTTTGAATGCTCTATTCTTAATTATGACTGATATTATTTCTATTATTATCAGCTAACAATCTTATTTTACTTTTTTTTATATCCTATTTCTTTTTTCTGAATTTGCATCAGGATTTCTATTTTATTTCTCCAAAAACTTGGCATGTAAATTAGAAGGCTTGAGTCCTGAACGCATACGTAAAAACAGCTTGGAACTGGAGCCAAAATGTAGGCCTGGGAATATTTTTAGTTCAGACCATCTTCGTCTCACATCACAAATAATTTAGTTCTGCTTTTACAGTCAGCTCTTTCTTTGATTACGCCCCCTCTTCCGGAGCTATTCTCTTTGGGTATGATTTATAGCTCTGACGTAAGTCTTTTACCTAATATTATAGTACTTTGAGAAAGAGGATTGAGCATTTAAGTTGTCATCTTTAAGAACTAATTTATTAGATCAAAAACAATATTATTGCCTGTGAAATCAATTATTATCTCCCCCCCCCCACAATCACCCTTCACCCATCGATAAAGCAGTTTATGTGGGAATCTCACTAATTAACAAAATCTACTATCTTTGAGTATAGATATGATATATTATAGTTATTTTCTCTTAGGGCTACTGTATTCGTTAAAACTTCAAATGATTAAAATCAAAGTACCCTTGAAAAATAAAATGAGAATCAAATACCCTTTTAATAAACTTTTAAATTATTAATGCACATTAAATTATTAATTTAAAAGGGTATTTGATTCTCATTTTATTTTTCAATCATTTTAAATAGCCCTAAGTTTTAAAGTTTAATTTTCAAAGTACTCTTTTTTGAAAAATATTTTTATTTTACACTACATGTTTCGGCGATATAGCCATTTAAAAATAACACTTGGCTATATCGCCGTAACATGTAGTGTAAAATAAAAATATTTTTTAAAAAAAGGGTACTTTGATTTTAACCATTCAAAGTTTTAAAGATATATTATAATCAATATAGAGTATATCAATCATCAATATAATCAATATAGAGTATAGATATATTATAATCCATGATCAATCCATTTCAACACTTTAAAATCAATCAAACAAAACCTATTCGAAACTTTTTTCAAACACTCATAAATAAGTTCACTAAAATTTGAAGACCTACATTAAACGCTGTTAAAAACTGAATAACTCAGAATCAAGTGTACTGTTTCAATCAGAAATTTCAACCAAAATCTACCCGAGAATTTAGTTAAAAAATTTTCAAGCTCTTGATTTTATCATTACTGTACAATGTAAATATCTACATAATTTATTTAATTTAAAAAAATTAGTTTGATGCTTTTGTATGTGATATCGCTTTTCAGTTTAGAATCATATTGTTTCTTTTTATTTAATTCAGTTTTATTATTTCCTAATTTCTTCTATATCTTCCATTTCATGCTCCTGAATGCATTCGTGCATCTCGGTATAGAATCTATGTCTATTTTTTTTGGGTGATGCCCATGGGCTTGTGGGTAATGGGAAGGATGATGATGAAGATGAATGGACCTACTTCTTAGGTGGGTTCCGAACCACCGGGAAGCGATTTTTGAGGCTCATTAATTGAATTCAGAGGAACCGGTCACCAGTACAACGGTGCTGGCAGAGGCACGTCGCTTATCTAATCTCACCGATTAGACGCTCCTATATTTGCTCCTATACCTTACATTTGATGCTTCTGAATGCATAAAATAATGTACATCCATGTTAAGAATCTATATCTATTTTGTATACTATGGTATTGACTTTCTTCTTATAATTTTCTCCGTATTAAGAATTTTTTTTAAATTTCAAATAAGTAACCTCGTATGTCCTATACTTTAATTCGGCATTCTTTTTCATGTTTCATAGTTGAGTTTTTCAATTTCTTCCACTGCTTTTATGACTTGCGGTCTGTCTGACTTCGTGTACAATAAATACCCGCGAATTGTATCACTATAATTTATGCAACATGCAGACCTCAACCTTCTCCCTAGGTCTTTATCAGGAGGTGGAGGGAACCTGTTTGCAGTGTTGCCGTCTCGTACTATTTGAAGGGGGAGATAGAACAAGAACAGCTGTTGGATTGGCAACTCTGTGTATGCGATCTTGAGGCGGGCGCGCATTATTATTTCTTGTATCAGTGTCGACGACTTCTCATGTGCGATCCCTCGGTTACTATGATGTGTGAACGTGTGTGTTGTGTCGCGCGTGTGTGATTTGAGCGGTTCGTTGGTGTTCATAGCGTACCGAGTGTACTGTGCTATACAATGAAAGTGAATATAATAAAAGTACATCTACCTTACCGACACCGATTTTGAACCGGCTTCTGCCTGTGTTCAAGTTCAAATTCAATCTGATTATGAGGATACGTTTATTCAATACTAGTTTAGGGATATGGGTCCCGTTCCCGTGGATCATCTTCGTGAATAATGTTGATTTTATTTTACTCTAGGACTCTAGCTAGATCCGTTGATTATTGTATACCTCAAACTTGTCAATAATCTTCGTTCATTTCTTTCTAGTCGAATTTGTTGATGTGTGTAGCCTTCTTCAAACTTGAAACGACTTGTGTGGTTTGTAGATGAACTCATGATTATTTAGTATTGTATTTTTCCACCCACCATTTTTATAACTTTTAACTTTTTTCCCTCCTACCAATCTTATCTACCTGTAGGGATACATCTCATTTCATTAGCCTATAGAAAGAACAATATTTTTTATTAGCCTATTTAAGAGTGGTGGAATTTATTCTCACGCACATAATTAAAGTACCGGATAATAAGCCTACTGGAGTTAGAGTATTAACGCAACGTCCATCTATAGGCAATCCTGATTGTATTTGAAATATATAGAAATGTATCTCTATACAGAAGTAACATCTATTGAAGTATAGGCTTAAAAATACGCCTACCAACTACAATATTAATATATGATAGATAAGAATAATTAATCACTAGAATGACAAATCTGTTATTTGACAATAAACAGGTTGGTTGATGATAATAATGAATGATGATAAGAGTTTAGTTGCCATCTTATACTCACATAATAGTAGAAAAATAATATAGGTTCCATAGTATAACAGTTATCACTTGCAACAATCTCCCGCCTCCAGTTTTATCATTATTATTGTTACCTAGATATTGTTACCTCATTATTATTGGTACACCTCATATTTGGGGCTCACTATCGCCTACAAAAGTTCACATCGCCTACACTCGAGCAATTGAGAGATTTTTTATTGTAGTCACAATTTTACTACTTGTAGGCCATTCTGCTCTTTCAACTTGAATTATAAGTCACAGGTCGACGAACTAAGCTCAAACACACTAAGGTGATAGGTAGATATAGTAGACTTCATGCCTACACGTATGCTTGAATGCCAGTGATAAACCAATAGTGTCGTTATTATGATCAGAATAGAAAAGCATCTTACTGAGAATGTTTGATTCTCATCACGGGTGGCTCATACCTACGAAACAGGTGAAGTGCCCGAATCTTCTACTGTACAGCACTTCACCTGTTTCGTAGGTACGAGACAGGTGAAGTACCCAAATCTTCTACTGTACAGCACTTCACCTGTTTCGTGGGCACGAGCCGCCAGTGATTCTCATGCCCGGTTTTTCCAAACACACTCAAAGTTGAGGGACCCTCAGATTTTGATGAACAACTGACATTTTCTATGATAAGTATAGGAAATGTAGTAAAGTGTAGTAAACTTGAGGATTCCTCAAATTTGATTTGAGTGTGCTTGGAAAAACCGGGCATCATACTGACAAAATTCCCTTTGATTTTTCTCGTTATTTAAATCAATCATTAAAATTGTAAAGGATCTGTGATATTATGCAACTGGTGAATTTTGTTATTGTGAGGGAACTACTTTTAATTTCAATACAGAAGCCTTTTTATTATTGCAAGAAGCTTCGACTCACAAAATATCAATATTAAACATGATGAATGTTAGTGTAGAGATATTGGATTTTGAAACCGATAAACCTATGTTATTGTAAAAATCATCAATATTACTAATCATTGTTTGTTTCCCACCATCGATCAAATGCATTCAAACATCAAAATTTTGAGAAATGCTACCACATATGAATATGGAATTTAGCGGTTACAGTAGCTCATTCTACTCGTTATGGAAATGGGTTCAAGCTCGGGTTTCTATTATTAACACAATCATATTCCACCCCTTTATGGCTTCTCTACTGAATTCTTGGCTTTATTTTTCTTCATACACCTTGCTTTTTTGCAGAATTTTCTTTTTAGGCCAAATGCATAGAAATCTTGCTTGAAAGAAGAAGGAAGTCCTATTATCAAAGCTATGCCTTGAGTGAAACTGTCTACCTCGTTTCTTTACACTGACTAATGAACTTGGAAATAGATATCCTGCATGGAACGGCGAATAGTAACGATGTCTTATTTTTTTCGGAAGTCCAATTTTCATCCAACTTTGCCAATCGCACTCATCTCTTGCATATAATTACAAAGAGTTTTTACTCACCCTACGTGACAGGTGTTCTACTTTCTACTCTCATCAATCGTCATATCAATTTTGATTGATACTCAACTATTATTATCCTATCAAGAGCATATACAGTGATAAGGTACTGTATCAAGTGAATAATGACATTTACGCAAGATATATCCATGCTATAGTGAGTACCCGAGTGATAGTGATAGGCACAAAAATTTTCTGGGATCTTCTATACGATAGTGCTCCGGTTTATATTCGTTAATTTTATTGAGTCCCCTGTATTAACAAATGGATACCCTTACCCTATTACATAGTTCTAGTGTGTAAGAGCTCACTATCTATATCTATAAAAGCGAAATGGCACTGACTGACTGACTGACTGACTGATTCATTCATTTATCACCAGAACTAAAAATCCACTGAACCGAATGTGTTCAAATTTGGCAGGCATGTTCAGTTGGACGTTTAGACGCGCGCTAAGAACGGATTTTAGAAAATTTTCAAGGATACGACAAATATTTAGGTTTTTCTATAGTTTTTTTGGCGTTTTCTCATTTTTTAGAAAACTAATCGTTAGAAAATGTTGATATTTGGTGGGCAGGTTCAGATAAGGTCTAGAAATGTTGTGTTGAAATATTTTTGCAATCCGTTCAAGATTACGCCAGTAATCAGGTTTTCAAAATTGTAGATGTATTGCGGGTTGCATATCTTCCGCCTTGATACGACCAATCCTAACAGTAAATTCAATGGTTCAACGAGATTATAGATAAACTAATTTGGAAGGTATTGAATCAAGTTTCAAACTATATCCGACATAGTTCCCAAGGTTACGCTCAATATCAGCGTTTGACTATTTTTCAGAATTTTCAGAGTTTGTCTTGGATTTTTCGAGAATAAATTGTTAGAAAATGTTGAAATTTGGTAAACAGCTCCAGATCATGTCTAGAAATACTGTGTTCAATAAATTTAGAATCCCTTTCTGAACGGAATTTGCAGGCGAGCGAAGCGAGCCTGTTTGACTCAGCTTACACTGCCAGAGGTTATGGCTCACTGACACTGCTGATACTGTCGGGGGTCCAGGGGGCGGAGCCGGCTAGTACATCATATAGCCTACATTATCGACATAGCTTTGGCAAAGTTCATGAATTTTCATTCATTAAGAACTTTTTAGCCTCCTTATTTGCTGGATTTCTATGAGACCTGTAGAGCTCCTTGAACGAACAAAATCAAACAGTGCTTTCATTCACTTTGAATATTTTGAAAATTTGTCAGGAACTGATATTGTTTTTAATACAGGTGCATCAATATGAAAATAGACCAATATTCATAAATTAATTATTCTTTATTGAATGTGTGCCACTCCTAAAAATATAACCAGGAAGCTATTCAACCACTGGTCTCTATGATTATTTTGTCACCTATTGCCCAATGCTAAATTAGTCTCCCAATTCCATACAGTCATCGTTTCCAAATTCCAATTTCAGTTCTCTTTTTGTTCCATATCACTTGCCATTCAGAGCCACCTTCTTCAACGTCCAAAAACATTTCAGGAATGATCTGTCAGATGATTCAAAATAGCTGTAGAAAAGTAGATGTCTGCTAGTAGCGACTAGCGAGGGGAGTGTCAAGTCAAATTACTCTTGATTGCGATTGAGTAAGGCCTGATAATGCCAAGATATATCATTCTATAGATGCGAATACATAGGTATAATGCCGCGATATATCCTAATCCATTTTTAAATATATAGATATTATGCCAACCCAACCATATACATACGTAAATGGATAGAAATAACGTCCAGATAAAACCCAATACAGATGTGAATATATAAATATAATGTCAATATGTGTACTGTTATAGATGTAAATATACAGATATAATAAATCATAGTTTGTTGGTAGAGGAGTGGGAAGGAAGCCGACAAATTTAGAGTTTAGAGAACGATCACTGAATGAATTAGTCTAGTCCTACACAGTTGTAATGTGTGGGGAGGCTGAGGAATCTGTGTATTAAAAATGTCTTCGATTGCTATAAATAGTCGCTATGATAGGATGGATATATTCGGTACTAAGTTCAGGTGGGTTAGCATTCCCACACAATCGACCTGAATGGAATCGATTGATGTTGTTGATTGATTTTTCATTCATTTTTAGCATTCAATTCCATCTATGACCGAATTGAATCTCTAAATAGAATTTATCCATTATTTCTGTTACTGAATTCCCTCTATAGTCCAGTCAAATTAAGCAAGTAAAAGTCGGAGGACCCAGCTGAAAATTCGCAGATATGATCAGGAAAGGGCGCTGAATAACATACTAAAAGGCCCCAAGAGTCGCCAACTTGAAAAACCCGTAAAATTTACCTACTAGGAATTGTTTTTTCGTGAATTGTGGCCGAACCAAGCGTCGGACGAGAAAATTTTTTACGACCTTTTTTGTAGACAATAAAATTTGAAAGAGAATGAGACCAATTCCATTTCTGTATCATCAACCAATTTTGAGACACAATTTTTCAAAAATTTGGCAATTTTTTCATAGGATCGAGAAATTAATATTTCTCTTACTTAAGAAGTTCGTAACTATAATTTGAGCACCCGTACATTCGTATTTCGAAATCCCTCTCGGCGAAATTCATTTCTCTTTCATTTGAGACCAATTCCACTCTTCTATGCTCAATATTTTTTGTGCTACAGCGATTTTAGAAAATCCTTACACCCCAAAAATTGCATATTTTAACACGAAAATCTTACTAAAAAAGTTAGGATTTGCTTATACTTCTTTAATACTGTTCCTGAGACCCTAGGCTGTCATTAGCAATGTCCATCCGACTAAAAGTATCTAAGGATTTTCGGGTGTGGGTCAAAAGCATCCCCTATATTTTTAATTGTTTATATTTATTTATAACTCTTGAACGGTACGTCGGATTTCATCGTGTGATAGCTAATCGTTTACAGCTCATTGTGGCGGTATGAATTCATATATTATATGTCAAATTTGATAAAGAATTTCAAATTTTAGGTTGTAATGGTACTGTGTGTAATAATACCTCCTCGTTGAAAACACACCATTTTTACATTTAAGTGACTCCCAATCGGGAACCTGTGGGTCCAAAAATCTGCAACTGATTATGGAATATAGAGGAAATTTTCCTCTTTCAGTTGGTTGGTATCGGAATTCCGGGATATTAATTTCTCGATCCTATGAAAATATTGCCAAATTTAAAAATGAAAATGTATCTGAAAAACGGTTAATGATACAGACATGGAATTGGTCTTATTCTCTTTCAAATTTTATTGTCTACAAAAAAGGTCCTATAAAATTGTCCGACGCTTGGTTCGGCCACAATTCACGAAAAACCAATTCCTAGTAGGTAAATTTTACGGGTTTTTCAAGATGGCGGCCGAAGCTCACAGGGGACTCTTGGGGACTTTTAGTATGTTATTCAGCACCCTTTTCTGATCATATTTGCAGATTTTCAGCTGGGTCCTCCGACTTTTACTTCTTTTTCCTAATTTGACTGGACTACTAAGAACTGATAAAATTCACATTATATCATTTATATCATAGAATACCATCTATGGTCAATAATAGAATCCTATGAACTCCATGTGCGTACTAATTATTTCATCCAGATTTCTATGCATCTATTATTTAGTTGGTATTAAGATGAATCACGACCACAGGTATAGTCTGTCCAAGCAATTAAGACCCTCTGGCAAGATGAGAAAATGACTCCAACTCGGTCAACATTAGTTGAAAAATTATTGATTTGGTCTTAAATTGTAGATTATAATGTATCCAACAAGTGATATTGAGACCAAATCAATAATATTTCAACAAAATGACCGAGTTGGAGTCATTTTCTCATGTTGCCAGAGTGTCTTCTCTGCTTGGACAGACTAGTATATTAGTTTCTTTTGTTAAACTAGATTAGCTGACATTATGTTTCTTTATGCAATTTTATCACTTTTCAGTTTTTTCCATGAAAAATAAATTTTATTCGTCATTTATTTTCTCATTCTCGTGGTTTTATAGTTTTTTTACGGAAAAACTTTAGAAGTTGTGAGTCTACTCCAAACTTGAGAACTTTAATAACAGGGTGGGGTTCACAGAAATAAACTGATATACTGAACTTGAATTGATGTGAACTTCAAATCTCAATTGCCAACCTACTACATTCTTATCGACTATCGAATTTAAGTATTGCAATGACGCCTACCAATAAATGGATAAAGTTTTGAGAGCCAATAAAATTTTGTTGAAAACTTTTTGTTCATAATTGGTTTGGAAGGATTGAACACGGTTCGTTGGAAGCCAAAAAGGGGCGAACTTGATTTTTGTATTACTATTTATTATTCTACTTCCACTATTTTATTATGAGAGAAGTGTATTTTATCTTGTAGTTTGTATTTGGAGTAGCCTAATAAATTGATAGGGGAAGAAAAAGAAGAAGAAGAAGAAGAAGAAGAAAAGAAGAGAAGAAAAATATAAACAAGAACAAGAAGGAAAGAATTGAGAAATTAACATTGTTGATAAGAGTAGAACAACAATACAAAGTCCAATATGCGATTTGCATGTAGGCAAATTCTAATGATTTACAATGGTGTGACTTGTACAAATCTATTTATCCTTCTCAAGCCACATTTGAACAGTGTGAAAAACAACAAAGTGTATTATGTATTCAAGCTTTAAAGTGATGTTTGCATCGAGATTGACTGTTGGTTGAGGGCGTGTTACATTATTTGTGTAGGCTTCAAATAGTTCGTCCAATTGTTTTGCCACTGCCATTGCGATTAAACTGTCAAGCTTGTCACACACCTTTAAAGGTCAACTTGTCTGTATATGGGTTCTAATCAAACCTCAGTAATTCTGACTGTGTCAAATTATATTTTGTTGAATGATGCTTTGTAAAGTACTTCTTGACACTTAAAATAAGAGATGAATTTGAAGAATTCACTCTTGATAAATCATTCAGTCTCATTCATAGAATTCATTAAATAATTTTTCAAACAGATATAATAACATTGAGTTAATAATCAATCCAAATTTTAGCTTTTCATCTCGTTTCGAGGGAAAAAGCTCTGAACTTTAAAAGGCATTAATATCAGTATTTTCATCAAAATATATTTTCGAGCTTTTCTTCGAATTCAGGTTGGAAGGTATTCAATTGGAATAGGAGTTTAAATCTTATTGATAATACAGGGTGGGAGGCGTCACCAATGTCAATCCACAATAATCACATTCCAGAAAAATTCTAGTTGATGATGTGAATTTCTATTAAAAAACTTACAACTTAAATAATTGTAAGTACACATTATTATGTACATATGTAAGGCCTACATTATTTTAGCAATAGTGAATGAAAAATAGTTACCTTCTTCAAATAGAAATGTACTTTTGCAATAATTGGAATATCTACTACATAAAGTTTAGCCTACTCATTCTTTGTGTCAAGAGGCTCTTCCACAATAAATAATGCTTTTCGATACCCAAATAGTTAAAAATTACACAGATTTACAGATTTTTAATAACTTATTTAATCAGGCAATCTGCCAACAGTCGAAACTTGTTTCGTTTCAACTTTTAGTTACAATATGAATATCCACTGTACTGTTCTCACAATACTAGGGACTTCTGAACTTGGCCAAGACAGCTACAACAATAATTACTAAGAAGAACTCTGACCTTCCAACATCGACCTTGCAATACTCTAATTTGGGCTAAAAGCATTTAAACGATTTACCGCAAGAAGGCGATATTGGACTAACTCCAATGGATGGTACCACACCCAGATCACCCACTGCTCACGCAATCCTGATTATTATGGTGACGATGATTTCTTGAAACTCTTAAATTTGTATTGACATCTACCGTACTAGGTTTACGACATCTATTCCTACTATACCTATATACTCAAGAACACTGATGTGCTCACTATATTATCTATAACTATATACAGGAACGGCAGCACTGAAAGTTTATTATTGTTTGCGAACACCGCCAAAGTCAATAGATAATAGGAGCTTGGCTCCTACACGAAATGAACAGGAATTATGAGACGGATTGGTTTTAACTTAATTGATTAATCGTTTACCTATGCATGTCTGTAGGTTGACTCGAAACTGGATTTAGGATTATCGTGTTAGTTTTTCATTCAGGTTTTACCTAGCTGTTTATGGTGAATCAGAATCTGTAATCTGTATCAGAAGCTAGCATCAATTAAATACACATTCTAAGATTTTACAGGCATTTGTGATTTGGAAGCTTTATTGCATTATTTTTATCTGAATAAAGAAGTTGACCTGAAAAATAGAGTTTTCAATCCTTTTTTCTTGAAAACGAATACTTATTTATTGTCTAATTCATTTGAGTTTGGTGAAGTCGAATTTATTTTCCTTTCGCTCGTATCCCAATCATGAATTATAGATTATGGTGAAAAACTCCTTGAAGTAATTCCTCTTGAAAAAGAAAACTATTCCTTGAGAATCAACCCATGTAACGAACAGGCTTAAACCAATTAAAAGTTAAATGTTGATTGTTGACAATAATTAATTGTGTGAGCAAGATTAGTGCGAGTGAGATAAGATAACAATTACGGTAAACTTACTACATTCTCAATTCATTCCAGATTAATTAAAAACAATTAGGCTAAACGAATTTTTCAGTACTTCTCCTTCGCCTGCTTCACTTGGAAAACGTAATTATTTTGATTTGCTTCAGTTACCTGGACAGAAAACAAAGACGCTACTTTTTATCATTTCTTGTTCGCCATTTTATATTCTACTTCTCATTGAACGATTATCTCTCATAAATCGGAATGTATTCAGATTCTGAATTCTGATTTTCATTTAAATGTGTTATGGATGGATATGGATGTACATACAGTAATCATATTCAATATGATTATAGTTACATGGATTCTTATACATAATCTAATACAATAGAACATCAACCAAATATCTTGTCTAATCTACTCTTATAGAATCATAGATCTGTTTCACTGACAACCAAAAACGTGTCAATATTCTTCTCAATTTATTAAATTATTTTTCAATCACTTGTTTCTAACAAACTTACTTTAACAGTTCATTATTATTGAAGACCCAGTCTCAATAAATGAGCTAACCATTATTGAATAAAATTAAAAAGGATTGAAATGCTAGTTCCAGTATTAAAAAATCAACCATCGTACATGAACACTAAACAGTGAATGATTAACTCTTACTGTACATGAACTTATTGCTAGCAACAGTGCAACACTAAAATATTTATAGACCTGTGTAAATATGAAATTAGTGAATTTGAAGGTGAATGATAGTAATTATTATCCAATAAATAAATCGTAGACTGTCGGAATGTGTGAAATGAAATTTCCAAGGATGTGCGGGTTGTGATAAAACATGTTACGTGATATTTGAACTAGATCGTTTATGATATACAACTCTCCTGGTCACAAAAATGGAGGAAATATTTTGCAATCAATGTTCAGTGTTTTCCTTGAGAGAAAGCAGTGCAAAAATAGTTTGTATCAGCTAAACGAAATGGAAGTATGAAAATTTGGTGGACAAGTATTACAAAAATGCAGTGATAATCTTTCGTCGAGTAAATTTTGGCAAATAATTGAAATTTTGGAAAGCGAATTGAATCATCATGGGTAATCACACCAGCAAGGATTCATCCGGTCTGAAAATTGTCAAAGCGGCGAATGGACGAATGAGGCTTGGTAGCTTCAGAAAACAAGGTTAGAAACATGAAGTATGATTATAATCACCATGAATTTTACTTATTGATTATCTTCTGGAAATAACCTTTTGCTCTCAATATTATAGATTATCTAGTTTTTCATCAAAATTATCTTTGTATTTCTATCTACAGTATCTCGTTATTAACTTATTTTTATTATAATGTGGAATTATTTATTTTTTCATTTTATTATTATTTTAATTTTATTGTTGAATTATTTCAATTCATTAGGTTGATTCATATCATCATCATCATCATCATCCTCAGTATCCATTTATATCATTATCCTCATCATTAACATGAACCATTTCATTCTTTCTCACAAATTTTCACAATTATTCATGGGGTTGTTCATCATTCATTGCTATTCTTATAACTAGGGTTTTCACAGATTGGGTGATCTATTCCTATGATAAGGTGAAATTATTGTAATAGGTCCTACCTGAAACTTTTTAGTATTCATATAAACAATTCAGAGAATAATTCGATGACAAATATTTCATAACATTTTATAGTTTTTAAAGTTAGATTATAAAACATTTTTATTTTAGAAGAGTATCCTTATACTGTAGGTTGTAGATTATAAATATTTACTTGACTCATGTAGGTAATTACAGTATTTTTTTATAACTTAATACAGTATTTTTAGCCATTATGGGCGAAGTCTTTCAAAACCATTAACCATGAAATAGACTTCTATCAGTGAATATAAAGTATATATACGTACATATTCTTTGCTTTTATTCAGGTCCTACCTATACTGTACTGTATTCATGAAATATTAGAGAATAATTCAATACAGTATCATAACATAACCTATTTTAGCAATAATAACCCACGAGGACATTCTTGCAGTGGGCATCCATAAAAAAGTGCAACCTAATGCACTAGACATAACTATTTTTTCACAATTGGGTGATCTATTCCTATTTATATTCTTATATGAGGTGTAAATATTTGCATTATATTTAATTCAAAAACCCCTGAAACTTTTTAGTTTAAACTAAAACAATTCAGGCTACTTAAATTCGATGACAAATATTTCTTTCACTTTTTATAGTTTTTAAAGTTAGACAATAGAACATTTTTATTTTAGAAGAGTATCCTTATACTGTAGGTTGTAGATTATACGTATTTACTTGACTTATGTAGGTAATTACAGTATTTTCTTAGTTGGAACTTAGAAGAGATCTTCGTTAGCACATTGTGTGGGCGAAGTCTTTCAAAACCATCATTAACCATGAAATAGACGTATCTTCAAAGGTGAATAAACATTCTCCATCAAAGATCAGAAAGATTTTAAATGACACAAAAAGCGCTACTCAAACTCCGGAAATACTTCCGTATGTATTGAGGAAGTGTTGACAGACACACCGTGTAAGGATAGGATGTTCTCAATAAACTGGAAATTTTTTCATTCGTCTGTTATTCCATGGATTTGATCCTCACAGCAGATGAAAATCAAAGGTCTAATCCGAGTGATCCAAATTGTTCAGATTTTTTTAATTCTAGAAAAACCTCAGTCACTTCCTCTTTTAAGTTGTTTCTTTCTCTGTCTTTCACTCTTACTTTTTCTCTCACTCTTTCTTTCTCTCTATTTCAATGTTTCTCTTCCCACAGTCGATTGCTATTGTATTATTTCCTGTGAAGTGAATAATGAGAGAAATTTCTTAGAGCAATTTAGTCTTGGAATAGAATGTTCTTACAGTACGAATGGAGCAGAACAGAAGGTTGATGATCCTGTTTCGTAAATTCGTTTTTCGTTGAAGAAGACGTGAAAATTGACGCTATTTAATGGCGGTTAAATTTAACTGGCTTCCGAACAATCCTGGTATGATTGTTGTCTGAAAACAATGATGAAGCCTCTCCTCCATCTGATTAATTATTATGAAATCACAAAATTCCCTATCACTTCTATTACGCTCGATTGAACCCTTTGTGACAATGTTCATTTTTCATTTCTGTCAGGCTGCAACTATCACCCTTTTGTAAGTCATCCACAGTCACTATTTTCTGCAAGTTCCGTACTACCCCAATGTTTTGTGCCCTCCCTTCATCAGTGTTTTGCCTTTCTCTTTTTTCACTTGCCCCTTCACTTCAGAAATGTGAATTCAATTTTTTTTCTTTCACTTATTCTAATTCTATTTCATTCATCTCAACATCTGTTCCTTTGTCAGTGTTTAACCTTTCTCTCTTTTCTACTCCCTGATCTACTTTCTTACCTATTTTTCCTCTGTGTAGCCCTGGTTTTGCACCTCCCTTTTATTTTTCTCTGTACCTTTACTTCCTCTTCTACTTCTATATCTTTTCTCTCTGTGACCGCTATTTTTCCTTAGGCTATACTTTTCTTCCACTTTATTTCATTATTCTATGTTACTTCATTCTTATTTATTCACTCGCACTACTATTTTTCATCACTTTCCCTCCCACCCTATTTATACCTCTTTTTCCCCCTCCTCCTCCTCCTCTCCTTCTCCTCCTCCTTCTTCCTCTCCTCCTCCTCTTCTTCTTCTTCTTCTTCTTCTTCTTCTTCTTCTTCTTCTTCTTCTTCTTCTTTTTCTCCTTCTTCTTCCATTATAGTGTAGGGATAGGCTATGCCTCTTCCCGGTAATGTTCTATTTCTTTTCTCCATATTGTGCGCGTGACTTGCATCAATTAATTTTTGGCTTTTTTTGTTTGTCGACAGGCTCGAAGAAAAGAGAATCTGGCGGTAGATCACGCAGCCCTCAGAGCGATAATTCGACGCTGTCGACCGCAGCAGCATCGCGGCGCCCCTCTACACTGCCGACAACGCCACCACGTGAGTCAAATTTCAATTCAAATCAAAGTAATTAATTAGGTACAAATTAATTTCACATTTTATTTGTGTCAAAAATGTTGTGGAACTTCTCTTCTCTCTTGTGAAGAAGATGTTGTCCTTTTTGTTCAAGTCAGTGTTGTATTTTTTGTGATTAACAACATTTGTTTTCCACCTGAATACCTGAATCTTACAAATCTCTTCTCACAGTAGACATGGTTAGCTTCCGTTACTATAAAATTCACAAGGGCACATGTGCGTTATAAGGGTGAGAACATGTCAAATATGGTGGGGCTTAAGGTTAGGCTGCGGGATATCTTATCATAATATGATTTGTATATCATAGTATAGTAAAAAACGCAAGCCTAAGCATAACCTTAATTTTTGGCATATCCTTACCCTAATTCTTACCCTATTCTTACCTTTTTGGCATATTATTACCCTAACATGAAGATGGAAACATGGAGTTGTATAGAGCAACGCACTCTGGTCAGCTGATTATTCACTTTCAATGCTCCATACAACTACCGCAATTTGTAGTAATGGAATCCTATCTCAACTGGTCATTAATTTTGTAAAGATGAGAATGGAGTAGTGAACATTTCAGAAAATGGATTCTATCCTATAAGTTATGAGTTAAGTTACTGTAGTGTGTTACTACTTTACTAGGAATTCTTTAAAAAATTTGAAATTATGGGTAAACTATTCTAATATACGAGTACAACCTTTGATTTGCAATAGTAAGTGGCTGATCTTCTTCAATTAATCATTATCATTTTAATATTTTGATGTAGTATGAATGCAGGTGAATAACACAGAGATAACAATATCTTCTCTCTTCTAATAAAAAAATAATACACCAAGAATACACTATCTCCTCTCTTCTAATAAAATAATCTCTCTCATAAAAATCCATAGGGCTAGTGCAAATGGGAAAATTATCATTTGATAATTGAAACATGAATGAATAAAATTAATTATAATTTATTAATACTAGAAATCCTAATTTTCATACAGAAATATTTTAAGAAAAAGCCTTTGAGCTTTAGATGACTTGTAAAAAAGAAAAGATTAGCAACACTTTTGTAAGTAAAGATACAAAATACTCGTAGTTTTGATACTGTTTGATAGTTCCAGACGGTAGATTACGCCTTCAGACCGTTTTGTAGTTTAGACGTTCACAAGTAGATCGCGCCGTGTGCTTTGGTAGCTGTAGAGTCTGTGATGCGATCTGTCCACGGTTCAATTCGCTTCAATTCAATTTACTTTCAAGATAATTCGCAATTACTTGATGGATGATACAGCCCATGCATCGAATAGAACAATAGAATTGATTGATATTGTATCATTGTTTGTTCAGGATATTAATTTATTGGTTTGGCTAATTTTTCTTTATTTAAAAAAATTTGTTAAATTATTTTTTTAACAAAAAGTTTGTTAAATTTCCATTCAATTCTCCTTCGATGAGAACCTAGATGAAACATTTTTTATTACACTTCCAAAAATATAATAGAATTTCTAATGCCGTCATTTGACTCAGAGATTTACCTGAATGGCCAACAAAAGAAGGCCTATCTACTATAAACTACTGTTATATCTTGATAAAATCAATGAATCATCAGTCAGATAAGAGGGAATTCCCTATGAGCCGTTCTTGTGAGTAGCCCGGACCTCTCTACCTGTAAATTAATTATGTCTCACATGCCCAATTTGACAATTAAATATAATAAAATCCATTCACTTGGTGAATTGTCAACAGGATAGGAAGTGACACAAAGCTTGTTCCTGTCTATGAACGGTACCCAATAAACCGGAAATGGTCTACTATGTTATTTACCCAGGCTGTACTACAATTTAGAAGTACCACGCCCCCACGGTTCCCCCTCCCCGTGCTTTCAGTAACCCTTGACCATCATTTTGGGTGTTCATCCATAATCAATTACCTACTATAGCAAAGTGTACTGCTCCACTATACACTTATTTGATGAATTTTTGGGAACATAGAAGTTAGTCATAATTATTAGTGAACGATTTGTACGAGTTTGATCTGTGTTGATTTAATCAGTGTTTTCACCCCAGTACAGTGCTTCAAAAGGTGTTGAATTTCAAAGGATTTTTTTGTATTTTGTGGAAACATTGTGAAAGTTAAATCTGTGCTAACCTGTTCTAAACCGTGTTTAATGTGAGAGGAGATAACTTTTCTGAAGAATTTTCAATCAATTAATGATATCGGGTGCGTTACCATTCATGTCTATTCCCTCTATGCGATCTCCATCGATTTGTGATTCTCTACTGGGGGAAGACACTACTTATCATGGAAAATATAGTGAAGAAGAACTGCTCCAAATATTGAGTAATGAAGGTAGGCTCGAAAGTCATTTATAAAACTTTATTGTTCTTATTTTGAAGATAAATTCATAATTGAAAATATGCTTATGACTTTAAATGGAGGGGTGACCCTTACGGGTACTGGTTCAGTCAAGTCAATATGTACTTGTCCAAATATTCTGGTCACCCATTCAAGAGGAATCCACAGATTCCAAAGATTTAATTATCAATTGAAGATAGTTTTGAGACCTGCCTATCAATCTTACAAGGACTATTAAATATTTTTGTCGGTTTCAAATACGTGAAATGTTTGACAATATGTTTGATGAGTATCTTTTACTATGCATAGAGTTTCTTTATTTTTGATCAATTTTCTACTTGCCCAGTAATTGGCAGTAATCAATCATTTTTTAGTGGATGATAGACACAATCATTAGATGTTTTTTTTTGTCTGACTTATTGTCTTAGTTGTACAACGGTCTGTTAATAAGCTTGATTCCAATAAATTAATTATTTTTATGATTGATCGAAAATTAACCAAATTCCATGCATAGTTTCATAATATTGATTAGAAAAAAATTGAGCCAAAATTTTAAAGGGTTATTTTAGGGTTGCTATTGCTATTTCAATTTGAACCTTATTTATTCGTCTGTACAATACAACATTGGAGTCATAGACCTAAACGTAGTTAGGTACCGTTCTTCTTACCTTCACTCATATAAGTTATTGAATTACAACGCGTCTATTCATAATCATAAGCAGCGTCTATTACCGCCATGCATGTGCTTAGTTCGGCTCTGCTCTAATTACTCTGCTATTGGATATATGAAGCGGGGTCATTGTAGAACAGATATGCGCTAATCACTGTATAATACTCAAGTCACCGTTATTCAAAGTTTGAAGTGATTAAGCGTTGTCTATCATGAACTTAACGTGGATTTTAGTTCACGAAGAACGTTTATGCATGTCATCATAAGCTTCGCGGCATAGAGAGAATGAAAAATAATAACCGTTCACACAAGAGCTAATTAAATTCAATCGCCGTTATTTGACGTCACTTAGTGAATCCAATCAGGATTTGAATGCATGGGTTTTGTCACAGATAAGGTAAATCTTCTCATAGATTTTACCTTCTTCATAGCCTATTTACCTTCTTCAGATAGATTTATCTTCTCTGTGGTTTTGTTATGTGACGTAATTCCTCAATGATTTTGATTAATTATTTCATGGGCAACTTACTGTTCTGTACATGGCTGGTTTGTGAAAAGAATTGGATTATAGTGAATAGGCTACCTATCTTGGTTATCATTACATAGAGCTACCTGGAAATATCATTATTCCCAAAAAGGATCATAAATTAACATTGGAGTGATTAGTATGTAATTTTATTGAACTGCTTGTAATCTCTAATTGACAATTTCCAATAATAGATTTAACAAAAATAATTAAAGCATAGATTTCTATAAATAATTCATTTGAACTGATTTTATAGTCTTTCTCTCCTTATATTCATCAGTCTCAAATAATACTCGTATATGAAATAATGAATAAATTTTCAATAATAATTAAAAACGCTCTTAGAACATCTGAGTTCTTCCAATTTATTTATTAAGATTGTTCTATGATTTTCATTGAGTTTGAACTTTTTGTCAAGGTGAAATTGTGTGTATGTTTGCATCACATGAAATGAACGGAGCATGATGACAATTCTTCCCCCAAGTCAATAGCGAAAGTCCCCTTGGCCTATGCGTGCTAATCACAGTAATTCAAAGGGAGAAAGTTGAAAATAATAGTTTAGACATGAGCGTTCAATACTAGGCCTTTATTTTGCAATCAGTGAGGACTGCAGCCCTAAAACTGCTGTTGATTGCGAATAGCTATTAGTGTTGATAATAATTTGAGATTATTGCTTTCTGATTGCAATTTATATGTGTCCTATGATATTTATGTTCAAGTACCCTTCTTATACTTTGATTATTGGGAATGATGTATATGAATGTTCATTTTAAAAGAGACATATTGATGAATAAACTGAAGACCTACTTAATCTCCTAATCCAACTTTTCTAGGCGATAATCTCATGAAAATCATGTAATTTTACTTGAGTAAGTTTACTATCAGATACGCATGTCTCGAACAACTTTCTGTTCATACAAGTCAAATTCTAGAACAAAACGTTCTTGATTAAATATGAGCAATATTGCATGATGATTTATCAGCACAAAGCTCACACAGTTTCTGTCTTGTATTAGTGAATGTTGAGAACTTGGAAAAATTAGACCCTTATTTTCACATTACCCCTTTATCCGATCTGCTCTTTCAAAAGCGATTAATTTCCTCTGCATTTGCTTCTACAGTATTCAAATCTAATTTCTATCGAAATCAATTTTGTGAACCTTATTCCAAGTTGAAAAGATCACAAAAACTGTTCGAATGGAAAGAATAAAATTTGTGTGTGTGTAAGTTTCAGGGAGGATTTTAGAAAGATTTCCTTCCGCTCATATTGCTTTTCTCGACCTTTCCCGGGTGATTGTTCATGGAGCTATATAGTGGAGCTGACAAGGGCTCGCGCCCTTAGGTTTATAACCCTCCAGAGCTGTTTTAAAGCACCTAAGCATCGATTTTTGTCTGTCTCACTCATACTCCCACACTAACACACACTTCTCTATCTCTTTCTCTCTCACTTTGTCTTTTGCTTTCTCTTTTACTCTATCTCTCTCACATTTGCCCTTCAGCTCGTTTGCGAATTCTTTTCATGATATTTTCAACCTTCACTTTTTCATATTTTGCATGTCTGAATGGTTGTGTATCAATATCCATTCCAAACTTCTCTGTTATCTTTATTCTTCATTTCTATGGAAAAAGTATCAGAGGGAAAGGTTTCGTCAGTTTTCCGTATAGTAACACAGTATATCCGTAACACAGGCTTAAAGATACCTGATATTAAAAATATGACATGGTACTCATTTCAAAGTATGGTATCTCATAGACATTTCTTCAATATGAATTTTATTATATAGGTAATTAATAGGTGATTAACTAATTATTTATAGGTGATAGAGTCTCATACCAAGTGGGGTTTTAAGGTCGAAATTCATTCATGATTGAATAAGAAGCAAGAATTTTCAAAGTAGAAAGCATAAATGCCAATTATGATGGCCGTTTTGTTCTGTTGTTTTTTGCATTATTTACAACCTTTTATTTGTGATCTTTATGATTAATTCCATCGGAAATCGGGTTTTATAGAACTGTGAATACTATTCCTTTTCACTATTGTATAAATATGTGCACCACATTTATAATTTTCTCAAGCAATTTCCACTATTGTTAATTTAATTATTTGTGAGTCTAGAACCAGAATTCTTATGTGATTAAATGTTTTATTCCTTTTCCTTATATATTCATCGCGATTTATACAAAATCATTGAATTTTGAGAGTGCTGATGCCCACAACAGCTATACATTTGAGCGTGGGTTATGATGGTAGATGAATTTAACGACTGTTAATTGAGCAATACGTATGCCAATAAACTAGAAACTCACATCAGACGAGATAAGGACCACATACGTTGCACAATCGAACAACACCTACAGTTTTTCTTGCAAACCTTATCAGAATTTCAATTTTTTTCAGCTTTATAAACCATAAAAATCCTTCTCACTCATCGACCCGCTGAATTATTCATCAAGATCTTCTCCAAGTATCTCCCAATTTTATTCGTACCTAGCGAAGTATGAATCCTGTGCTTGTTTCAACTATGTTGGCCCGATATCATCTATGCAAAATCATATGCATACTTTATAATTTGAATCAGAATTAATTTTCTTCTTGATACGATAGACTGCCTGGATGAGGCTGCTTCACCCTACAATAACTATAGAATATGTAGGTATAGTCTATCCTAGCGAAGAAGAATTTCTGGCAGGATGAGAAAATGACTCCAGCTCGGTCAATTTGTGTTCAAAAATTATGAATTTGGTTTCAAATTGTAGAACAGAATGTTTTCTACAATTTGAGTTCAAATGTAGAATTTTTAAACCAACATTGACCGAGCTGGGGTCATTTTCCCATCTTGCCAGAATATCATCTTTGATTGGACAGACGATATAGATGCTATAGAATTTTTACCCCCGAGGCGCAATGTATTCCGTCCACGGTTGGATAAGCCTTCAACGCATTACTGGGGCGTAACTGAAGGAAGATAGCTTTGGCGTTTCTTATTTTATTCATATAACTGGGTTTCGACAATGCACGAGATCATCTTGATGGTTCCAGTCACGATAGACGACTTATTTACGACGAAGGAAGTGCAGTAATATTGGTTGACGTGACTGTCAAAAGCCTGGTGTGACGATTCTTGTAATCTGATCAGAGAGAGGCATGCCCAATAATTTCCCTTGTATAGTCCTTTGTGAATTTAAAGTAACTCGCGAAGTTCAGCGTGGAATAATTCGTACTGATTACGATTTAACTTGTATTAAAAATTTTGAAATTGAAATAATGGAAAAATATGCGATATATTCATATTTATTCATTTGACAAAATACCTTACTAATTGGATAAAACACTGACAATAATTGACCAAAATGTCTTATCTCCAGATTTTTTCAAGTATTCCAAATCAAGGTTATGTCGACAATTTACACTTCCACTATACTCACAAATTTCAAATTTCAAAAATAAAAACTACGATTAAACAATTTAAAATTAAGGCTATGATTCTATGGTTCAGTCATATAGTAAGAACTGAAGTCTTGTATCTAAGATTTTAGGATTGTACTCTTCCAGGTTCAGTTGATTTTAATTTTGGTTGACCGTTCAGGTGCTCGACAAAAGTTTCTGGTTTCACTAAAATTGCTTGCAGCTCAAGTTTGATCACAGCCAACAGCATTCACTCACTGAAAGTCATTGAATGTACTGGAATTTTTTCTATCTGTCAGCTAATTGAACCAGAAAAGACTCATCTGAACAAGATTGAGAAGTAAAACATTAGTACCTCGACTAGCAGTAACAACTTGTTTGAAAATTTATTTACTATTCGTTCGATATCTAAGAAGATCTAATGACATTATTCATTAGAAATGTCTCTGAAGTTTCTTTTCACCTTTTAAACTAATATATGTAGGCCTGTTACACTATTATATCAATGTTGGAAGTGAGAGTAGACTCAGTTTACTATGGAAAAATTCTCTCATCCAATCGACGAACTTCCCGCTTGTTAAAATTGCCTTTTATGGATGTAAACCACATTGTTAAGTAACAAAGTAAGTGTGATGCATTGTGAGGTAGATTTACTACTTTAATTGATAAGCCTTTTCAAAGCACCGTTTCCTTCCGTATCCACTTTCACGTTACGTTAGTTTCTTACAGTTATTTTGTTGGAAAAATCATGAAACAAACTTTTTATCTTGTCTTAAACATGAATTATTTATTGCGCTTGTCGTTGGTTAAGCCAGTAATTGGAATAAATTGGTTACCCCCCTGGGCGGGAAATTTTGGGAGGAGAGAAAAGACGAGGAGATTTAAGACCCCCAACAATTCTCAATTAGCTAGTGTGACCTGGGAAAATCACAGGTATGGGAGTATAATAGAGAGAGGGAGGTAAAACTTGTTAAATATTTAATCTCAATATATCGTATCCAAGTAAACAGACCATAATTACCCTTATAAAAATACTGTATGAACAGGAATGTGCTCTGAACAAGAATGTTGATAGTAAGGGAGAGTGGCTAACAGTGAGAAACGGGGAACAGTGATACAAACTTTGTAATAAAAAATTGAAGCACTGTACAGTGTGCTTCTCAAACTCTGAGTTTGAAGCTTGAAGTTATTTCAAGTCTCATTTTTCTTGAAGCTATAAAACAATTTCAAATTTCGAAAGACACCTCATTCTATTTATAGAAAGCACTGGATTCAAAATCATATAGGATATTGATCACTATTCAATTCTATTCTTAAAAATAACTACAAAAGCTATTGAAGTCCGTATTATTGAATTAGAAGATTACAATAGAATTTTGTTTGTGGAGAGCTGTATTGAGTGAACATTCTCTGGTAGCAGGAATATCACATTATGAAATCGAGAAATTGTTAAGACATTGGAATATGACTTATTTAATAAATTAACCATGATGATGATAATGAACGATAAGCTACTTACTTATTACTGTACTATAAAAACAAACGAAAAATTCAATTAAACCCACTGTAACCGCTATCTTCAATTATTTACCTATTATCTCGTGATTACAACCCATGCTACCTACTACCACAAACCGTTGCTCAAAGATAATAGTAAACACTTTTAACCTGATAACAGTTTGATTGCGACGAAACCAAGTATGACGGATGAACTGTAGCATGTCCGGATGGTGTAGTGAGGGGGGAGAGGGGGTTCCAGTTGAAGTCAGTATCTAATGAATGCTGTTTAGCGTCAGGCGGCATTGATTTCTATAGGGAGTTCACCTGTATTGTCCTGCAGCAATGGTGAGGCATCGGTTCAACTTTGGCAGAGCGTCTTGGCTCGCGATATCTCCACTCCTGCTTCAGTCGTCCTTTCTCGGTCGATGCGAAAAGTAGTCGATTAACCGGTTGTTTCTATATCTATCTCTCATGCAAAAGCACGTGGCGCCTCTAGGTGGCCAATACTGTGTTTGTGTTTTTATAATTGTATTCCGAAATACAATTCCGAAAATCTCTGTAGTGAATTTTGTATAACTGTGTTTTGTGAAAGTTTTGGTAGTTTGTAATAAATTTTGTGAAACTCGTGGTACTTTGTAATAAATTTTGTGAAACTTTGTAGTGAATTTCGTGTAGTAATTTTTGTGAAACTATTTTTGTGTATGGTTGATTGTTACGAAAAAATCATTCTAACTGTGTGATGATTCGTAATAGATTTCGTGACACTGGTGCTTGTATTTCTGTATCCACGTATTAAAGTATTCGTGGTATTGAAGTGATAATTCGTTGTGAAAAAAGTGGGAAACATTGTGGTAGGCTACAGTAATTTAGGGATAACTTGATATCACTTTGACATATTATCAGGGCATTTATCGTGTATTTTGTTATTGGTTTGTAACGTTTACATCATGTCAAATAGTTGAACATCTTTGAAACCGCTATAGTGATTTTTGTGCTCTTTCTATTGGAATCCATACGTGTTGTGATTATTTTGGTAATTATTTTTGTTCAAGGTGGAGAAATATATTGAATACATTAATCTTTTCTGTATTTCTCTACATTACATCATACTATGGTAAAAACTCCTTGGCTTCCAAATTGAAAAAAAAAATTAATTCACTAGAACAGTCACTGACTGCACGAAAACCAATTAAGTTAAGTTCGTTCATCGTGAAATAGAGTCATTTAAACGGTTAATAAACGCTGCAAAATCCCTATCAAACTGATTGCTCGGTAGTCAATCAACTCTGGTCGTTGCAAGAATCAATAATGTATAATTTTATGACCGAACGTTAGAATTAGAACGTAATCCAAATTGGGCTACGTTAAAAAACGTTATTGCGATTATTCTTATTGACTTTCGTGCAATTCGTCCCTTTTCAAACTTTGTCTATGTGAGAGAGATTGTTGTGATTAGAATAGGTTTTGCATAGTGAAACCTTCCGAAATTGCTTTACAATTATGGGGTTACGTTTGGTATTCATGAGCTTATTTTTAGAGTATTGGATTCTACAGATGAAAAAGATAGTTTTTTCTTGTTTTAGGCTACGGTATTGTTCCTTTCAAGGTTGATCAACATTAATCTGAAACAAATATTCGATTATGACCTATGATTCCAAATATTTCATTTTAAACATTAAACCAATAACACAATAATTCAATACCACACTATCCAGCCCCTTCTGATTTATCCAGCACCATCAAAATTTGTAATTTTCTGTATCAGCACAATATTCATTCAGGCCGTTACTCTATGTTTGTTCGTTGTTGAATAATCCACGTCAGAAACCCATTAATATTATTCCCACTTCGAATTATAATTAGTGGATTATCAACATTCGAATTAGTCAGCTACTACAATAAACACAGTAGCTGATGATTAACAATTATTGTACATATCCAATCTACCCACTATAGCATGCACAGCGGGATACTACCATTTTATTATGCTAATAATTATCCCCATGCCCATAGTGAGCTGCAATGATTCCTGCACAAATCAATTAATTCAACATTTGGCAAAGGAAGATACAGAAAGCCGATGATGTCAGATTTGCAATTTGAAAATAAATTGAACTATTGTTATTCATTCTGCTTGTTCGCCCCCGTGCGATATCTATTCTTGTTTGGGCTGCGCAGTTCCATTCTGACTTATGATATTTTCCAGTCTCATCTGAATTTAAATCTTTCACATTTTCTTCCTACTTGTTTCAAATTGGAATGAATTTATTATTTTTCCAATATTCCATTCATTGGTTATTGTTCACTTTTCTTCCTACGAGAAAATTTCTAATTATTTTTTGCATCATTCATGATTTCAATATTCATCTCGATAAATTCTCTTTTACTATTTGCAGTCATTCTTATTGATAGCATCTTGTAAGGAAATTCAATTCTTGTGGTTTTGATTTGGGTGGTGTTGATTCCAGTGGTTACAATTTTAGTGGTTTTGATTTCAGTATCATGTTATTGTTTTAAAAGTCTGGAAATTGACTGTAAAAGCATTTCGGCGAAAATTACAGATCTGAAATTTGTTTGAAATCTGAGATGATATGCAAATAATAGTAACTCTTGTATTACCTATCTAATTTTTCTCTTCAAGTATCTTTCCATTCGTCTGTTATTATATCATAGAACAGTTATATTTCACTATCTTACTTTAAAAATTTTCCCTGGAAAACTTTGTCCCTTCCAACTCCCGAATAACTAACCGGTGAATTTTAATTGAAAAAAGGAAAGAAACATGCTTTACAAATTTTCTGGACGTTGTACTCTCTAGTCTCTAGCCGCAAACCCGCGCTGATGGAATTTTGAGGTTTTGCAAAATTGTGGTTAACTGCTATTTCGTACTATATAACGAGAATTTTTCTCACGATCATGATTTTGTCATGAATATATTGGCAATGAATTTCAAATTTGATATTTTACATGCAACTAAAAAATCTTCCTCGCAATCAAGCAACCGACTGGAACTCAACTTTTGAAAGTATTTCTAGTATACTTTCAAGAAAGTATAAATCTTGAAAGCATAAATCGAAATTTGTTCACATTTTATTTTACATGAGCACTGCATAGGGTTCTATGATACAAGTCTTGATGGTAAACAGAAGTTGGAAAAATGATTACGGTCGTTGAACTTTAAATTATACATATTAATAAAGATAGACTTCCTCTGGATACTTGTTTGAGGAGGAATTCAAGTTAATAATCTGAAAGTACTATTGAACTGTTTGTTGTACCGGTTTGGCCATTTATGGATTTCTATATCAGAAGGAATAATCAGTAATTACTGCTCTTATTAGTTCTCAACTCTCTTAACCCTTGCTCGTCAATATAATTTCTGTTATTCTACCACTGTTGCTCTTGGAAGATTAAATTTCATTGTGCACAATTTTGTATCTGATAATACTCAGTCTATAGAAAACAATTGCAGTAGTGACCACAAAGCTAAATAACTATTTTTTTCAACTTTCATGAATTATGTGAATTCTAATCCTACAGTACTTGGATATCCAATTTATTACACACAATTAAATTATGAATTAGTCCAATACAATAAACAGTCTGAGAAAGTAATTTCATAATCAATTACAGTATTAACATTATCAACAGCAATTACGACAATATGTACTTGATGTTCAATATTATACAGATCAACGCTAATGATATGGCTGATCATTTTTCACACAAATTCTCTAATTAGGTTCATTTTCAAACAAATCATGGTGTGCATCCACCAGTTGATGATTCGGATTTTTCAATTCTCAAAACTATTCCTAGTTCTGAATTTCTCAAGCATGAAAGTTGTAATGTAATCTTTTTGGGTGTATGTGATAAAAACTTAAAACTGTCAACTTCACTAACAAGCCCAGCTATAACATTAATATTCATGCTGATTACCATTCTTGATCGTGATGGAGATTTTTTGCCTTTGTGCCGCATTTTCATATTCTCATAACGTGATCGTGTACACGATAATATACACAGTATATTCTGCACCATACCACTTTTGAATGTGAGGGTGTGGCATTCCAAAAGACTAATTGAAATTACCAAAACACGTTACATTAGATACATTAGTGTATCTCCGTTGCAATCAAATAACAACATTTGCATAAATATTTTTTCGAATTCTCGTTCATCAAATTCTTCTCATGCACTCAATCATTCCTCTTTAACTTTCACTCCTGTACGTATTTTATTATTGACAGCAATTATAAAAAGTTGCAGGGCCGCTAATATAAATTTCCAATTCAAAAAGTTGCCTCAAAGTTGCCGACTTCGGAAACAGCTGTTTTTAAGTGATCAGGACTTGGGAATGTAAATGAACGAGGATAGCACTTTCTCCCACATGTCTTTAGCAAGGTCTTTAGCTCGAGAAATCCTCGCAGGTGTGCATCTGTCTTGTTTCGGATGAGACAGGTTCGAGAATGATGATGCTATGTGGATGTTGTATGATGCTGTGTGTGAGTGTTTTAGAAGTGCGTACTACTAAATTCAAAGCCGGCATACAGTTTCACCTCTTCAAATTATTATGTCCTACCTGTAAAACTATGGTTGGATTTTTGGACCTGTCCAATTAAAAATTGAATTGAATTAGTTTGTCGTCAAAGAATTAGTCAAGAATGTCGTCAAGAGTTATTACAACTCAAATTCAGAGAAAGTAGAATTTTGAAATACTCGTAGTTTGATGGAGAGAGCGATTGATTTTGTATTGTATGATTTTTTTATCAATATTTTATTGTATTATTGATCGGCGTGACGAGGTACAAGGTCTACCATTTCTTAAAGGTTCTATGTTTGAATTCATCGATCATTGAGCAGTAAAACTTAATGGTGGATAGATGTTAATATCAATTTTCGATAATTTAATCTGAAAAAATCGATATTTCACCTTATTTCAGCCTCAAAATCTTGAAATCTGTGAGAAACTTTCTAATAATCTATGAATAACGTATTGGTGTTTTTAGTTCAAGAATCAAAGTTTTTTTGCATCACTAATGTCAGTATAACACAATGTAGCTTTTAGATCGAGGTTTTTAAATTTAAAAAATATTCATGCATCTTCATTCGTTCAATTCGAGTTCCTATCATGATAAACATAATCTTGATTCTAAATAAACGATGATAATTTCTAGAGATAATACTCTTTATTTTAATTGACTAAAAATTTAAAAGCTTCGAAATGTATCTGTCAGCAGATAGTGGCTTATTTCCAAACACTAGTCCACATTGACAGTTCCCCGGTCTATTGACTGCGGCGAAGACCTAAAAAACTGAAACTGAAACAGTCATAAAGTTGATAGGAAGCTTGAATGAAAAAGTCCCTGAATGAAATGTATGGAATGTAAGACGTAAAACCACCTGTCAGTCAATCCCATTGAACAAACGTGTGTACAGGGACCAAAGTATATTTGAACGACATGGGTGTGTGCTTGTATTTGTGTACGGTGTGTACTCGTAGTAAAACGCTTCCTACGTGAGTGGTTATTGTGAAACGCCGATTTTTATAGAACCGCCTTGGCTAGGAGAAGGAGCTAAGCTAAGGAACTGAAAGAAGAGGCTGTGGTGCTTGATTTGCCGCGTAAATCCCACATCATTCTGGTCTGTCCAAGCATAGAAGACATTCTGGCAAGATGGGAAAATGATTCCATCTCGGTCAATATTGATCCAAAAATTATAAATTTTATTCTCAAATTCTAGGAAACATTCTGGTTTACAATTTGAGACCAAGTTTATAATTTTTGAAAAAATATTGACCGAGCTGTATACTCATTTTCCCATCATTCCAGAATATCTTCTATGCTTGGAAAGATTATACCCACCTGGCACAAAGTCATGGACGACCATCATTATGCAGCTTTTACTCAAATATGCATATCGTGTTAATGGACATTGTTCTGTTTTTAGTCAGTTGTACTTCCACTATTCAACGTGTAGGTAGCGGAAACGTAGTACGCTGTACTGTTTTTAGTCAACTCTTTGGCACAGTTCTCACGTTTACTATATACTAGATAATTATAGTTTATAGTGATATAGTAATATAGATAAAATTATGGATTGCAAAAATATAGTTGATCGCACTCTCTATATCTGTCATGCGGCAAAATTAAACGCAAATTATACGTGTGTATGTAGCGTTGATGATACGTTTACTTTTTTGGCGTCGCGCCCGAATCTCTCAGCAAGGCTTTCTAATTTTCGTGTTTTTGACCCTTGGAGTGACCAGAGTGGTGTGGTGTCGTGACTAATACTCTAAAAATAACTCCCACTTACAATAAATCCTTACTATAATACATTCAAAGATGTTTCAAGAGAAGACTGACAGTTATTGAACATCTTTTGTTCTGTTTTCATTCAGCGGTATCAATTTCCTACGGTTTTATGTTACAGAGTTGTTATATTTTTTGCCCAATTGAGCTTATATTTCCAAACTTTGTTGAATCGTCTCGCTTTTCTCCTTATATGGAGTTTGGACGTCTTTAAATTATTTTCTACTTCATTGGTTCGAAGCAATTGTCAAAATTTATTGTATACTACCAAAATGATAAGGCTGGAAGCTTGTTAATGCACACGAGGAGAAAAATTTATCAAAGATTGTTTTCCTCAATCAGGTAAACTGTGTAGGACTCATCATAGCTTTTCTCTCTATATACAATAGTCCTAACATTAGTTCTAGAATACATTCATTGTATGAATGTCGAAATATAATTTATGCCTAATGCTTGAGCAAATATATGTACGTACACGGTAAATCATTGAGAGATTGAACCATTAAAGTAGTCGGCTCTTCTGTATGAGCTCTGATATGAGTATGACCATTCACTAAGTCATAGTTCAAGTCAAGTATATATGGTTATCTTAGGTTTACTGAATCTACGGTGTGATCGAGCTTTATTGTTGACACCAAGTTCTTCTGTTCTGTGGCTTGGCCCCGGTTCAAAGCATCGGTGGCTGTAACAAAATGACTGTTTCAAGCACATTTTCTAATCTTGGTTGTAACTACAGAGACTGTATAATCAGTATGTGTATCATTATACTTTTTACAGTCTTTGTAGTTGGAACTATCAATATAGTGAATGAATTGAAACATATGATCCACCCATTCAATGTAATGTTTGACCTTCATACTTTGACTAGCGTGCAGTTGAGGAGTGGTTCGAAAGTAGGTTAATGTTTTGTTTATTTCACGAGAATTTATAACCTCAAAATTGTCAATCTCCTCTTTATTTTGAAAACTATAATATGTGATATAAGGTGTACCTTTGAAAACCCTACTAAACCTTGAAATAGCCAAACCAAATCTATTTCCTCAATAGCTAAATATTTGGAAGCCAAGAGAGTTCTATTTTGAAATTATTGATCATTTTTCAGATTTATTAAACATTTTTTATTGAACTCTAATTCATGTGGATAAAAGTTTTCAACAAATCATCTATCAAATTTGAAAATGACTAATCATAAGTGAATAAGTGATACGCCTATCAAAAATCTTCGAATGAAAGTGATAAATCCGGCAAGTGTGGTATGCCTATCATTTATGTTCACTTCTGTAATCTACGTACTCTTCGCAATGGCAACTCTATTGGTGGCTTTCTTCGCGAGAAAAAAAGGATCAAACATCATAAACTAGGTAATATTGACATTCAATCACTAATAATTATGGAGTAGTTTGGTTAACAATAAATTAGGATGTTCTTATTTTATAGGAAATTTGTAAAACACTTTCAAATCGTACGTTTAAAGCAGTTACTTTTTTCTGAAATACCAATAAACTTGAATAACAAAGAGCAAAACAATACGAATACCCGGTTTTTCCAAGCACACTCAAAGTTGAGGGACCCTCAAATTTTGATGAACAGCTGACATTTTCTATGATAAGTATAGGAAATGTAGTAAAGTGTAGTAAACTTGAGGATTCCTCAAATTTGATTTGAGTGTGCTTGGAAAAACCGGGCATAAGCGTCATATAGTATTACTACAATCATAACAACACTCTTATGAGTCGAATTTAGATTATTATTACTATTCTGGCACTGCAGTAGATCTCGTACTGTAAAACGCGAATGCCAGCAGTTTTAGCTTACCAAAAACAAATTGAAATATATTAAATTAATTAAAATGATTGAATTATGCCCGGTTTTTCCAAGCACACTAAAATTTGAGGGACCCTCAAGTTTACTACACGTTACTACATTTCCTATACTTATCATAGAAAATGTCAGCTGTTCATCAAAATTTGAGGGTCCCACAACTTTGAGTGTGTTTGGAAAAACCCGGTATTAATCTCAAGAATGTGATGGTTCATATTCTTCACAATAATCAAATCAATTATTTTAATGTTTATATTATTCAATAATCGATTTGATTAATTTGAAAAATATGAACGATTACATTTTCATGATCAATTAAATCCTCTATCTATTTTAATAAGATGATAAATTATGAACTTTTTATTATTATTCACACACTCTGGATACGGTGTTTGAACATAATGATTCAACACTATTACTAAAAACTTAATCGAACTTACTATACGTCTCATCACTTCTCAATTATATTTAGGGAAGAGGAAGTTCTTTATAAGTGCAAGTCATTCTATAGTTAGAGTAAGCAACAACAATAATATATTAACTATTTCGTTAGTACAGCTACGAAGAAAAACTATTCTTCAAGTTTAACCTTTTGAGGCATGAACTCCCGATGATCTCTTTTCAAGTGGGTTCCTTGCATCCATCATTTGATGTTGTAAACTTTCGAAATGGGACTATAAGCAGAAGTAGACACGACAGACAGACAGACGGCTTGTGACAAATTACTTCCTATTTTCTAACTCCATAATAACATCCTAATCAACAGCTATAGAAACGTTATTTGGATTTGAAAAATCTCCATCAATAGAAGAATGGTGCAGTATATGGAATGATATAAATAAATCCAACTGCAAGATTATGATGATATTTTTCACAATAAAAAAATCCAATAAGATTGGAACCCCCAATAGAACCAACCATCAACGGTAAATCAATATAATTCAATATTATATAAGAATAGTATGATATTATATGTTGTTCCTATGTTTGTATTACCATACCGTGGTTTATTGTTTCTATAACCGGTTCCCAATATTTCGCGTGCTCAATAAAGTTAAGGGTATTAATTTCTAGGTCGTAGCAAAAATAATCACCGTAAATTTGATTTGTTTTGTAATCACAAGACTAGTTATCAGGAGATCAGTTTTTATTCTTTCTCCATTGGCTTGTTATTTGCTGAGTAGCTCAAGGATAACTTAGCCAAACATTTTTTTTTCGAAAGTTGTTTCAATCGAGACTTAATCATCAAGTATCGATTTTTTATCGAAACTATAATCATCGTGCACTGTACCGTATCGATTTTGTTTAGCTTAAAGTGCCATCATGAGTTTTATAACAAAATAATTAGTAAATGTTATTTTTCATCTTGGAAATAGCTTGTCTTTTTCTCATTTCAGTCCCCAATATTATTTATTTCTACTCTTTATTTGTATCTCACATATATTACCACTACTCTATCGACATAGAGTCGTCGATAAAATCTATCGATAATAGAGTCCATCAACAACTATTGTACTAAATCAACGCCATTGAATAGAATCGTTCAAGCAAACATAATGGCGCCATGCCATTGACTTTCTATCAGCCAACGAGAATGCGTTCTGGGCGTGCACTGTTACTAAGCAACTGAGGTGTCCTCGCACATGATTATGTAGCGATTCGAACGAGTAGCGATTCGACCAATACCCAAATGAGTAGTGTTTCCCCCAATGGGTTTTCACGCTCCTGCGAGCATTACAAACGAGTAGTCTTTCAGCCGATTTCTACCTGACTCTAGACATCCTTCATTGTCAGAGAAAGCTCAGATATAGGCAGAAGTTGAATAAACTCAAAGTAAATAAATGTGTAACTAAGAATAGAAATTATGAATGAATGAGACAATGAGTCTCAAAAGTTTCCATAATAACAACAAAAGATCGGAGTTGTCTTACTTCCTTCAGAGACCCTTCTCTTATTGACTAATCAACTGGGTATTCCCAGTTTCTAAAAAAACCCGGAAATCACTATGAAATTGTCATCGCAATGTATCAGGAGTCATGGAACATATTTTATAGTGTTCAGTTGTAAACGTTCCACTGAGCGTGCAACATGGAACTATTCACCACGAAAAGAGGGAAACCGTGTTTGATTAATGAAGGGTATAGATACTATAAAAAAAATGAATTAAAAAGTGAGGAAGTGAAATGGGTATGCGCCTAGGGGCCCGCACCACAAAAATATTGAAAAGGAAAAAATATTTCTTAGAACTTGACAACTTGCATTCCAGCAAACTAATATTAATAAATGGTCAAACTGTGTTTGTTGAATGTAATGTATCTGTTTAATAATAATAATACAAGTTGAAGCTATTTAAACCCCTCTTGAACAAAATCACTGTCTTTGGTGATAGAACTGCGATTTGCTGTTCACCTGCCTAGTTAAAGAATTGAATTCAGATGAATTTTATTTCGTCAAACAATTATTTACTATCACTTATTATACAGCATACCGTACTTAATAAATGAAAAATTAATACAGTAAGTTTACAAATAATGAAACTAGTAAGGTAAAAGGACCAGTAGTGGCCATGTTTAAGGAATTTTTTTATAGTTTATGCTGAATTGTGAGACCATATTATCAGCTGTCTCATCCAAAACTAAAAAAAAAAATGTAGCCCAGATCCTTCCTGATTGACCTATCCCTTGAAATGGCGAATATGTCAATTCACAAATGAATTATTAAATTTTTCGTGAAACTCAATTTTGATTCTAAAGTGGTCACTGATTCAATAGTGGCCAGGCACTGATTCTATAGTGGCCACATGATGTTTTATGGTCATTGACAAGTCAATTTCTCAAGCTTCTTGTTGTAATTATTCAAGTAAGCTAATTTTTCATTCCAGACATTGATTATAACGCCAGAAATAATAGTAGGTTATATTAAAATTGAGTTGAATTGGAAATGCATTGTTGTTAGTTACAAGCCACTAGAAAAGTGAGGTTAAACCAGAAAATAGATATTGTAAAGTTATTTTTCCTCTGTAACGGATTTGAAACAGTATAAGGAGAACATAAATACAAATTACACCAACTTTTACAACAATATCTACAACTTCTACAACAATTTTCATTGGGTGGCCACTACTAGATTATTCACGGTTTCTTGCTCTAGTAGTGGCCAGTCTGCTTTTACGCCGAAATATTATCTGTATCCAGCTAGAAACCTTCTAAACATCATCTAGACATTCTAGGGAATGATTATAACACCAGCCTAGTTGGCCTACCCGTAAATCCGGTACTGATGACACCTTTACCAAAGAATGAGCAGAAATTCTGGAATTTGAACTTCTTAAATTTCCAAGTAGACCTCAGATTTGATTGTGGAAATCTATCCCTGATAATCTAATAGTATCGAAAAAGTACCAGGGTCAAAAAGTTTGAAACGCGAGTAGGCTACTCTTGCCTATTTCAGAAATAATCTGCTCGTGTAGAAAATATAATTTTCATACTGTAGTTTGAGCATGTAGCGGGAATCATAATATATTCCTATGTATGCTACAATATTAATCATTTGAAAATAATAGGCAAGTGAAGATGAACCCTACTGTGTGATTTGATGAACAAAGCAAATAACTTTGAATAGAATTTGCAGGCGAGCAATAGTCAAATCAATCTAATAATGGTTAGAATAAAGTGCGTTGTGGAAAATGAGGATATAAAATCTATCTTTGACAACTTCGGGGATTCCCTTCGGAGAGAATAGAACTAAGCTGGTTCCCATTCAGTAATTGAAGTGTACTATTTTTAGCGTGTGAATGACAGTAGAGTGATTTGTTAGCTAAGTCATTCTTACAGATATATGCTCGAAAATGCTCAAAGTCAATGCTCGAAGTTCTATTATTTTCTTCCCGAACGTTTCTATTATGTGGGCCTGTCATGTCAATGCAGATATTCTTCTTTTTGTTATTTGTTATTTGGACAAATCACTACTCTTTCAGGTATACGGTCCCAAACTACCTGACCAAATTGGCGGAAACTTTACTCGTTTGAAAAGTTACTTGTCCTAAACACTACGACACCCTCGCACATGATTGGTCGTCGTTGCGTGGTTTGTTAGCAGTTGTTCAGAATGTCATCCACCAATAGAAGTAAAGAGGGGCGTGTCTTGAACTTGTACGTGATTGGTCGCCTTTTTCGACTCAGTGAGTTGTCATCTGACGATGAAAATGACTTCCTACAGTAAATAAGAGAAAGTTAGTTCAGTGATCCGACTGCTTGTTTTAATCATGGTATTTATTCCATTGAGATTCTATTGGAATACTTGTAAGAAAACTTACTTGTTACACTTACTTATACTTGTTTGAATCATCGTATTTTTTCCATTGAGATTCTATTAATCCGAACTCTATTGTTCCATTTAATTTTTTTTCTTGCATACCTTCTTTTGTGCATCATCTTGAAACTTGATTGACACCACTTAATAACGATTCTTCCCAATACGTTTTACCACTGGCGGCTCGTACCCACAAAACAGGCGAAGTGCTCGTATCTTTTACTGTACAGCACTTCACCTGTTTCGTGAGCACGAGCCGCCAGTGCGTTTCACAACTATTTCTTTCAACGTAAATTTCATCACACTCTTCTTTCTTCTTAATCTTGATGCTTGAATCCACATCAAATCACCGCTTAGCTTTTTCCTTATTATACTGATATTGGTATTCCTTCCGGTCAAGCAACGATCATTGCACCAGTCTATTTACTGTGCACTAGGATAGATATAACTTCCTTATTGGCGTAACACAGGAAATACATTGTTTTCCTGTAAGGAAGTTATATCTGTTGAAGTAAAGGCCCAGTGTGAATGCAGCTAGACCCTAGATCGGCCAGTGAACTTGTCGGCTGCACTGGTCGTAAATAGAGCCCTAGAAGCGCACTGCAGACGTTGCCTCTCGCATACTAAGCGACGTGCACTTGGTGAAGAGTGACAGCTTTGCAAGGAAGCAGACTCGGTCGCGTGACCACCAAACTCAACCATAGGTCATACTGAGCACTAGAACAGAGCACAATATTATTCATTTGTTTATTTAATGACAAAAACATACCTAGTAGATGAAAGAACAGGCATAACCTTTATTATTTCCAAGACAATTTTGATCAAAATATAGTCCAAAGTTTTAGTTTGATTCCAAATTTCTGTTTTCGTCAATGTTCTCTTATTCTAAAGAATGATATTCCAGACCTTATGGATGATCATTTTTGAATTTTGAAGGGTTAATATATAGTTACATATTTTACATACAACTACAATTCTAAATGTATAATTATTTTCATTATCTTCGAAGAAAGGCTTTTGGAGAGACCCGAAGGTGTTCCACCTCGTCGACATAACCATATTGGCAAACAAACTGGGAGTTCTGGGTTATTATTTCAGCAGTAATTTTATTTCGAAATAAAAGTACCAAAAACACAATGGGAGAGATTTTCAACAACTATGGAGAATGAAGAGAGACTGGTTTTAGGGCTTGCTGATAAGTAAATGCTGATACGTAAGTCGACTTGATAAAGTAGACTACGTATCGTAGTTGTATTGCATTTGATTTAATTTTGAAGTCGGTTCACATACTGCACTTAGTCGATAAGTCAACTAATCAGCGTGTAAATCATTAAATCAACATTAACCACAATTTCCTATCGAGGATAATTATTGAGGTTATTTTGCCGGTGAACATCCTTTTAGGACTCCCCACCAAATATGGCATACGCTAATAATAATAATAATAACATTAAATCATAAATGTATCTTCTTACAGAATATTCTTAATCAGTTGTCTCTGTACAGCAAAAATTCATTCACAAACCACATATTAACAATCATCATCTTCTATAATTTGAATGCTGCATTCACCATAAGAGTTGGTCTACTTGATTGATTTGTCGTACCTATGTTATCAACCTCGCTCATTAATGTTGCATTCAAGAATACAAGAGGCCTACAGACATGATGAATGATTGACACATATAAACATGTTGTATTCCATACCGAACTAACTTCCTGTTTACACCTTATTATGATCTAAAGAAAATTTGGTTACTTGAACAAAAGGTTCAATATCACACTATTGTTGACTGAGATGCGTCTATGGAAACAAACGCATCAATTGTACGCACCAACGCACTCTGTGACAGCGTAATAGAATTGGAGCGTGAACTATCAAACAGTATTTTTGACACTCTAATTTTCCATTTTAATCCATATTTGAAGCGTGAAAATTGAAAATACAGTTGAAACAAAATATCGCGATATCGTTTCGTTATGCTTCTTTTGCCTCAGCGTTCTTGTTGACTTCTACAAAACTTATTGTTTATTTTAGGCTACACTTGTTTCCTTCTTCACCCTTGACATATCAGAACAGGTTCTTTCAAAGATTTGGTAGCTCACTTGTTATAAAATGAACAAAATATTTGCTTTCTGTACTGATTGATCGTTTGGATATTGCTTTATAAAATCGCAATAAAATAGTCTTTCATTGGCAAAAACAACAACAATATTATTAGAATGTGGTTTTACAAAAACAACAATATTTATTAGGAATGTGGCTTATGCTCTGTACTTTATCTACATTCTACTGGCGTCTCATGACACAGAAACAGGTGAAGTGCCCGTATCTTTTACTGTACAGCACTTCACCTGTTTCGTGGGCACGAACCGCCAGTTCCACATTCACTCAACGAGACTACATTATTTCGTTTAAAATTATAATTGAATAGTTCTCGATAGAATTTCTATCAATATTTTTATATTTTTTTACATTACAGAACGAAATGGTAACGGACCAGCTGGAGGAGTGGACATCAAGTCATCGAACGTTCGAAAATCGACTTCGAAACGATCTCTCAACTCATCCAACTCAAAACAGCAACCTCTTCGTGGTGAGTGAATATTATCTAAATTAAATTAGATAAGTAGGCTTCAAACTTTTTTATAGTTGTGAATAGATAATCGTAGTTCTATCCAGATAATTATGATAAATCCTATTTGCAAGATTATTGGATCCAAGCATCGAACTAGAAGTATTCAGAAATACAATATTCTTGTTGACTAAATCAAAGTTAACTTAAAGTTTGCTCTTTTGATCGTCCAACTTTTTTCAGATTATTTTCGCTGACCAAGTTTCTAAAAATGGAATGATTAACCGAAATTATTAGTTTTATTTCCTTTTCAACCGGTCAAACCGGCTTTTTAAAGGCAGGTACTGATCAGACAATTTATGGCTATTGGCTATTTCTTACTTTAGAATCCTTTTGATATCAAGATGAGGATGACCAACTTGCTTCTGCCTTCTTCTATGCGATTTGAAAGAAAGTGGTTATCAAATTACTAATTCCAACTAAATATCCTGTTCTGATCAAAGCGCAAGTCTATTGTGAACCGGAACTAATTTGGAATTTGAATAGTGAAACCCACTATCCTAGATAAAAAACTACCTACTATTCGAAAAGAAGTTTCTTGAATAAAAAAATTTCTTCCTGTGATAAACACATTATTTGGTTGTATTCTGTAGCATTCATAAATTGATGTGTTTTTAATGACGACAATTCTGCGACAAAATACCCAAGTCAATATATTTTTTTGGTAGTGTGGTTTGTTTTGTTTTTCAATAAACCAGATTCAAATTAGTATAAGATAAGCTAAGCTTATCTGAACTCTAGATAAAGTTTTATTTATTTATTGCAGTACTTGATTATCACAGTGAACTTACGAACTTTGTTAGCTTCGTTGTTTTCTTATCGTGGTGAAATTCGTATTTTTAATAGAGATTTATTATGAGCGTTATGAACCACGTTTTTATTTATGATTTGTCGATAATAATCAGCATCAAAATACTGTGCTTATTTTTATTCCCAATAAATTTATCGATTAATCCTATCAGTGGAGTATAGAGGTATTTTCTTGAGTATTGAGAAGGTAACGTATTTTCTCAAAGTAATCAGGTACTTTGAAGATAAAGCTCAAAATATTTTTTCAATTGAACATTTACAAATAAATTAATCCTTGGCGTTCTCCTTGGAATTATTGGGACAATTCTCATAACAATGAAGTATTTCCTATCACTTGGCAAAGATCAGAAATCCTACATCCTGCAAGTCGTCGTTACGTAACACTAGTAGTATCCTATAGTCACTCATGCATTCGGGAAGTATCAATGGTGTGGTGAGAAGATAATGCTGCGGAGAATCTTCTTGAACACACACGTAGATGAAGATGCATTCACCAGCTAATAGTTCGAGTGAGAGAGAATTCACTCTAGTAGTCTACTTCAGAGTATAGAGAAAAATAGATATTATGTGTGCAATGTATAGCATCCTGGGTTAGTAGCACCATCCATCTCTTCTTGAACCGTGAACTGGTGAGGAGACGCTTGGTTTGCCTTGAAAAATGCCAACATTTCTCTCTTGTGGTTGGTTTGATGTTTTTGTCATTGTCTTTGCTATCTTCTATACTTCCTCTGAATTCGTCTTCGATTTCTCCTTTTCATTCTCTCCTCGCTTATACCCTTCTTTCTCGCCTTTATTTGTTTTCATTATTTTTACCTTATTCTCCATAATCTTTTTTACTATTCTTCTCCTTCTCATCCACTTCCTTTCATATTTTACCTATTTCTTTATCTCTTCTTACTCTGTTCTTTTATTTCTCCTTTTCATTCTATCCTCGCTTACCCTTCTTTCTCGTCTTTACTTGATTTTATCATTTCTACCTCAATCTCCATATTTTTTTCACTATTCTTCTCCTTCTCCTCATCCTCTTCCTTTCATATTTTATCTATTTTCTTTATCTCTTCTTACTCTGTTTCTCATTTCTTCTCCGTTTTCTTCACATTTTAAAATTTTAAATTTCTGTCACCTCCTTCTGTTCTTCTTATTCTCCTTTAGCTTCTTTCTTGCTTTTCATTCTTCTCTCATCCTATTTCTCCTATACATCTTCTCTCATCCTATCTCTCCCATACATCTTCTCAATTTCTTCCACCTTTTCTTCTTCTACTTCTTCTTCTTATTCTACTACTTATTCTACTACTTCTTCTTCTTCTTTTTCTTCTTCTTCTTCTTCTCCTTCTTCTTCTTCTTCTTCTTCTTCTTCTTCTTCTTCTTCTTCTTCTTCTTCTTCTTCTTCTTCTTCTTCTTCTTTCAAGTTGCACTTCTCTCCTTTCTTTTCGTCTGCTCCTTTTTTCTTTATTATTTATCTTCCTTTCCTGCTCCTCTTCGGTCTTTCTCTCCTTTATTTCTCTATTTATCCTCCCTGTTTCTCTCATGCTTCTTCAACTTCTTCTTTCTTCTTCCAACTTCAACTTCTTCAATTCTTCTCAAACTTCCCACAATCCTGGCTAACCGGAGAAGCGTGACGTGCCATCACGTCTTTTCTTTCTTCTCTTTTCAAACTATTTATGCTGTACCCTTCGCTCTTTCACCATTTCACTCTTCCTTTCATACAACATTATCTTCATAGACGATGTAATTTTACATGCATGACGTTGCAACACGCATACGGGGTTGGTAAAAAAATCTGTTTTACTTTCACTCTCATATCCATGAGTTCTTAACTTCTCGCATAAATTATGGCAGACCTATTCACCAACATAAGGAAAGCAATCCCAAAAGTTCATCTGCATTCTTGCTTGTCCAGAACTCTCCGTAGTTTCTCAATTGAAGTAGCAAGATGGTTCCAAATTTTTCATGTCTATGACACTACGACAATTGATTCACATATTGTTCAGCACTGTTCTTTAAATCTTGTTAATACATCGTTTGTGTTATCTGGGATTTCAATTTCCATCTGGATCAGTCTAAAAAATCGTGAGAAATAATTTCTTATCAACCAGACAGGATCGAATTTCTGATTGACACTCACAATAGTTTTAATGAATATTTTTCAGATCTAACCAAACAAAACTAAAATGTCAATATCTGATAACCCTATCACGATACTCTGTGAAATGACGTTAGGGTGCAAGTCGGTAAACTTACACTAAAAAAAATGCATTTAAAATTACACTGTGAAAATACACTCATTTTGAGCAGAAAGTACAATGCATCTCGGCTCACAACAGACAACACAATATCGGCCGCAGGCGAATTTCACATTGTTGCCACTTTCATTGTGTAATGGCGCCAGATATGCTTCATCTTATCCATTCAGAATACTTTCATCAAAGACCTGAAAGCAAATCGTTTTGAAGTCTTGGAATATTCACTAGAAGTCTATTCAGATGTCTAGTTGAAAGACGGCCAGATAATAGACTGGAGCTTCAACTTGACTTAATAGACGAAGTCGCTCCTAATGGACTGGAATGAAGAATGAAAGAAAGAAAGAGGAAATGAAGTAAAAAGGAGGAGAAGGAGAAAGAAAGAGTGAGTCCGACCAAAGTAGGAAAAAGGAATGCAAGAGGTAATGAAGTAAGAAGAAGACATAGTGAGAGAGAAAGAGTGTGACCAAAGTAGGAAGATGGAATGCAACAGGGAATGAAGGAAGAAAGAGGATGGAACTTGGTGAGAAAGAAAGAGTGAGTGGAGTGTGTCCGATTGAAGAAGTAAGAAGACGAACGAAATAGCAATGGAGAAAGTAAGAAAGATGGAAAAAGGTCAACTGCAATACACTATCAACTGTTCTCAATCTTAAAATGTTCACCTGTCTTAATAAAGATGGCTAGACTTCTAGACTAGTCTAATAGGCACCCGCGACCCGCCCCGCCGATTATTAGCGGTGCCTACTATAGTTTTTAATCATTATAATATTTGAAACTTTTCAAGATTGAGATATCTCGTACTCGTTTCAAACGTTATTAGTTTTGAATTGGAAAATGTTTCACTTTTTTGTAAGTAGCAAATCTCAGTTTCAGGACAACAAGCAGGCTTGTTGGTAGTTGATGATAGGAAAAAAGTATGCAATAGATCATAAAGCTGAATTTTTCAGATCATAAAGCTGAATCAAGAGTTGAATTTTATCGATTCCGGTTCTCCAGAATACAATTTGTTATCTTTGAATATATTGGATAATATGAGTACATAGGCAGCTATCATAGGCCATAGATCAATATCATATTGCTATTTGATTTATTTATTGGGTACTGTTATTTTCATTAATTCATAAGATTTCCCCCAAATAACAAATTAAATATTTGCATAATATGGATATTAAATTGAATATATATTACAATTAAAAGTACGTAAGTACGTAATTTCTACCTAATTGTCCACAAATCGTTGATTTTTGTTTGCTACAGGCTAAATCAGAGATATTTAGTCAATTGGCTACCGTCAGATGATGTAACTTCAGCCCATTGACTTCAGCCCTCCCTCTAGTCTAACTTTGGCCAAAGAATATGAAGAGATATATATAATTTATATTCACTGCTTTGGCCCTAATTGAAAGTAGGGTTAACCTCAAAAAATTTATTTATTCAATTATTCAAACTTGGGCTAGAGCTGACAATGGCTTGTGGTATTTATAAAATAACTATATAATATCATGTCTTTTATGACTAGGATCAATCAAACGCATATTTTACATTTAATATAGTCCATTACTTTCAATATATGGCCGAAGTCACCCTTAAAGGCTAAAGTTACTCCAGTTTACCGGTACTTTTGAAATTTTTAAATTCCTTGAAAAAATGAAATCAGTTCTTATCATTCTAATTATTGTGGCCAAGCTAAATTTCAGGTCTGTTGTTTTATAATGTACACCTGATCATCTTGCAGCTGAGCCCTGAGCGGGCCAAAGCAACCTGTTCGGGAGGTACCCCGGTCCCCTCGCCCCTTTCATTGCCCCCTCGCGGCAGTGGTGGGAGTCGTCAGCCGTGTCCTGTCCCACTTCTCACCGTTAGTTCAGTTACTTGGCCGCTACGCTGCCGAACTGTTCAAGCGTACGTAAGTTTATTTTACTCGAAAAAGTTTTGTTTTTTCAATTCTCACCGGAAACTCACCCCCGGAAAGTGAGCTGGGGTCACACATGCGAAAAAGTGACGCGAATCGTGTGTTTTCAACGGTTATTTTGTGCGGTTTTTGTGAATGCAACGTTGAGAGAGCACCAGGAAGAGCTGCAAACTCTCCACAGGCAAGTTGCCCAGTTTACAACGTGCCGGTCAAATATACAGTGAACCTTTCGTAAGACAAATTCAACGTCCATTCCCCTCTTCACGCATTATCTTTGTTGAAAACTGGGTTTCGACCGCATTGTATATTTATTTATCAGTTGATGCATTCTCTCATTCGATTGTTTATGTTGTTTGTTAGGTATTTGTGTAAAGGATTTTTGTGTGAGATTTCAATATTATGTTCTCGTTGTTGGAATCATTGCTATTAATAGAAAATTCTAAATCATTGTTGATCATTCATTCAATCACTCAATTTTTAAAGGAGAAAACAACTGTTTGGCGCCCAGAACTGTTCCTCTATCACTGGCAGCTCGTGCCCATGAAACAGGTGAAATGCTGTACAGTAAAAGATACGGGCACTTCACCTATTTCGTGGTTACGAGCCGCCAGTGTCTTCTTTCAATTTACACAAACAAGACTATCGCCCAAATATAACTATAATATTAGTTCTTTTGACTGTCATTTATATTTTTATACAGAATAATACTATTCCGTTCTTATCTCTGCTTATTCCAGACAAAATAACATTGCTAATAACATACAAAATAACCAATCCAATAATCAGAGAGAATAGAATATAGAAACTCATATTCTATTATCGCTGCCAATAATAAGGATTATAATTATCACTCTATTCTTGTTAAAAGGATTAAAGAAGCCCCTCTTATTATAATGATTAAGAAAGGAATATTATTCAAAAATAAATTGTGAAAAGAGCCTGTCAACACTCCCACCTCGCAGCATGGTGCGATATGGAGCTATCGCAGATGCATTGCAGAGTAAATGCCGATTTTCCGTTGTGTTTTCCTTGAAAATCTCATGGGGGCAACTACCCCTACCGCCCCCTCCCTGCGGTTGACTCCTGATCTTTAATCGATCCAAAACTTCGAAAATGACTTATGAATCCACAATTATTTCATATTAGAACAACAAATAAATTTAGAAGATTCTAGATAGTCTATATTCAGTGTAATGAGGTGTTAACTTGCAATGACGATAATACCAGTCGTTCATCCATAATAACTTCTTTGAATAACAAAATCAGCCCAACCCAGTGCATGTTGATGCATATTTTATCCATATCAACAATTGCACATATTCAAATGTTGAATTGCGCCTTATTCAAGTTATTATTATTTTAACATGCAATGCATCGCTATCCAGAACAAGAATGTTCTCATAGCATTTCATACATCGCAAAGTTGAAGGCTTACAATGAACATCATTTTAGAACATCATGCATGTTTAAGTGACGACGGTAATTCAAAATATTTAAAGTAGGTTAGAGCATTTTCAATATGATTACCTGATAGCACAGTTTTATTTGAACAATAATATGAGTTTAGTTATTGAGACCGGTTTCTTGGGCATTGGACGGTGCACAATTTGAAAAGTTATTAAAATTATAGCCTACGTTTGAAATTATGTCTCATGTAATCGATTGACACTTCATAGTCTTCATAGTCATGAGAAAAGAACTAACTTTGACACTATATGTCAGCTAAAACAATTATAAAAACTAGAAGAATGCCGCTTAAGATCAATAATTGGTAACTAGTGAGAAATTGTTTGGCTTTTGTTGCATCTAGAATCATCTTATGATTATCGTAATATAATATCATCTTCTGATTCTTAATTTCTAATTTTGATTCTTATGATAAATCTTACTGATACAGCACGTGCCTTATGTGTTGACTATTCGTTGTCAAAAAATAACATTTGACCAGTGTATTGGCATTTGAAGGGTTCCCTTCTCATAATTCCATAGTTCATTAATCAAAATTGTTTGAGTTTAGTTGGGCCTCCCACCTGTTTGTGGGCAGGTGCTGAACCTGCTCCCTTAATAGAAAACTGGAAGAAGCACAGATGGTCGGTCACTGGTCTCCTTCTCATTCCTCCAATTTTATACTTTTTCCTCAGAGTCAGATGCTTTCTCAATCGATAAACCAATTCAAACGCATAGGGAAACTCTCATATATAACATATATTTTGCCGCTGTAAATACAATTAATTAGTGGATGTAATGATATAAATAAGTTTTTAAATTTATTTGATCAATCATAAAAATAATCATCATAAATCCTATATATTGCGGACTGCGGATAATTCTAGAATCCAGAATGGAATAAAATGATCAAATCACCAGTATAACTAGCCTTTCCTTCAATTGGATAAAAACCGGGCTTCACCTTTGCCTGACTTCTGATCTCTGCCTAAAAAAGTTATTCTATTCAATGGAAAACCTTTCCAGAATGACTTGGTCACGTTTAATTAACATCCAAATTTGAAATTCATGCAAATTTTCCTTCAATTTTTGTCAAGTTACTAAATTATCCTCCCAAACATTTTTGTAATTGCTTACTATGTAAACATAATGCTTATATTTTCGCATTATTCGATGCAAATTTTGTAATAGCCTAATCCATACACATTAGTTTCCTATGTGCTTTAACAAACTTCACACATTACATTGGGTATCACTAATGTTGGAGGACATTTTAATGGCGTACAATACATTCCACTTAACAGTAACGCCTTATAAGAGTGCAGTAAATTTCATCCGCATATAAGACGTCAGTTAGCACCTTTCCTTTTGCAATTAACTTTTTTTTAGAAAGTTGCAACTTGTTTACTGTGTTTGTCCGCTCGAGTTGGGAATGACATTGCCAAGTTGAATGTCCGATCTTGGGCTGATAGTATATTGGTCTCTTTCACATCAACTTTAATCAAGTGCATTAATTTGCCTTTCAAGCGCACGTGCTCGTCAGCTTGCGTGCGTGCTCATGAATAGCCATTTCATAATCATGTGTGGCGCATGCGTGATCGGACCCAGGAAACTACTTTTGGAACTGCCTCTTGAGAGAAAGCCGCCTGTAGACACGGAACAATGTTTGATCTCCTACGCAACAAATGATTTTGAGTCTGATAACTTTGAAAATTTATTGGATTGGCTGGTCTACCTAGTAGCTACCAGGTATTATATTTGATAGTGAAAAGTAACTATTGCACAAAGGCTTATAGAACTGAGAAAGAAAGTTTCTAAAGCCTATTTGAGGGATGAAGTTACGTAAAAGTTTGGCACTCCTTGAGTCATTTGTTCTTTTTTTGTATATCTCTTTCCAACTAAAATGATCACATACTGCCATAGACCGGTCCTTGAGAAATCGCTTGGAGAACGGTCTTTCATCGTCCAGCACTAGTAAGCCACTAGTACAGTCCTATATGTGGGAATCACTCCCGACCGTTTCCACGTTAATCAAATGGGAAAACCGTTTGAGAGATTCCATTTGAAACGGTACGACACTAGTACGCCACTATATGTTTGAATCGCCCTTAAATAACTCATTGAGGCATTTTATCTACGGTAATGAGTTGAGCGATTGAAATTATCTAAGCACATGTTCAATATTTGAAGACTTTCAACAGTCCATCATCTAATCGAATTCGTTTGTATTCTAAATTGAATTTACATTTATTTATAATTATAATAATTTATAATTATTTATTACATTGAGAAGCCTTTGAAAGTATAAATTTATCATAGCAAGTAAGAAATTCTGTTCTATAAATCTCAACGCTCTGCTGGTTCTGATTTCATATTTTACGGTCATCAATGGACTTATTGCTAGTAGATTATTGTATTGTATTTGTCAACCACTTCTCAGTGAAATTAAGAACTTGGTAAAATAAGAATGAGAGAATGCATCAGAAAATAATTGAAATTATTCGATTTGTTATATCCTTTGGTATATAGCGTGTCTTCACAGAGCCATAAAATACACAGTGTTTTCTCAAAAAACTAACAGTGTTCAGAAAACCATATTTTCCACTGCAGCTACTGGGCTTTTGAAGAAAATCTCAGACCAAAACTCAGAAATGAGTTACCAATCGTAAACATTTCTGCACATCGACCAGTGTCAAGTGAAAAAATTGTTGAAATGGTGGGGACATTGAATAAAATAGCGGCATTTTTCGGAAGCAAATCAAGTCTTGCTTCCTCATCAGCCTACCCGAGTAGTGTTTCGGTGTACAGTAAGCGAAATACTGAGGATGGACAAAAAACGCCGAAACTCATTCGATGGTCCTCCATGCGGCTGTCACGTCGACATAATAAAGGTTGGTGGAACATTGATAAAGCTATTCAAATTAATTGAAACACAATCAATGTTATGATCTTATCAATAATCAATTCTAGTTAATGTTATCTGTTTTTCTCAATTATGTTTCTTTACATAATCCAAAACTTTCTTGTTACAAAGATTTGAACGTTCAATTCGATTAATATTTTTCAATATTCGTTTTATATTATCTTCATATGTTAAGAGGGGTCAACATCTCACACAACAAGAAGTGTTTCTTGATAATGAAAATGATATATTTTATAATTTACAATGAAATTTGATAAGCTTGGATATTCCTTGTTGGGAGAGGATTTTGTGAAATGAATGAAGATTGAATTAGTGCTGTGACAGCTTGTACTGTTGCTCAAGCATTTTAGAAATGTCCAAGGGTTATGTGTTCAAATATATTTTGAAATTGGACCTACAATATTATTGTGAGTAGAATAGTTTGAACAATGGAAATGTAATGAATTTCTGTCATAAAAAGTATAAATGTGGAGAAAAATAAATATACTTGAAAAATATAATTATAAGTAGTATGAATATACTACTGAAGTACGAGTTCTCATGCAGTAGAAATATGCAAATATGCAGGAAAAATTGACTATATAATGAGAACATTATAGGATGAGAATTAATATGCACTGTATTCGTAAATCAATTCTGTAAATCTGTATGAAAAATATATGTCTTGAATATTTTCTCGAGTAATCAGTCCGCATGTACAGACGCAGTCAACTTTCGTGTTGATTCTAAATGGAGTTGAAAAATGCAGAAAATCCTTTATTACCATAAAACTTCTTGTTCTTTGCTGTAATAGCAATCTGAATCGGTCTGACATGATTCTCCACGGTATCCAATCATGCCATCAATATCTTCTCTTGCACAGAGCGGTGCTTGAATGACTTTGCCCCAGTACAGACGCTCTTTCCAAGTATGGAACATAATAATGATTATCATAATCATAAACCTTCTCCAGTCTTCTCGGGATTATTATTGAGCAAAAAGAGAACGATTACCAAATGAAAGGTGCGTCTCAGTTCAACACTGTTTTTTGCTCTTTTTAGAAAACATCAGGTGAAATGTGCGCTTATTCTCAGGCTGTGCTTGAAGAGAAGAGACAAGAGAAGCGGGACTTGTAAGTCTATTATTATCTTCGGCATTGCTTTTGTCCAGACGTGTGGACGAAGAACAATATTATTTCCACATACTGTTACGTGGTTAATCCCGATAAATGCATGGTTTGTGTCCTTCTACAGGTACTTTCTAACTTTCCAGAGCAAAAATGAAGTTACTCAAGTATGAAAAGTTGTAATTTTCATTGCATATTGTTGTTTTCTTATTTGGTAGAGCATGAGGTAAAATATTCCGATCCGGAGATCGATTCTTGACTTCAATGACTATTTCATGTACGGTATTCATCCATAGCTCGTTCCATTCTTACAAAAAAATCTTCAAGAAGTACCTGTTGATTCTTGGGTGGGAATATTTTTCAGAAAATATGGAAGAAAACTGTTCCCTTTGGCATAGAATGTTTGTGACGCACAAATCGTACAATTGTATTGAATTAAATAATAATAGTAATTGCATGGTAATAAAATTCAGGTATATAATCCCAATTGTTTCCATAAATGATACTAACTCACTGTAGCTTTGAATCCGAATTTCTATCAAACATGTCATATTCAAATTCATGCTTTCCTTCTATTACGTTGTATAGTTGAAGGATTGTTAGGTGAATAAATTAAATACCCTGGCCCATCGGTTGCACTATACTTACAACTATCATACAATATCATATTGGTACTTAATTGTAGTCTAGTAATACTTGAAATTTGATAGAAGCTGTATGAAGATCAGTCTAGTAACACTCAAAAAGCCTTTAACAGTAGAACATCAGTCATGTCTTCATAAAAAACATCGTTCGTAGGATTAATTCATAACAAAACATTCTGACATAACAACCTTGTTCCCATTAATCCTTAATACATAGTTTCTACACATCAAGTAGAAACTACATATCATTTTAATCTGGTGTGCTTTATGACACCTCAGCACAGTTTAGTGTGATCATAATAGGGCATTGTATGATAATTTGCCAGTAGAAAAACTTGTCAGAGAATTATTTTCACCTTCATCTTCTTAATGACGCTGGTTTGTCATCGTATTCATGAGTTACTGCTTTAAAGTTATAACTTTACATTTGTGTGCAGTATACTTGTTTCAAGTTTGACAAGAAACATTATCTAGGCCTTGCAATCAGCTCAGTCATAAGCTTATACAATCCGTGTGAACTTCAATAATTCTTCGATAATAATTATTGATGATCTCTCACTAGCCCTCAAATTGGATATTAAATTTTCAGGAATTTTATTTTTGTGCAGGCCCACATCGTATCACAATGCTGCTACACAATAATATTTTAATATTATTATAGTACGTTAATTCAATAATTTTGAAGGGAAGGAGTTATCGTTCTTGAGTTTTGAAGCAAGCAGTGTTTTTGTATGTCAGCTGTTGAATTATTTCTTCAATCTGAATTTCAAATTTCTTTCAAAATTTTATGGTAATGGCAGTATAAAATAAATGTCTCGAAAAGTAACCACTCACTATCAGCCCCCGGTTTTAACATTTTTGAAAATCAGAACAACATTTTCCAAAAACAAACGTTACGCCAAATACGAGGATTGTGAGTACCACAATATTGTTTACCAAATTTTGGTTAGTCAATTTTCTGAGCGAAGCAATAAAATATGTTTACATTTGAAATTACAACGTTACTCAGCTATTACAAGGTGATTTGTGTAGATTAGAAGTTCCATTCTATGATATGCCGTATTTTATAATTTCCAGTAGAATAATTGATTGGATATCAATCAATAATTGATTATAATAATTAATAATATACTCGGATTGGTTTTAACCTTACTTTTTATCGAATAAAATAATAAGTACTAATAATTCTCAGTCATATCTCCTCAAAACAGTCCTATTTTATGAAGGATGTTACATAAATGGAACTTGAAATCAAAATAAAATCATAACTTATATAAGGCTCGAATACCCACAGTACAAGTTGCATAGCAGTTTATGCAACCCCTTGTATTTGGGCCTTCAAAATCATTGAATTCCATTCCATATAACAGCGCTCATAATTTTGCGTCAAAATGGATTCATAAAAAAGCAAATGCAGTGAGTTATTAATTTCTTCCCAATCAATAAAATTTAGAAAGAGACCCGAATAACTCTTGATTCAATAATAGCTAGGTTCAATTCAATAACTAAGTGTCGATTTTACATTCAATTCCGTCTTAATATTTAAAAGCAACATATCAGATTAGGCTAATTATTTATTTCATTTTCTGATCTATGAGTTCAATTTGTTCCAAATCAACAAATAGCAAAAGTGAATTAAAATTTTAGGTTTCATGTTCCAATGTTTATGACTTTGATTAATGTTTTGTTTCCAATACCCAGATAATAAATCCCAGGTCTTATATCCGTTCACGTATCCAATTACCGAAATTACTGGTGGGCTTAGTGGCAATTACTGTCAGACTTTGAACTTTCTCGCAATTTCTTTGCTTTCAGTTTTGCGAATTCCTACTTGCGCTTGTGCGAAAACAGATGTTTAGTGGGCGTATTGACTCCATGTATGACACTATTTCCTTGAAGAAAGTTTCTCATTCACTACACTATTATCATTACATTTCCATTGCTGTAAGCATAGCAGGCCTATATAATGGACCAATATATAATTTTCTTATATATCTATTTTATCAATCTAAAAATAGCTCGTCAATATTAAAGCGATATCATTTATTTATTTATAATTCATTTATTTATCATTTTACAAAGCACAATAGACATAAGACAAAAAATAACTCTCAAAAAGTCATAAATTATTGACGAAGCTCTGCGTAAATGGAAAACAACTAAAAACAATGCTCAAATCCTTTAAATTACACCCATTCTCGAACTTGATCCTAATGGAATTGCTACCACTTAGCAATCAGACGTTGCTCTGTTTCGTTTTGCGTAGCAAAATAATCCGCTTGTCGCAGTATACTGTATTAGTATACTTGTAGCTGCCAAGTTTGGATTTCTGTGAAGTATCGTTTATTTTGGCAAAGGAGACCTGCAGATCTGTAATGTCGTCCGTGGTTTGAAGGTCACTGCTGCCCCCTGGTGGAGGGAAAGAGAAGAGAAGGAGAAGATCAGAGAAAAGAAGAGAGAAGTTAGGAAAGAGAGAACTTGAGAATGAGAAAAGAGAAGGAGAGAAAGAGGGAAGAGAAGAAGAGAGAAAATCCAAGAGAGAAGAGAAAAAGATAAAAGAGAAGCAAAGTCCTCTGGTGGAGGTGGTTGAAAAGAGCAGGGAGTGGTTCGCGATCTATGTTCTGTTATCATAGTTTTTATCAGTCGTTTCGCGAGTTCTCCAACTCAGAGAAGTCTGTCTAGCTAGTTTCGGTCGATTTCTCCCATGTCAGTCACAACGTTTGAGCGTCTTTTTCAATGCAGTTTGCGAGTCCCAATTCCTTTCTCCTCTACCGTTCACAATCACTTCTTTATCTTCAAATAAATCAATCTCTATCTCTCTTTTCTCTTGCTTTTATTCACATAATTATTTGTCTCGCTCTCACTGCAATTAACCTCTTTTAGTAATTAAACTCAAACTGTCTTGATTTCCACAGAGCCAATAATTATACTTGAATCAAAATATTCTTTACTCCTCAAAAAGAAATAATATAATTGTTCATTTATCTATCCATTTATTTAGTTATTTACAAATAATACTTGATGGTAAGGTTCAACATGCTTAAGCCCAAAACTGTCCCTCTCCCAATTATTTAGAATACAATCATTGTTGTAAAATTTGATTTAATTGTTGACAAATTTGATGAAATACCATCTGGATGGATTATACTAATCAGATAAATTAAATTTAGATTTCATACTTCTCATCTCACTTTTTATAAACGCATTCAATCTCCCTATTTTTATATTCTCTATCGCACTCTCACTCTCTTCCTCTTTATCTCCCTCTGAATGGCCATTTTTAGGTTTAAAATACCCTGTTTCATGTATCACATACTTCGCTAGCATATTAGCATTAACATATCTCATCGCATCTAAACTCATGTTTGAATCAATTTGGCCAAATATTCTAACTAGCTAGAATTGAATATTCCTTAAAAAAATATCTGGAATTGCTTTCACACAATCCAATTACCTTTCAAGAAAACAAAAAAGTCAATGAAATTCCATACAAGATATGATGAATACAACTTGATACGATACAAGGTATTTCAATATTGATCCATAAGATTCGATTGTTTCATTTGATACATAATTACATGTAGCATAAATTAATCAATATTTCTTGTTTTGTATCTTCTCGAAAGGAAATTTAAAAGTGAACACATTAGTTTTAGGCTGCCTAGTTGTTTAATCTCGAATCTGTCTTTCTCTCTCTCACATTCCCCTTTCTCTCTTGATTCTCCGACTTTCGATAATTCAATGGACAGTACCAAACAGTAGACTCGATTGTGTATCGACGTTTGAATTTAAAATGGTGCATAGATTTTGGACACCAACCAAAGCCCGATTTAGAATGACTGCTGTTGCTTCTTTTCGTTGGCAGTCATCATCATTATCATCATCATTTTAGACCGCATCATCTTCAACTGTCCCGGTACCACGATTCCCTTGTTACGTCAGTCAGTCTTCTTTGAACGCTGTCCGCGAAATGTTGCACGAAAATAAAATTAGGTTGCGATCTTGAACTTTTTATAGATATTGCGGCAGTTACTTAGATCATTATACTCCACTTGTAACTGGAAATGTGTGAAGTTTTGTGCAATTTCTTAATGATTTGTCACAAACGTGTGATTGGCTTTAATAGTGTTTAAAAAAGTTTAAAGGTTCACAAACAATATTTTTAACAGGTTTACAATCACAAACGTGTGATTTGTTAAGTATTGTGTTCGAAAAATAGTTTCAAAAGTGAGAGGTTTAAATAGCCGTGAAATGACACATGACGCTGGCTACTATCACACTTGCTAAAGAACAACAATTATTGCTACTGGATTGTCATAACTCTTCCAACGATCTGACGTTTTCTGATTCAACTGCAGGTGATTCATATTTTCTATGCTATTTGAATGAATTAATGGAGGCTGTCGGTCTGTTATTATTTGAGTACCTAACTATTTAATTTAACTGATATGGAGAGAAAGTCTACCTTAATATTCACTGTCCTTATCAAAGAAGATTATGAATTGTACACAATAAAGTGATTGTATTTAAAAAATGAATATTTCTCCCTCATTAACATTAATTTGTGAAGTGTTTTAGTTTTAGTTGTTAACGATGTTTTGAAAACAAAAAAAATTGTTTTAAATTTAATTGACTATTTCAAAAGAACTATAACCCACATGGTTTTCCATGTTTTCATTCGTGAAAAATGATGTTATAATATTGCGAAGTGGAACAACCCTCTGGGTCTCCCCACTAATGAAAGAATACGCTAAATAATAAATGTCCAATTTCAAATTCTGATAGTGGCTGAGAATGAAATGTTATATTTTCAATTGATTAGTATGATAGGCTAATTTTCTTTCATAATAGTTCTGTTAGAAAATCTTGAATTTGGAAATTTAGGAGTTTCATAAAACTTTACCCTCTTCTGTCACTTTTGTCATTCCTGAGCCATCAAGTACAAAAAATTGTATTTTGTGGTCGATAGAGGAGACCCACTGAATGTTTGGTTAACTCTCACGAAGTTAAGAGTGAACTACTGTTTACTTGATCAGTATGCTGTGACATGCAACCTTTCGAATTTTAATTCTTATTTTTTTCCCCAATGGGACAACGTGTTGTCAGAGTCTCTAACCGTTTGAAATGTGGAGGAGATTGTAATGATGAGGAGAGTAAACATTTAAAAAAAATCTGAATAGGGAAAGTAATGGAGAGGTGGAATGTAGAATGTAAAATATGAGAAGAGAATTCATGTAGAAAATGAATATTTCAAATAGAGAGATATTTCATAGAGAGACTTTTCTCGCCCTGTCATCTCCATAGCGCATGGGGAATAGTAATGTATCATTTATTCCTATTCTGTCTGTGGTCCACTACACCCACTATGAGAAGAGTATAAAGTTATAGCATACCTTACCTTAGTGCACATTATAGTATAGGCACGTCCATCCCTTGTCTCATTTCCTTCTTATAAGCAGCCTGGAAACAAATGTAGGAAACGGACCCGCTTTTTGAATTTTGATGTTTGTCTAGTCTGTTCAAGCAGAAGACATTCTGGCAAGATGGGAAAATGACTCCTGCTCGGTCAATATTGGTTCAATAATTATAAATTTGATCTCAAATTGTAGGAAAGTTTCTGATCTACAATTCAAGGCTGAATTTATAATTTTTGAACGAATATTGACCGAGCTAGAGTAATTTTCTCATCATGTCAGAATGTCTTCTTTGCTTGGAAATACTATATTATCGCTACCGGGAGAACGTTCTCTTCCGATCACAAAGCTTTGAGAAACTGCGCGTTGAATAATAAACACCAGTGAACGGGTTTTGCGAGATTTCTGCATTGGACACCTGTTTGGTATTCAAAGCCGACATTTTCTGCGAATTCAGTGTGTCTCCTTGATGCAGATTGTTTAGAAATCATGACCTTTGAATGCCGATCCTGTACGGTACTTGAATTCATGTTTCATTTCACTCGAGAAAGAAAACTCAAGGTTGCTTTTTTGTTTTGTTTAGAACACTGTGATGGATTGAAGAGATCAATAAGCCAATTTTGAAAAATATTTCCATAGAATACTATTCACTTTTTGAGGTGATATTGTGGGATGTTGTTTCATTATTTTAAAAAATAGTATTTAAAAGTGGAGAAAAAATGTGTAGGCTATAATACCCTTGAAATGCACATATTTGAGAACTTCAATTCAAGTAATGTAGTCTAATGAAAACGCAAATTATGTTTAATATTAAATAAATCATCACCTAAAACTGTTTCAGGAGTTCATTATAAAATGTAATTTCAATAGAAGCATTTTTAGTGATTGAACAAGAATAAAATTATTTTCCAAATTCCACCCCAAACTCACAATTTATTTCTTATAGTGAATCCTCCAAGCTCCAAATGCATTACCAAAGTCCAATATTACTCTCGAAATTGTATTATTCCTGTAATAAAGGGTCATGCATAATTTGAATATCAGATAGTATTATAAATAATTCATAGTTTTTTATTGTATCATTGGTTCAGTAAACACTAAAAAATGTTTTCTAATTTTTATTGTGTAAGATAGTAAGCTGTAAGAGTGAACTATTTTGAGAGAATCTCAAGTATATTTATAGGCTATTTTGCAATATAAATATCCCTCACACTTTTTTAAAGAAAAAATGAAGCGATAATATATAATAATTAGATTATCGAATAAAATTCAAGTCACTTGAAATAATTCAGTTTATTTCCTCTCCATAATCAAGAAATGAACAGATGCAAATGTCTTTGGTGTTCTTCAATCATCCTCTTTGTGCAGAACAATGTGCAAAGTGTATCCATTAGCGTGTGTGATGCTATTTTTGCACTTGCTAATCTCAGATTAAACAAATAATCTTGGCAGAGACGCATCTGAGATCTCACTTGTGTAGAGATATTAGCCTTGGTGATTGGCCAACGTTTAATATTAAACCAGAATTATTGGATGTAAACAACTTGGAAAAGTGTTCTATCTTTCATCTGCTCCTTTCTAATCTGTAGGATGTTTTGGTCCATATGCTCCAAATTACAGAGTTTTTTCCTTAGGGATGGATCAATCTTCTAAAATTCTAAAAGCTTTATTATTATTTCCAATTTCACTCATTGAGTTTAAAAAGTAGAAAGATTAATTGCCAAAATTATTGAACAAACTTTACAAATATAAAAAACAGAAAAGTTTTGTATGCATTGAAAAACTGAAAATTGAAATATTTTCTACTTTATAATCGATAAAAATTATCATTGGCGTTACCAGCTAAACTGGTAACTTGTAGAATGATCTACAATCGAAGGATTATAGCTTTATCAGCAAACATTTTATCACTTCGACCAAAGATAAAATGATGCCTTAGCCACTGATAACTGAGTAAGATAATAAATATTATCTCTGGATAGTGAAAAACATTCTATTTGATCATAATAATTCCAGAATATAAATTATTGCGATGGATTGATGCTATTTAATTATTGTGTTTTTCAATTAAAACTGTTTATCAACTCAGTCTGATAAAACAAAATATTTTTATCTTCTAATCTTCATTTTCTGGTTCTAAATTTTAACCTCCACAATAAACAATTGTGATTGAATAGTCGGAATTTCAAATACAAATACTTGATGTAATAGAACAATCAATCTTCATGTAATAGAACAAGACTGGGAAAATTATTTTCATTGAAACGTTATCTTGCAAAATCAGAGCATAGTTTTATGTACTATTTAGCTTTGTTAATACTTTTTGGTCATGTATAATACTGGTAAGTTGGTCTGGATTGAGTTGAATCTTCGAATTTTATTAAGAATAAGCCATAACCCCAAAGTTTAATAATGTTGAACTATTATAGAAAACTGGTAAACCTGAAAATTGGATTATACTGATCCTGATGAATTTTTAACGTCCATCATTTTGAAAATTTTTCACTTTTCTTGAGGGGAAAACAATATGCTCTAGGCCTAAAACATAGGATAGGAATTTCTAAGAATGTTTCAACTATTATTATATATTTCATTCCAAGCATCATACTTGACATAATGATGAGATCCATTATTTGAAAATATTCCATATTCAACAACCTCTTTCAAGTGACACTAATGAACTTAGACTTGCTAAATAGCCTTACCTGGAAATATCATTGTTATCAAAGTTTCATTTCAAATTTTGTCAACTTTTAAGAGCCAGTAGTGGCAATAACATCATTTTTCATCACAAATGTTACTAGTCATATTTGAGGAGTTCCTAATTAAATATTACCTCATTTATTATTACCTCATACCTTTGTAACTTCTTGTGATTTTAACATCGGTTTTGATTTTGTAAATATAATAGTAATTTCCACAGAAATCTTGTCGAATTTCTCTGTTATTACTAAGATTATCTGTACAACTATAACTTCCAATTCAACAAATATTTTTATATAATTCAATTCTCAACTAACTATCCCGATTTTTCTCATGTGTTGCAGATCAAAACAGAGTATCAGGAGGAGGCAAGACCCCGGAGCCCTCCTCAGCGCCAGTCGTCTCCACCTCATCACCTCATGAGCTGCCCTCACCGCTCGACCTCTCCTCATCCTCACCCTCTCCATCCTATGAGGCGCTACTGCCTCATCTGCAGCATGTCAGTGCCGGCTTCGAGGCTCTGGGAGTTCTCGTCAATTACTTAGCCTACAATGTGAGTTGGTATCCTCATTCCTTTTTATAATTTCAATTTAGTTACTCTTGCTTGATCTATTCAATAAACTAAACATTGAAGATGTTAAGCTAAACTATAAGATGATAAGGTTGAGTGGTAGAAAGGACTTCCTAGGCCTTACTCCGCCTGATAAAGTATATTTCCATTCTATTTCATTTCATTTCATTATATTATCACTTTTGCGATTATTCACGTAACGCAATCATTATTCATTCAATCAATTGAACACAAAGATGAGTAAAACAGGCATACGCGTAAATGCCCAAGATTGGTTTTCTATCAATTCATACTAACAGTCTAAGGCAGGGAATAATAATGAATAATAATTTCACAAGGCATGGAAGAAAGATACTACTGTGAAATGATAATTGCAAGAATGATATACAACTGTTTCTACTTTAAAGTTTGAAAAGAGGAATAAACTCAACAAAACATTATTCTGCAGTTGGACTATGATAGAGAAATTAACAAGTGAATGAAGTAAAATAATCATGATGTATTTTTAAGTTCTTTTTTAATTGAATCTGGAATAAGAAAAAATATCGTATTTGATATTGTGAGAAAGTAAAAATGCATTCAATTTTAAAAATAAAAATTAAACTTTAAACTTAGGGCTATTTAAAATAATTTATAAATGATATGAAAATCAAATACCCTTTCTAAAAAACTTTAGAAGTATTATTTTACAGACATGTTTCGGGACTCAGCCCATTTTCAATGTGATTAAAATAATACTCACATTTATTATCACATTGAAAATGGGCTGAGTCCGAAACATGTCTGTCAAATAATACTTCTAAAGTTTTTTTAAAAAGGGTATTTGATTTCAATTCTATTTATCAATTTAAATATCAAATAGTCTATGGAAAAAATATTACCAATGAGTTGAAATAAAAATAACTGATGATACTGAATAGCTTCCGATGAAGATGCCTCATCATTTTTGTGTATGAAGATACTTCAACTACCTGAGAAGTGAATTATTTCAATTTTTAAAAAGTTATGGAATATATAGGTGATTTAGAAATCCATCATTAGCTACTCAAAACTTTAAAGGGAATGAATCCTACTAGAAATCTTAAAAATGTACGATTTTCGAGGATGACCATCCCTACATATTCCCCTATTGATGAATAGTTTCAATTTTTCAAATTTCTTTAATTGTAAACAAAAATAATTGTTGATATTATATCATATTAATATAATTTGGCTACTGTCTTTTATCCTCGTGGAGATATTCTAATATTTTAGTGTAGGCTATACCTACCTATTTTAAAATAATTCTGCCAGAGGCTGTAGCCTACCTTACAATATTGAAGTGAATAACATTTCAGACTCAGTGTTTCTCATTCATTATTTGTTGCTTTGATCGTGGTCTGTTCCCTACAATTATCCTTTCAATTGACATTTCATTCATACTGCTGTATTGTACAGCTTACACAATACCAACTACTTTGCATGTTATTTGTTTTGATTTGCATCTAATTATTTGGGATGCATAATAGTACAGCTTTCAATTTTATCATGTCATCATGCCTCATTGATATTTTGACGAGAATGCTTCTACAGCGGGGAAGCAATTTTATGTTGAAGATAAAACAATTGTTTCATGTAATTTTTTGTGTTACAGCTGGATGCGTTCTCCACGCCCCAACTGAAGAGTGATCTTGAAAAGATGAAGAGCGATTGGTTGAAAACAAAACTCGAACTAGGTGAGTCAACAAAATAATGATAAAAATCTAAAAATTTGAGACAGATAGAATAGTTTTCAAGAAAAATATTGGGTATTCGCCATCGATCATTTTTATTACATAATAATGAATATAACAATATTATACTTGTATCATGTAGGCCATGTTAACATGTAGGCATATCACAATATTGTATCGTAGACATTTTTATCAACCCAATAGATGTTGTAGCAGTGATATAATTTAGCAGGCCATCTCAAATTTTTCAAGTTTTATCACTTTTTTAATTACTTCATGATCACTTAATTCTCTCCCCAATCTTCAAATGGAATGGGTATCCAATGCAATGTGAAGTAACAATAAATGAATCATATAAATAAAGCAATTAATTACAAAAATAGTAATCAATATGTTCATCATTTATTTTGAGGGATGACACAAATTGTATATTCCAAATGTATGAACTAATTCCACTTCTTCCATTTGTAAGTTTGAAACAAAAATATTTTCCTCACTAAATCTTTCACATTAGTGAATACTTATTGACTCATTGTGGATTCAACGTGAATTGGTCTAAAAGACAATCAATAAATTAGTATCTGAAAGTTCTGAGTGCAATATAATAATATCTTAAGCCTATTATAGTAAATATGTGTTATTTGTGCAATATTAATAGCCTATGAGTAGAAAACCTAGCAGGCCATCCACGTGTAGGCTACCCAGTAATAATAGGAAACCCAGTAACTATTTAATATTTGATGAATGGAATTCTTAGTATAGAATACCTTGGTACACATTCATTAAATGAATACTCGCTCGTAATTTTCAATCAAAAATTGTTTATATTTTGCAGAGGAAACACAGGCAAGCTGCACAAGATTGCAAGATGAGCTGATCCAACAGAAGAAGAATCAGGAGGAGATGGTAAGCCAACACATGCATCAGTTGGCATCACATCAGTCACAGCAGCAAATGCAAATCGCTGAGAGTGAGTAGAGATTTTATAAATTTTCAAATTTAATTGAGTAGTATATCGAAGAGATTTGGAATATTACCTAGTTGTTAGTAGCTACCTATATCAATGAGAGTTTAAAGTGGGATTTCAAACAAATCAAATAAAACTCAAAAAAATTAGTGATTGAAACTAAATCTATAACTTTCAATTTATAAAAGAATATTACGAATGCATCAATTCAATTATAGTTGAAATATTAATTAATTATTTATTATATGGCCTATAATTATAATCAGGTAATAATTTCTTGAGTTACTAGTGAGGCTTTGAAATACTTGTTGATTGACTGTATAACATTTTCAAATAATAGTATGCGATGAATGTGATGTGAGTAAATAATTTGTTTAGTATTTGAGAGGGATAACATAAACTATTAATTAGAAAAACTTTATTAAACTATTCGAATTAGAAAATGTATTGTACTAGTTGACCAAACTCATAGTTAGTTCATATCTAATTCAAAATGAGAAGTGACGAATAATCTTATTAATTAATGTTACTTGTTTTTTCAGTTGTGAGGAATCATGAAGAAACGTTATCTGAGTTAGAGAAGAGACTGCAAGAACAGGTAATTATTATTTTTTATTTCGTTATAAACCTAATTTTTCATTTGTTCAATTTTTCAAATGATAGTACGGTATCTACATCTTTAGGAAAATACAACAATAATATATTTATTGGGAAATGTATTATTTAAGACAATAACTGTGCACAAAGAATAGAAGAATCAAAGTAGCCTAAAATTGAAGATTGATGATACATTAAAAGACTATAATATAATATACATTGAATGATGAATTGTCATGAACAAAGATTTATTGAACATCAAAATACCAGTTTTGGTTGTTAAACCATTATCAATCAATTAAAAATATGAAAAAATTATGAATTTATATCTTGAATTCAGTGCAACTTTAATCAACGTTATATAAATTCATATCACTTGAATTATCACACTTTTGAAATTGGGTAACAAGACTAAAAAATTACCCTGTAGTATGAGATTGAATAGCAATATAGATTGGTGTAGAATAAATAAGATAATGAATCACTGTACCCTTCGAAAATAGTTTTATTCTGAAATGACTAGTTTCTTACTCTTAGATGATAATCATAATCATTTATTTAATAATTTACAATGGAGGGTACTACAGGATTTCTCTCAAAACTGCTCCTCTTGCAATAATAATTTATATACGGTACAAACAGTCCAAAAGTAGGACATTTCCAAGTGAAACTGAACAAAATAAAGAACATTTTATTGGTGTAACTACTGTAATGAATTTATTATATCAAAGTGAAAAGTGAAAGAATCATTATGATGGCATTATTTTGTGGTATTAGGCGAAAGTACTGCGAGCACAATACGATGAGGAGCTGGACCATTCGAAGGCGATGCACAAGTGCGAGCTAGCATCGGCCGAGAGTGCGCTGGACGCAGCCAGACAGTCTGCAGCTGATCAGCTGCAGCGTGTGCAGTCGGCAGCTGCGCAGCGCGAGGCCGAACTCGTGCAGCGGCTGCAGGCTATCGAGACTGAGCACAGCGACCTCAAGGAACAGTCGAGGAGGTTCATGGAGTCTATGCACATGGACAAGGATACCAAGCTGCAGGTCAGTCAAACAATCAATAGTCATGTCCATTGTCCCTATTATGTATTATATTACTGTAATAAATTCCTACTACAAAAGTGAAAAGTGGAAGATTGATGTAGAATTAGGTGTATCAGGGACATTCTATTCTATTATTTATTATGAATTTCACAGTATCTTTGAATCGATCCAGTATTACATATTTCATACTACTCAATTGTTTGGGATGATATTCTAATGACAAAAAATTATAAATACATGAGAAGCTTGTTTCATAACAATTTCTATGTCTTATGACGCAGGAGATAGGTATTCTATCTATAGCTAAAAAATTAAGTTTAAATAAGCTATTTCGCTAGAACTTATTCAAACTAGCTGTTGGCAATAGCTGAGTGTGTCTAGAGCTTCAGCAATTGGAATAAGTGATTGAACAGGTGACTCCTGAGGAGTTGTGACGCTCTAACACACATGAAATGGATTCAATATATATTTTGTATTTCTCTCCACCTGAGTTATTTATTGGTGCTTCTGAATAGGATTTTCAAGTGTTCCTAGCCAGATTTGAAAGTTTCCACCCTGGCAAAATTTTTATTTTTATGAGGGTGATGCCCACATGGCCAATAAGGCATGTGCGTTGTTAATGAGACGGATAATGATGATGATGATGATGATGTTGATGAGAGATAATGTCTACTGCATTGTAATAATTATTATTCTATGTTAATCAACAGGTGACAGCAAATAGATGCAAAGAGCTGCAGGACGAGGTGGAGTCGTTACGCACAGTATTAGAGCTGCGCAGCTCTGAGCTGCAGGAGCTGCGCAAGCAGAACGAAATCCTGCAGGTGGATGCCGAACTCCTCCCCCCCACCATGCAGAAATTGATGACGGCGCAGGCCAGGGTAGAAGACCTCGAAGTACAACTCGAGCGCAGGACTAACGCTGAAAAGTAAGTATTTATTCATTTATCTACTCACAACATATCACATCAATATTATTAGAACAAAAAATTGCAATTTATTTACATCAATAACAATATTGAATAATTATTTTCTTATATATACAATTATTTTTAGCATCAATGTTTCCTCAAAACTCTCCTATAGGGACATAGGGAGGTTCTAAGGAGAGTTGATAGAAAACCTTGATGCTGACAATGAATTTATCAGGAAATAATAATTTTAGTAAGCATCCAATATTTATCAATTTTTAGAACTAATATAAAAAAAATACATTACTGTATATACATGGGAACACTTGAAACGAAGTCTAAGCAAACAAGTTGTGGTGAAAAAGGGTCAGATCTATAATTTACAGAGGGGTACAATATTGTAACCAAATAAGTCATGGTTCTAAGAGTTTTTCAAGTTTATTTGTTCATTAACATCTTCATATACCGAATTTGTAGGCCTATTTTAAGATTATAATTGATAGATACAAGAATTTATTACTATATGATGTTATATGTAGGGGTAGGAGACAAGGTTCTGTCGTCAATTTATTCACAATATTACAATATTGTCCGTACGGAGAATTTAATAAATTCATCAATTCTGTTATCAGCATTCATCCTTCCAAATCAGTATAAAGTTTACTGTCCATGAACACAATTTCTGATAGTTTCATTTTGTTTTTCAGGCAACTGATTCAAGAAAATCGTTTACTGATTGAGTCCGTTCATCAGGAGAGCAAACAAAAGAAGAGGTTGTCCCAGCATAATGAAGAACTGCAGTGGAAGCTGAAACAGAACTCAGAAGTTGTCAATGCTTTAGTCACAGATCTCTGTAAGTATCAATTTATCATTTATTTTGTTTTCAATTACGAACTGCTAGTGAATATTTCACTTTGAACTATTTCTTACGAAATTGCAGTCAATTTTCTCAAATTATACACGTGAGTTATAGTTTTTTAAAACTACTAATATTAAAAAATTGATTGCAATGACGTAAGAAATAGTTTAAAATGAAATATTGATTTCTATTCAACCTCATAATCACGATCAATTGTGCTTTTTTGGCTAACATCTTACACTCAATAAGTTATTGAGTTAGCTGTAATTTGTTGCGTATATTGATTATTATTTACATATTAATATGCAAGCACTGCTATAAGCCGAATTGAGCCCTGATTATTTGATTCGAATCAAATCAACTTGCCATGAAATATAGAATTACAAATAGATAATATGCCCTAAAACAGGCATTCAATAAGATATTTTTTTATAAGCACAATAGGTGTATAGTTATCGTCAAGAAGGTGTGCAAGTAATAAAGTTGGCAAAATGTTGAAATAAATTCGCATTTTTATGATGAAAATTTTCTGAACTGTGAAAACGATTGATTTTCAAAAATTTTCCTTGGATGCATGTTGAAAAGTTTAATAGAACTATAGATCATTTTAAACTAAACTAATTCAATTTTGAATTGGACAACTGAACAGGTGTATACCTTTAGTGCTGTTTTATAGTTTCAGGTGAACAGAAGCAATATTCTTGGTAATAATGAGTTATTTGTGTCTCAATAATTTTAGCGAATATTGTTTCTAACTAAGACACATAATAGATAGAAGTTTCTCTTCTTCTCTCTTTATTCTGTGTCTAGGGCTTGTGCTCAGGGTTACTTAAATTATTACCAAGAGAAAAATTTTGTTGACAATAATATTTTTTGAAAAATGAGACGATAATAATTACACTCTCCTGGTATGTATTGTCATTGAATTAGAATATTAATTAAAAATATTTCATTGTTTTGATTTTTTTAATTTTTAATTTACAGCTTCAAAAAGCAACGCAATGCAAGCATTCATTCCGCAAGCAACTGGAACTCCAAAACGAAACACAGCCGAAATGGTAGAATTTTTCGTTTCCAGGTAAGTTAATTTCCATCTTTTTTTTTAATTTACAATGACGTATTTTCTCCTATAAAGAAGTCTCTTTCATAGAGCCCTACTCAAAATATCCCCTCCATAACATATTTAAATGGTGAATTATGTAAAGGCCTATGTATACAAGAATCTCAATCCTGTATGTGCCAAGTGCCAATTATTTTCGATGAAATCATTTACATCATATAAGAGTCATACGGTGTTCACACGATGCTATAGTAAATAAGTCATGCTATAGTGAATAAGTCATCGTGGAAACGCGTCATTTCATATAAGAATAGATAATTTTGTGAGGATAATTCTCTCAATTCTTTTTATAATTGCTTGTGAGTTTTTATTCTACATTTAAAATCTATGAGATTTCAATTCGTATGTAATTTTTAGAGTGAAACCTTGTCTATTCTCCATGAAAACCGCTTTATAGAATTTCATATATTTCCAGTGTGTTTATTAATTTCAGTAGTAAATAAATTATTCATTCCCTGGAAACGACTATTTAATTAAGCAATTTTGCACGAAACTCGTGAGGGTCTTCCACCATTGAAAGCTATAAGAATTTTTTGGAAGCGATGAAACATCAGAAATACGTAATTGAAGACAAATTATTATTTACTTCCAAGTATTTCTATATTTTTTGTCTCACCGAAGACACCATACAGTATACTATTTTTGTACACTTTGATGTTCAGGGCTCCTTGAGTCTCGTATTTATTCTATTATTTTTATTGGAAACTATTTTAATTTATAGTGAGTGATGATAGCGCAGATCCTCATTATAATAGTAATGTTGTCTATTTGATTTCAGGAACAGCATGCAACAGCACCTGTGCCCGCCGCCGAGCGATCAGTCGTCATCAATAGTGGTGACCGATTGTTCTCCGCCGCAGTCGCCCAAAGTGAAGGGCGTCATCGAGAAGAGCGACTCAGTGTCGTGGGTGCTCGAAATGGACGAGAGTCCCGAACACGTGGTGAACCGCCTTGTGCGACGCGCGCACAGCTTCCGCCAGGCCGGATCCGCCTCCCCCTCCCCCGCGCATCACAGCCGCACCCTCCCCAACCCCCACAAGCGACAGCGCAGTCGCATGTCACAGTCGCTTTCCGCCTCCTCATCCTCACTCAAAGGCAAGAAGCCGGCGCGCACGCGATCATTCTCCGCCGACTCGGACAGTTCGGACGTTGCTCGCAAATGGGAGGTCGATGTTGATGTCGATGAAGGCAAAAGCTACTCGCCCATTGACCGCAGCGACGACAACGATGACCTAATCGTTGTCGAAAGTGTTGGCGACGATCTACTCAATTTCATCGAAATCGAATCTGCGAAAAACTCAGTCCAAAACGAACGTATGATCACTGGGGAAATCTCCTCATCCGATTCTGAAGGCTCCATTAGGAGCAGACATCCATCCCGAGATGATCTACTTCTTATCAACAGGGATGATGGTCTGCGGGAACGTGGCATCCTACCGAAAGACGCAGGGGGCGAAGCGATGATTTCCGAAGAAACCTCTGATGATGAGGAGGATGAAGAGGAGTCTGATGTTGAGGGTTCCGGATCGTTATCGGGTGATGAGGGTAGTTTCTCAGGAAGTAATTCAGAGTTCGCTGATGGTTTGTGCGAGCGCAAAATCAAAACTGATCTGAGACAGGTGACGAAGCCTGTGAAAAAGTTGTCACAGCTCTCTTCGGATGCGTTGACGTTGTCCGGTATGGAAATTGTCAACTGGTCGGATGAGGCGGCACTACCCAAAGCGCTACAATCCGAAGGCTGACCTTGCAAGTATTATCTTGGCGACTGGGAGTTTTGAATTTGCGGATTGGTGCTCTCTAGTACCAGCACAGCTTATTGCAACATCACCAACATTTGCAAATGTTGTAAAAATGTGAAAACCTTTGCTGATGTGTAGCTTTATCTATTATAAATAACATAACATGCTGCGATGAATTTGTGTGCTAAAATTCATCATGTCTAGTCTTCTTGTTCAAGAGAAACGAAACTAATGAAAATCAAATGCGTTATGTCATAATATAATTATGCCATTTGAAAGCTGGTATATGTGGCTTGTATATTAAAGTGTGTTGCTACGATATAGGCTACTAAACACGCCCTGCTTTCATTCATTGTATTATCTATTGAAAGAGAGGGATCAATTTATATTTCTTTTTATAAGAAAAATAATAATTTCATTCTGATAATATGCATTGTTGGTTGAAAGGAAATTCATGAAGCGCACTTGTTAGTTTAGATCACGTACAATAAATTTTAAAGATGGATATTTTAAATTGTTTCACATTCTATTCATTAAAATTAGAAACTTTGAATAAATTATTAATATCATATTTGAAAATTTATCTGATACTCGTACAGTATTATGATTAACTTTGTGAAATTTGGACTCGTAATTATACCACTGATAGATGAAACATAATACAGACATAATATAGAATAGCTGGAATAAAAACTGATAATTGGAATGATGTGACTTTTGATTGTATTTTTGTGTGAGGGTTGTATGTGAAGGGATAGAGGTACCTTTTATTGTAGTGTCACAGGTATGAAAAAAACAGAGATGGCTGTGATGGTTAGGCTAGGGAAACATGTCAACTGATTTAATCATGGATATTGTTAATTTCTTTAATTCGATAGAAGAGTTCGCGACAATTTTTTCTCTGATAATCATTTCAATTATTTTTTAATAGAAATTCTCACAACTTCCTTCAATTTTAGATCTTGATGTTTCATTCAATAAATAACTTCTGTTATGGGAAATCAATTGTTTCGTACTCGTTCTTATACAATTGGGTATTTGTATATTTTCAAAATTATGCAATCGGTTCTTCATCGAATGAATTAAATTCTTGTAGCAGCTATGACAATAGCAGTAAACAAATAATTCGATGGAATCGATTAATAGTGTAAAAATATATGCAGAGTTCAAGATTTCATTTAAATTGAATATTTTCGGCAATACTTGAAAGTATTCTGCCGAAAACTTCAAACAATAAGTGACCTTTTCATTTTCTAATTTAATTGAAATAGCCTAGTATTTTAGAGCTGATATTTTACTTTTGTAAAACATTAATGTTGATAAAGCTGATGTGACATGAATTTCATTAGTTGCTCATACTTGAGTAAAACTTAGCTGAGGACTGTACCAAAGAGTTACAAGAGTTCAACTTGAATTTCACATAAACTTCTAACTTATTGAATAGTATCATAGCTCCTTTTAATAGAGGGAGTACGGTATGCAATGAACAGAGCTCATTGAAATCTTTTTTATAAATCATTAATTTATTAGTTTTTATGGTTTGGATAAGTTTGACTGCAAAGCATCATTTATATGTGAATTTTATTGAGTTGATCTGTATGGTATAATTTTTTTTATAGATGCATTACTTTACATTTTCTTTGATTATTATCTTGAAGTATTTGGAAGAGATTCTATGTTTGATTTGATAATGATTACATTACAAATGATATTGATTTGAATGAATAATGTACCAGCTCTGCTATGCGCTCGCGTTTTTGGCAATACATTATAACAATAAAAAATATAGAGATAATAATTAATGTTGAATAATTATGATATATTTTATTATTGCAGAATTTTGCATAGTCAAATGCTATCGCATTGCCATAATATTTTACACACAATTTATTGTTCACATGAATATCCATAAAAATCAGTTGAAGTTGTGTAAAAATGATTATTCTATTTGATTATTAAGATATGTTATTTGAGAAGTATAATTTAACCATCATTCTAAATATGGAACAGGCAAACTTTGTTATATGAATAATGAATGTGATTGTGTAATTAGTGTAATAATCTACTTTATGATCGTTTCTCTTTTGTAATCTAAGAATAATGTTTGTTTCCTCTACAGAAATCTATGAAAATTATTACATACTTTAGAAGTTATTGAATTAGGTGTCAGAAACATTGTAACAGTGCTGAATAAAAATCAAATACAGTTCACATTGTCATTGCGGATTTTTTAATATTTTTATTCGCTACGGTACCTATCTATATCTATCAATCAAACTAATCAGAAGTTTGAATAACCTGCATAATGGGATAATGGGAAGAATATTAACAATGCTGGGAATTTAATTATTTACCTTGAAAGGTATTTGAATAGGAAACCCAATTAACCGGGTTTTTTGAACCACCAAAAATTGTTGAAAATCCAATTAATGTGGGGTTTCCTTTATGTGTAATGGTTGGCCGCAATTGAAAATTTGTAGCCAATCACAGCTCTTGCTATTCAAGCTCGGGGACAAGACAAGAGCTATGATTGGCTACAGTTGTTCGACTCGACTGCGGCGTGCGTCCGAATGGAATTTTTCACAATTGAAGAAAAATTTATGTCGATGTGACATATAATATACTGTATATAGGAAGAATTGGGCTGCAGAATTGAAGCTTAATTCGAAACTAGTGCTCTCTATAATCTGTCCAATATGAACTAGTTGCCTGGACATTCATTTCATGTTTACATGAAATTTGTAGACTAGTACTCATAACTGAAATTCCAATGTTCATTATTTTGTGATTGGATGAAGAAGCAAACAACAATACTAATAATAATATATCAGAATGAAAAATGAAACGCTATACAGTCTGTCCAAGCAAAGAAGATCCTCCGGCAAGATGGGAAGAGGACTCAAGCTTGGTCAATTTTGGTTCAAAAATTATCAATTTGATCTTAAATCGTAGGAAACAATTCGATCAATTAAGACCACATTCATAATTCTCAAACAAATATTGACCAAGCTGGAGTCATTTTCTCATCTTGCCAGAGGGTTTTCTTTGCTTGGACAGTCTTATAATGAGATAGATTTGGACAACTAGTACACTTTTTGAACACCCCGCGCGCTGCCCGCGCTCTTCAGCTACCCAGCTAATCGATCGATCATTTGGTGGAGGCTTTGCCAGGAGAATAAACAGAAGGCCGTGAAATCTGTCAAATAAACATAGACATAACCTAAGTTGAGAACACGATACGAGGTTTTTATTCATAGTTTCGTACCAAAGAACTAAAAAGTAAGTAAGTAATGAATCCTTCAACAGTTTTTATTTTTTAATTCTGCTAGAATAATATCCAGTACGCTCTAAAAGAGAATTTTCCGAGTGATTACAATCTAACAAACTAGAAGGTGAGTGACAAGCTAAAAACTGAACTAAAAGTGAGGGTGTAGTTTTATGTTTCTTTGCGCTTCTGATATTTCAAGCATTATAGTTTAATACACAAATTATCATTAAACTATCATAGTTAAGTCTATGGTGTATTTAGATTATCTTTCAGCTTGGATTATTGCTATTAATTTTGAGTTTTTGTTTTGATACTCCAGAGTCCAGAGCACTCACTAATCTTTCAGCCAAGCCGAGGTGGTGTAAGTGTCGTTTACTAGCCCACCTCGCTACAGTCAAAATTCTTGTTGAAATTGATTCAGTATGTTATTCTGATGTCAAATTGAAAAAAATTATCCGTCACTGTCCAGTAGTTTTTAAATAACGCTGTGGCTAGAAGCACGGCAGCCGGGCGTCCATTCCATACACGGCAGATTGGTGACGTCACAGTGATTCCGTTGGGTGCACTTCTGACTAATTTTTAGTGAGATTATAGACACACGTTCACGGTCATGAAAATGAAATTTTCTTTGTTTGAAGAGTTGATTGTTATGTATTTCCATGAAAGACGAACAGGAATTTATACAGCGCTCAATAACTAATTCAAGAACAGTTGAGTCAGCAAGGAAAAGGGTGAAAATATTTTTAAAAGGCGAACTTGTTTATATCAAATAAATATCATAGAATGAAATCATCTTTTCATCACTTTTCTATTTATTACCGTATAATACCAGTCTAAGACACAGCAGACAAGATACTCTGGACCTCGCCAAGATTTGACTATTAATCCAGTACACTGGGAATTTTGTAAGGCTAGTTTTTGCAAAAGATGATGTATGCGATTTGATTGTTTTAATAGCTTCATTGGGACCCCAATAATTTGTACCGTATTTGAAAAGTGCACACAAAATTTCTCTTGGCACAAATTTTGACAGCCAAAAACCATGCATTTTTTAGTTTTTTGCATAATGTAACTAAAAAATGGTCCACATTTTCATAGGTACATTCTCATAGTGAATGGTAGAGAACAAATAAAATACTGCATCGATTGAGAAAGAGAAAACAAAAATCAGTCGAATGGATAACTTTTTACATTCATTCAAAATACACAGTTTTTTAAAATTTCCAATAAATTGTTCAAATAAATAAAAGACCCTGTATAATGTTATGTAGCTTATAAAGTAATGGAAAATTGTATTACCCCCTCCCTTAAAGTTGTAGAGCATCAAAAATAGAACAGGCTCTACAGGTGTTTTTTTTCAATGTTCTTTGATGTTAGGTTAGACATGAAGTTTTATATAGAGCCTATCTTGTATAGTCCATTCAAACAAAGAAGACTCTGATTGTCTATATATTGTCACAAAATTGTCTATATCACTGAAAGTTTTTTATTTGGTACATACAATCGTTTCAATGTGTTTACATCATCATCAGTGTACTGCCGATGTGATGTACACTGATGATGATGTAAGTACACTGATGATGATGTAAACACATCGAAATGATTGTATGTACCAAATAAAAAAATCTGGTGCAGTACACTAACACAACTTTCCTTGCCATTAACATTTGCTTAGCCTAATACGAGTAGGCTATCCATTATCCATACCTAGTCATCAGCGAGTGCAAATTTCATTACGCTATTACTTGCTCATCTTCTCATACTAACAGTGAAATTTGCATTCGCCGATGACGCCTCGCGCCTACCGTCGCTTTGGCTAATCGTGTGTGCGATTTGAAATTTTCACAAGCCCATGATGACTCGCGCCTGTCGGCACTTCGGCTAGATTTTAGCCAAATTGACTTGGATTTTGAATGAAAGTAGATTTTTCTGTACCTATTTCAATATATAGGATCAAAGAGGTGGAATCGATAAAGGATCATACTCTGTTATTTTACCAAAAATTTATTATGAAACACCAATACTTTTTCCAAATGTGATTTTTGTCTCCTTTAAATCCTGATATGGATTGCTTTGATTGCGAGTTTGACGGAATGGCATTGATACAATTTTCGCACACGAGCGGCAAGCACGCTGCCCGCGTTGCGCGTTGCTCAAACTCACCTTACCAAGCCATGTAGTGCGGGTTGCCTCTATACAGATTCATGTAGTGCGGGTTGCCTATCTACAAACTACTTAACTTTTCAAGTCTGGGGTGGTGCCCCTGCTAATCTTACACAAAGGGGACATATGCCAGTTGATTGAGCTTATTAATGACTATATAGGGTGTCTGTTTGAAGAAAATAGTTTGAAAATTTTTTGAGAAAATCTAGATAGAAATATTGCAAAATCCATTTTTCTCAACAATGCTGCGGATCTTCTGCGATTTTGCCAGGAACGAGACTCATGGCAGTCGATAGGGCTTATAAAGGGCTATTCCGGGTATGAGTTTCAAAAAAATCGTTAGAGCCGTTTTCGAGAAAACCATGAAAAACACCATTTTTGGCATATTATTCGCCATTTTTCGATGAATTTTCTTGAATTTCTTAGTGTCGGGTCCTCATGGTATAAGAACCTCGAGTTCCAAATTTCAAGTCAATCGGTTAATTAGGAATCTGAATATTGCAAAATCCATTTTTCTTAACAATGCTGCGGATCTTATGCAATTTTGCTAGGAACGAGACTTATGGCAGTCGATAGGGCTTATATAGGCCTATTTTTGATATGAGTTTCAAAAAAATCGTTAGAGCCGTTTTCGAGAAAATCTTGAAAAACACCATTTTTGGCATATTATCCGCCATTTTTTCCGCCATTTTTTGATGAATTTTTTTGAATTTCTTAGAGTCGGGTCCCCATGGTATAAGAACCTTAAGTTCCAAATTTCAAGTCAATCGGTCAATTAGGGATCGAGATAAAGTGTATACAGACATACACACACACATACACACATACATACACACACACATACACACACACACACACAGACCAATATCCAAAAACCACTTTTTTGGACTCGGGGGACCTTGAAACGGATAGAAAACCTAAAATTGGGGTACCTTAATTTTTTTTGGAAAGCAATACTTTCCTTACCTATGATAGTAGGTAGGGCAAGGAAAGTAAAAAGCAATACTTTCCTTACCTATGATAGTAGGTAGGGCAAGGAAAGTAAAAAACTTTCAGTGATGTAGACAATTTTGTGTTATTCAATCATGTTCAAGTATCACAACATCTCACCTGACACTGTGTCTTCAAAGAAGACTCTCTTGGCAAAATGAGAAAATGACTCCAGCTTGGTCAATATTGGTTTAAAAATTATTGATGAGGTCTCAATTGTAGGAAACATTCTGAACTACAATTTGAGACAAAATCAATATTTTTTAACCAATATTGACTGAGCTTGAGTCATTTTCTTATCTTTCCAGAGGGTCTTCTTTGCTTGGACAGACTATATTTTGTAGTTGAACAATTTTTTGGAAAATTTAATAAAATTTTGTTTTTAAATGTATGTCAAACGTTATCTATTCGACCGATTTTCGTTTTATCTTTTTCAATCCATCTACAGTTGTCCTTACAATTTACTATGAGAATGAACCTATGAAAATGTAGACAATTTTTCAGTTATATATGAAAAACTAAAAAAATGCATGGTTCTCTGGCTGTCAAAAGTTGTGCCAAGAGAAATTTTGTGTGCATTTTTCAAATACTCATTATTGAGACCCCAATGAAGCTATTAAAACAATAAAATCGCATAACTCACACCACCCTTTGTAGAAAGAATTGCCTGCATACTGGACTCTATGGACAATAAGCTATTAGTTATGTGAACAGTAGGCTAAACCTCACGCAGTAACAGAATAATTGAAGCTCAACGCACACAGGAGGCGCGCCAAACATATCGAAAGAATTCTGCTCAAATACTTAGCATAATTTGTAAGTAAAGTTGTTGAGGAAGCTTAGCCTACATTTTAGCACAATTTTTAAGTAAAGTTGCCGAGAAGCTTAGCCTAAATACTAAGTGGGTTTAGTGGAAGAGGGGGCTATTATGCCTCAACTTCGCCCACATCACTTTCGTATTGTACTAAGTGGAAAATAAAGGCATTTTACCTACCTATCTAAGTATTCAAGACAAAAGGAAATCTGAGTCAAATCATAGACCGGTAAAAATTGTTTTAAAACGTAATACGGTAACTTACTCTATAAGCTATACGCTATAAGAAAGTGAAATATGCACTGATACTCGTAATTCTAATTTATTCATTTCTCATTTCTAATTTTATTTAGTAATTTAATTTGTGTAAACACTTGACCAGCTCCTGGTTTAGCCGCTCTAATTTATGCTGTGTTCAAATAGAGTGACTGAATTATTATCCCACTCCTATTCGTGCTGTATTTAAGAGAGTTTTCTATCTGCCGTGTGTGGAACAGACGCCCGGCTAGCCACAGCGTTTAAATAAATCAAGTTCAAAGTTTGGCCTGAGGAGGCACTAACAAATCTGATAACTCTGTTATTTGAAAAGTTCTTAAATTAGTAATAACTGTACAAAATAGCAAAAAGTACTAAATTCCTCCTCAGAGTTTATGACAATTTGAGTGATAATTTGGACCGATAAAAGAGGTTATGATTGAAGCAAATCAAGTGGAAGGGAAGGCGACATTCTGTATCAACGACATTGTAAACTAACGTCATTCTGTGACACTTTAAGTCAAAAAATTGTACAGAATATCGTTGAGCACAGCCTACAGATTGTACCATTTGGTACACATTGTTGAGACATGCAGGAATATGGAAAAATTGACAACCTCACCTAAACTAACCTAACTTAAGCTCTAACTAACCAAACCTAAGCTCCAACTAACCAAACGTAAGCTCTGACTAACCCAACCTAACCTAAGCTCTAACTAACCCAATCTAACCTAAGCTCTAACTAACCTAACCTGAGCTCTAACTAACCTAACCAAACCTCTAACTAACCTAACCTGAACTAACCAAACGTAAGCTCTAACTAACCCAACCTAACCTAAGCTCTAACTAACCTAACCTGAGCTCTAACTAACCTAACCAAACCTCCAACAACTAACCTAACCCCCAACTAACATAATCTAAGCTCTAATTAACCTAACATACAATCTAACCAACCTAACCTAGCCTAAGCTCTAACTAACCTAACCTAAGCCCCAACTAACCTAACCTGAGATCCAACTAACCTAAGCTCTAACTAACCTTACCTAACCTTTAAACTAACCTCACCTTGGCTCTAACTAACCTAACCTTAGCTCTAACCAACCTAACCTAAGCTCTAACTAACCAAATCTCCAATTTAGCAAAAAACAAAACATTAAACATTAAAACATAAAAAATAAAACATTATTAAGATCTAGGGGAGAGTTAGCTACTATATCTGAGGAGCACTTCTTGTTGTAGCTGGTCAAATAGTCGGATACCATTAAATAAAACACAAATCATATCATTTTAGAGTTATTATCATAAAGCAGTTGAGAGAATAAAAAGATCCCCTGATAATAAAGTATCTAGGCCTAGAATATACCTACTAGGTTACTCCTTATTTGTTCTGGTCCATAATTTCAATGTCTAAGCTGCATAGCCCAAAAAATTTCTCTGGGAGTGATTTCGGTAATTTAACTATCAGTGATATGCTAGTATTAGTCTAGGTTATTGAATAATTAGTAACTTGAAGATTAGGTTAGGATCCTAATAGCAATATTTTAGTTGTTTCATTTTATTGGATCCATGATTATGCCTATAACTTATGCTGCATTAATATGATTATATCTAAGAAGGCCAAGGTTAGTGTTCTAATTATAATCAAGATAGTTTTCAGTTTTGAATTCATCTTGTAGTCTCAACTGATTAATAAGAAAAAATGAAATAAGTTGGATTTGATACTTTTTATCGCATTTGCGGACCTAAGCAACCCAACTTAATCCACACTATTTTTTCTCTATCTAATTAAATGAATTAGTTGCTCAATGAAATGCTTAGCATAAGCTTACATTAAGTGTATTGCATTTGAGTTACATGAGAAAGCAGTCAACATCAGGGATTAGTGGAGTCATTACTAATTGGATAAATCAACATTGAACTATTGAACATTAATATTGAATATTAATATTAATATTGAATGTATAAGGAGGCAGCTGATTTACATAAGTACTGAACTATTAAACCTTATTCCAGGTCACTTTCTCATAAACTCTAAGATCAGTGGAAAAACTAAACTAGATATAAAAAATTGGACCAATAGTAGTTTTTTCTTCAATTTGGATTTATGAGACTCAAGATTTCTGCGCAAACTTTTTTTTGCATTGTTTTTTCAGTTATGATTTTTTTTCTTGGTTAAAAGTGGACTTGCTCACCATTCTTTTTGCTTGTTCTTCCTTCTGTATTCTTTCTTCCTTACTTTTTTCTTCTCAATGTCTTACCCTTTCCTATTCCTTCCTTCTTCATCCTTCCTGCCTATTACATGGGAAACCATAGTTGGTTAGGTATTACTTCTTCTCTCTTTTCTTTCCAGCACACCCAACCATGAAGCCTATGTTTTGTTTAATGTGACATTGTTATTGTATATTTTGTTTTTTGAAATTTATTGTATTTATTTTTGTCTTGTGTGTTTTAATAAATTGAAATTGAATTGAAATGTTTTGCATTCTGATCTAAATAGTTCATTTTAGACAAGTTTTGATAAAAGCCTACTATAATAGATGAATTTGTTTCAGAGGTCAAGTGTTCTGAAGACATCAAAGATGGAGTCTAGTCCTTTTTCGGAAAAAATGAAAGCAAGACTAACACTGAGTAAGGAACGTGCGACTCCACTCTATTGAGTTCCCTAACCATCTCATCACAATTAATAAAGGTTAGCAGATCTTTTCAGTAATATATCTCTCACTTATTCTCATTTGTAAGTTTTTATTTGATATAGAAAGAAGGATTTAATAAATTTGTGGATATCCTAATTCACTCTTGAAAGTGTATCCTAATTCATTCTAAAAGTGTAACCAAAGCTTTATCGTGTACGGTAATTATAGAGGTTGATTTGCATAGTGTTGCTGTCACTTTGGACACTGATTTCAAAAAAGTGCCTAAAGGAAAAGTTCCTATTATAAGAGAGTGAATGATAACACGCTGTTCTGATAACCAAGAGGACCTGAGTTCGAATCTTGACCAGGGAACAATTATTCGACCATAGTGCAATCACATAGATATGGCCACCCCATCTTTTGGAGGTGACGGTAAGCCGTCTGTCCCAACTACCAGAAAGTATTCATCCATCTGTCCTATGGATCCTCCTGAATTGAGCAGTAATATTTTTAAAACAATATCCAACATTTCAATATGTTTTTATTGCCATTCATTTTTTTAAATTTTGTACCTGAAGGGGGTGTTGAGCGAGACGTGTACACGTCGTTTTGCTAGTCACTTGTATAGTTCGGCCAAAATTTCTTGGCGCCTGATAGCTGAGTGTTATTAACTTTTTTAAAACATTGACTGCTGCTCTAATTCACTTATGTGACATTAGTTGGCTAATGTTTTAAGAACGGTTCCCGCACTATGCCCCTCGCTTGTTCTGGCTGATGCCAAGAAATTTTGGCCCAACTGTACAAGTGACTAGTAAAAGCGACGTGTACACGTCTAGTCAAGACCCTTACCCTTGTAAGACCCCCCTCAATTCATGTGTAGCATGACTCACATCCAATAAAAGAAATTAGTTGAAAATGATCGAAGCATGCTGGTAAAAAATATTATGAGTTGAATGATCATATAAGATGTTGTCAAACCACTGATTTATTATAAAACCGATTTACTGGTTTTGATTGAAACACCATTATCAATCTGTGGTGAACTATACCGGTGTAAAGTAACAAAAACTATATTGGTGCTCATTCATCATTGAACCACAGCATTAAATGAAAAGACAAGACAACGAAGTTTACCAAAATCGAAATCGGTTGTTTCGCCATTATCAATCTACCAGAGAATGATAATGACAATTTTCTATTGATAATCTTAATTCAATTTGAAATCTACCAGAGAATGATAATGGAACCAAAACTGGCGTATCTCAATTTTCTAATAAAATTAAGTTTTAACAACATCTTGTATTTTCATTTAATATGGATGTCTACCGCAATATCACCTTCACAACCACTAAAAAATATTATGGAGTTAGTAAAGTAGTTTTATTCTTCAATTACCTTTGCATATGTAATATCTATGTATTTTAAAACTTTTACTTCACTCTATAATATAGGCTACTTATTAACCACTTGCTAATGCTTACTAGACAAGGTCTATTCAATTTATATTATGTGTGTTTCAGATGCTGTCTGGAAGTGAATCAGCTGTGGGATTCGAGGCCGAAATTTAGGGTTGGCTGAAATATGCATCAATCAGAGAAGGCTACTGTCAGGAAAATTTGAATAGCAATTATCATACCAGACATTTCTTGTTATCACTAGCTTCTCTTGATACAGTTTTCTATTGATGATGTAATTATTCAATTTCAAAGCTTTTCAAAAATCATTTTGTTCAGAGTGTTCCTCTTTCTGATCATAGTTTTTCTTATTATCTTGATAATTTAAAAAAATCTTTAGCTGAAGATGTACCTACATATTTTTCTTTTTGCCACACAAGTGTTAAAGAAGTTTAAAAAATAGTACCTGCCTGGATGTTTTAATCTAAACTCTTTTATTGTTAAACTTGCGTCTCCTTACATTTGTGAAGTTCTTTGTTGTCTTTTTAATCACTGTATAGATGTTGGTATATATCCTAAGTGTCTCAAATTTTCAAAGGTGCTTCCTTTGTTTAAGAAGGGTTCTTTGTAAGATTGTAATAATTATAGACCTATCTCGATAATACCTATCTTCTCCAAGATTTTTGAGAATATATTTTGTACAAGCAAATTATTAAATATTTTGAGATGAACCATCTTTTTAGTGAAAGTCAATCTGGCGTTTGATACTATTTCTCATGAAATTTTAATTAGAAACCTTAGCTTCTATGGTTTTGAAACTTGGTAATTAGTCTCATGTCATCATACCTGAACGATAGGTATCAGTCTGTTTTTTACAACAACTATCACTCTGTTTTCTTAGAGGTAAGATCAGGTGTCCCCCAGGGATCCACTTTGGGACCACTTCTGTTCATAATTTATATTAATAATCTTCCTGCTGCCATAAGTACCGATTTTGTAAAGCCATTTATGTTTGCTGATGATCTTGCTGTGCAGATTAAATGTAACAACTTGTTCTTTGATTTTCATATGTTTGCAAATTCAATAATTGATGATTGGACTTCAGCTAATTCACTATGTCTCAACAGAGATAAATTTCAGTTGCTGGAGTTTGGTTTCAATTCTAATGCTACTATAGTCGCCCACAGATCATTGAAATGACCAAGGTCACCGGCAATGGTGAGCTCTGTTGCTACTGTTGTCCACCCTCATTCGGCTAGCCTAGAATGATTGTTTCCTTCTTCTACAAAACAATTCAAGGAAAGTGAACAATATCCTCCTCACCCAAACAAAACATCACTCCTTCTCTCTCACACACTCACTCTCTCCCTTACTTGTAGCTACCCCTGAGTATGAAGCGGCAACATCGGAGGGAGAACCAAGGAAGAGTGGTGAGAGACTTGGTAACCTTGGTCATTCCAATGATCTGTGAGCGACTATAGTACAAAATTCTTAGGCATTGTTGTTCAGGGTGATCTGAAGTGGAATTATCATATTGATTTGTTGCACGGCAAATTGTCAAAAGGCATATTTTTGCTCAACCGTTTAAAATTCATTGTGAACACTTCTGTTTTAATGACTGTTTATTTTGCATAAATCCATAGTCATCTTTCGTATGGCATTATTGCATGGGGCAGTGATACAAATGTAAGGAAACTATTTATTCTTCAGAAACGAGCTTTAAGAGTGATAGCTGGTGTTCCAGGTCGAACGCATTGTAGACCACTTTTCAAGTTTGAAATTATTGACTATCTATGCTATTTACGCTTTTGAATGTTTAATGTACATAAAGAGAAACTTACCACTTTTGCCATTGAATTGCTCTGTACACGATCATAATACTAGACATGCTTTTTCTCTTAGATTGAACCAATGTAGTTATTCCTACACCTTGAATGGGTTTTTAGAGTATGGGACAAGACTTTATAAGTTACCTGATATTCTGAAAGTTGACGAATTGGAATGTTTAAAAAAAATAGTAATAACTATCTTATAGATAAATGTCCTTACAACAAAAATAAATTGTTGGATTTGTGATGTATTACTCTGTGATGTATTTTGAAAATTTATTTCAATACTGTTTTGACTTTGTTATGCATTTTGTAATGTTACAACAATAAATTCAATTTGAATTTGAATTTAATTTTTTTAACCAAAATGTCTGGATACCATGTCAATAGAATCAAACCTTGATTAATACTAAAGTTAATTTTTTCCTTTGATGATTAACACAAATTTTAATAAATTGAGTATTATATTGTTACGGGTTTCCACTATAATGAAAGACTTGAGGCAATTTATACTGATTAACTTTATTAATTACACTACTATAACACATTAGAAAAAGATAAACTATAACAGATCAGAAGATAGCACAAGAGTTTATAACGTTTCACGATACAAATTCCACTAAGATTAACACTGCACTGAATTAAGAAATGAGAACAGTCTTTATCACTAAGAAGAAATATGAACCGACTAATAAACAGAATGAATATAACTATAGAGTGTCTATTTACAACGGCTGGTCTGTCACACAGTATAACTGACACAATTAGATTCAATGCTCAAGTCAGACTGACTCGTAAACCCAAACATTCCGAATATATAGGCTTCTGAGAATAAACAAGAGAATGCTAGAAGGTTCTGGCATTATCATTTCGAGAACGTTCTCAATGAGTTTTTGTTTACACAACAATGTGCTTGTTTGTTGACACAAAGCCTCCCCATCCCCGCCTTGTCCATCCTTGTCGTCCTACTATCTCAAGGCCATCAGACACTGTTGAATTCCATAACACTGCCCCCTCCTTAAAACTGTTCTGTCCCAGAACAGTCCAGATCCATCCTGGAAGTGCAAACAGTAGAAGCTGGCACCAATGGATCAACTTGTGTAACTGCCCATGGGTTGAAGACACAACAGGTGACGTTGATTCCAGTGTCCTTGAAAATTCTTCCAATCATTGGTCTCACAATCTTCCAGTCCAATCCGTCATAGCCACAGCCCAGTCTTGGGATTCCAAGCTGCTTCACTCCCAGGAATTGAAGGTGAGTTTGTAGATGCATCAGACTTTGCCACAAAGCCTGATATGTTGACTCCTGCTGGGGTTGGTCTTTTGTCACCAAATAGAACAGATGTTGGTTCTGATCCTGAAGATGAAGTGCTTTCCCCACAGCCGGATTCTGGAGATTCAATTCATCCAATCTTCCAAACTTTGTCCTGAATACTGTAGCAATTCCTTTTGAAGCTCCCACATTCCTGGCAATGCATTGTGCCAAGGCATAGCTCTTTGATAGGGTGAATAAGTCCTGGTGACTGATGGTGACATTTCCTTCTTCTAGTGACATCCCTAGATTGGTCATGAATCCTTCAAAATCTGGGATGGCAGGATGAAGAGCCTTGACTTCTTGAACTCCCCTTGCAGCATTGTCTCCATGATAAGGCGCCAGTTGGTTGAAGTGAACAATGCATGGAGTACCTCTTGGTTTCTTGATCCTGTAGACCACATTGTTAATCCTTGTGACCACTTTGTAAGGTCCATCCCAGGAGGTTTGCAACTTGGGAGAGTATCCACAACGTTGTTGACGATTGTACAACCATACCATGTCACCAGCCTGGTATCCTCCATGGTTGGCTTTTATATCATAGCGCTGCTTCATCATGTCACTGGTTTCCTGGATGTTGGTGCAGATGGTTGCATGAATCTCATCCATCTGCTTCCAGAGCTTGCTGGTGTAGTCTTCTTGTTCCAAGTCCTCCACAGGTTTGCCTGTAGCTACAGTTATCCTGTTAGCAACTGCTTCCTTCCCTTCCTGCTTCTTGTCAGACATTGACTTCTTTGGGCATTTGTTTCGTAGATGACCCCTCTTTCCACAGCCCCAACACCTTATCTCCTTCTTTGCAGTCATGAGTTTTTTCAAAATCCTCTTTGTTATTTCCTCCACCAGCTCTTCATGGCTATCTTCCCCTGATACTGAGTGAACGGGTGCATGGCTCCTCACAGATTGTGTCACAGCTTCAAATACCAAGGCCTGAGTTAATACCTCACTGAGGGTCTGAGGACAAGTCAGTTTAACAGCTTGTTGGGTTTCTGGTTCATGTAGACCATCCAGGAATCTATCAACTGTCATACTCTCCTTCATTTCATCATCCCCTGATGCTGGGTAGGCAATCCTCACCAAGCGAGCTATATCAGCTTCAAATTCCTGAAGTGACTCATTTGGTTTCTGGATTCTGTTCCTCAATTCTGAACGGTGTAGTTGATAAATGTGTTGGTGGCCAAATCTCATTTCCATATGCTTCAACAGTTCACCAATGTTTCCTCTGTCAGACTTTGGAATTGTCTGGAGTACTGACAGTGCATCTCCCCGAAGTGATAGGCACAAATTATCAGCCTTTGCTGCAGGTGTCCATCCATATATATCAGCATACACATCTAACAAGGTACGGTAATCTTCCCATGGAGTCTTTCCAACAAACGTTGGTAGTCCACCATGATAATTTGGCATGTTAATAGGCACATTGCAGTTATTTACTGAAGTATCCTTTTCAATTAGATAAGCATTATCATCCACCTCCAAGGTTGCTCTTGCTCTACTAGTGTTATTATTTTGTAGCTCTTTAATCTTCTTATCAAATTTATCTTCTATGCTTTTAAGTTTTGTTTCAAATTTATCTTCCAAAATTTTACTATTTTTTTGTAGTTTTCTTTCAAATGTTTCTTTCAAAGATTCAAATTTACTCTCCAATGATGTTTTATTTTCTTCTATTTTACTCTCCAAATTTGTCATAGCTGACTTATTTTCTTCCATTTTACTTTCAACCAATTGAAATTTACTCTCCAATGATGTTTTATTTTCTTCCATTTTACTTTCAACCAATTGAAATTTACTCTCCAATGATGTTTTATTTTCTTCCATTTTACTTTCAACCAATTCAAGTTTACTCTCCAATGTACTCACCAGAGCTCCCGAATCTGTTTCAAACACATAGGTATCTGGGTCCTGACCCTCGGCCAGCAGTGCTTCCCGGAGTCTATCTTGTAAGACAGATTTTACCCCATTTGTATCCAGTTCTTGCTCCTCCAGCCCTTGCTTCAGTTGATTTACTTTTAAACTGGTGAGCTTCGCACCTTTCCCTGCCATTTCAGTTCACGTTCCAGAAATATTTACACAGTTCAGAATTATGTACAGAAGACTAACATTCACTCTTGGAGAATAAAGTTCACACACAAAAATGACGGTTCAATCAATTGAAAATAATAGTTCACTTTGCAAAGGTACAAGTTCATAAAATTGCCTCAATCAATAGCTACATCCAAACTTCTGACACCAATTGTTACGGGTTTCCACTATAATAAAAGACTTGAGGCAATTTATACTGATTAACTTTATTAATTACACTACTATAACACACTAGAAAAAGATAAACTATAACAGATCAGAAGATAGCACAAGAGTTTATAACGTTTCACGATACAAATTCCACTAAGATTAACACTGCACTGAATTAAGAAATGAGAACAGACTTTATCACTAAGAAGAAATATGAACCGACTAATAAACAGAATGAATATAACTATAGAGTGTCTATTTACAATGGCTGGTCTGTCACACAGTATAACTGACACAATTAGATTCAATGCTCAAGTCAGACTGACTTGTAAACCCAAACATTCCAAATATATAGGCTTCTGAGAATAAACAAGAGAATGCTAGAAGGTTCTGGCATTATCATTTCAAGAACGTTCTCGATGAGTTTTTGTTTACAAAACAATGTGCTTGTTTGTTGACACAAAGCCTCCCCATCCCCGCCTTGTCCATCCTTGTCGTCCTACTATCTCAAGGCCATCAGACACTGTTGAACTCCATAACAATATTAAAATTTTGGAAATTCTGTTGATTTTTTTCATTGAGCCAAAAGGATTAACTTTGTAAAGCCACATTTACACCGGAGTTAATAACACAATTCTTAATAACTTTTGTGATTAACTTATTATTACATGAAAGTTATCAATACTAATTGTGTGAAAAAACTCTGGTGCATATAATCTTCTATCATTCTAGAAATAATAGATGGTTATGTCCGGTGTAAACGTGGCTTCACCGGTAAAATACCTATGTAATGTTTTCTGCTCATCACAGATTTTATAATTTTAAAATTTGAGATTCTTAAAATAGCTTCAATCTTGAAATGAAAAGTTCTGTATGAACGTTCTGATTTGCACTAAAGCATATTTTTAGCCTTAAAAGTATGCAAATATTCAGTATTCTATTGCTTATATGGGGGTCTTAGACAAGACGTGTATAAGTCACTTGTACAGTCGAATTTTACTTGCTAGCTTCTACTTACCTTGGAGGCGCTTGTGGGCGTTTAGACAAAATATCAAGATATTAAGAAGTCCCCTGAAAATGTCAGCTTGTTGCAACAGCTGTTGCAGTCATCTATTTATTTTCAAGAGAAATCTCAAACAATTAGAGTAATAGAGAAGATAGTCAATGGCTGTAGTAAATAGGTTTCAAAACTTTTCTCTAGGAGCGCTGTAGTAGAAAGGTTTCAAATTTGTCATGTGACCTACAAGCTGGTAAGTTCACAAATCACTTTCTACATTCTGAACACGTTTAGAATGTAGCTGTCCTGGGGCTTGCTAATGTCCTATAACCTGGCTTGTTGGTGTTTAAACAAGACGTGTTGCTAGCCGCCAGTAAGAAGCAGCTTGCTACACGTCTCGTCTACGACCCCCTGTATCTTCACCATTTTCCATTTTCCACATCCTACCACAATTTTTTTCCCAAGATTCCATGATTATTTTTACTCAGTTTCATTTTGTTTTATTATGTGTTTTAAAATATTCATGAAGAGCAGAGTAAATGGGGAATTGAATTCCAATGAATTACAGAACATGAATTTCTGTAAATGAATACGGGTGCTATTTGCTCCAAGAGATAGATGATAATTACATTATTTTTATAGACATGATTCTGCTGTTCAGCAAATGGGCGGCTATAGTCTCTCCAAGCAAAGAAGACATTCTGGCAAGATGGAAAAATAACTCCAGCTCGGTTAATAATGTCAAAATTGGTTCAATTAATGAAGGAATTGATCTCAATTGTAGAGCAGAATATTTTCTACAATTTAAGAGCAAATTTTTAATAGTCTATTTGAACCAATATTGACCGAGCTGGAGTCATTCTCCCATCTTGTCACCAGACTATACTAGTCATGTTCTTACCATGACCTGTTTTCAATGCTCATTAAACGTTGAAAATGTTGTGGAAACTGCGGACATTTTATATTTTTTCAACAATAACGTGTTTCTAACGTTATGACAACGTCTTTGTGCTACCTGGTATAATCAAAGTATTTCAATATTACAACCAGATAGGCTATATTAACTAAAAATCAGTTGATAGTTCAAATACTGGCTTTTTAATCCAAAGGCCCGGGTTCGGGCCTTTTTAATCCGGGTTACAATCCAGACCCGAGCAAGATATTTTTCTCGGGCCACTCCCGTGTTTCGGATGGACACGTTAAGCCGTCGGTCCCGGCTGCCTGAGAAGAAGTCGTTAGGTCATGTCAGAGGTCCTGAAACTGATCAGGTGCGACCTGAAAACTCTGACACCAGACCTCAGCCAGCAAGGTCACACTGTATTATTATTATTATTATTAGTTCAAATACTTTTAACATATCGATATGTGGTTTTCGCCATTCATTATGTCTTGAAATTCTATAATGGAATCAAGTAAAACACGACCACCTTCCCATTTTAAAAGTGAACTTAGATCTAAGATGACTGACCAAATTTTTAATGTCACAGTTGAGTAGAACTTTCAATTTTAGTAGGCCTAAGATCCCATATTCCACTAACCGTCAAACTACATTTGTATAAGAAATATTATGACGTTTCTAAACTTTCCCCGCATTCTGTATATTATAATGTAGCCTACTTTAATAGATGATCGACGACACTCACTAGTGTATAAGTTAGACTGTATACTTTAGACTTGTGTTATATGATATTTTTATGTAATTTGTTAAACTTAACGTTGTCCACATTCCAATTAATTTTTTTAAAAAAGGGTATTTGATTTGAACTAAGTTAGTAGCCAACATTCTATTTGGTTTTCTTAATAATTTACAGGTCAAGGAGATGTTTACAAGTCGAAATGGTTTGGATACTCATTTTTTGATTTTCTTTCTGATAAGGATATGCCGAATGACACATCTGATACAATGGATGATGTAAGTACATTTAAAAACATTTTTTTACCTAGTTGAAGCTTTAAAAATTACTATGGGAAAACAAACCTGATGGACCTGAGTAAGGGGTTTGATATTGTTAATCATAGTATTCTACTTGAAAAATTAAAATACTATGGTGTGAAAGGTCTGGAGCTCAACCTTCTAAAATCCTATCTGAGTAGGCCTAATATGCTGCGAAACAAACTATATTCTATTCTAAAAAACATTACAAACATAATAGGTATATGCCCATAGGTATTTTGCTATAGAATTAGAAACAAACATTATAAACATAATAGATAATTATCACAGTACCTTTTCAATTATTTTTCAATGCATTACATGTTACGACTATAAAAAGTCGAAACATTTAATGCATTAAAAAATAATTGAAAAGGGTACTGTGATAATCATTTAAAAAAAAACAGTGGTTTGAGTAGCCCTGAGATAGAGGAAACACATAATAGATATTTTACATAAGCATAAAGGTATAAGTATTATAGGCTGAGTATAAAGGCTAAGTATTATAGATTTTATAAAAGGTAGATATTTTGCCATAAAATTGAGCCATTACTGACCTGTGTCTACCTGGCCCACCCACTGGAGTCGCCACTATTTAAAAGTGGATGGTTGTGGACGGCAAACTGCCGAACGGCAAAATCAAGCCCAATAAGAATAATTTAATTTTTATCAATCTCTTGGAGCAGATAGAGCCTCCATTTATGGACAGAATTTCACGTTCTCTATGTCATTGGAAAGAGAATTGAATTCTCCAGGGGCGTGACTTTTCATTATTTGAATTTTTACTTTATTTAGATAATTATTGTATAATTAATAAACTAAAAAAGTATTGAACTCAAGTTATTGAAATAAACTTAAAATCAAAAAAGTAAAAAGTCACGCCCCAGGAGAATTCAATTCTCTTTCCAATGACAAAGAGAAAGTTAAATTCTGTCCATAAATAGTCGCTCTATCTGCCTTAAGAGATTGATAAAAATTAATTGTTCTTATGGGACATAATTCTGCCGTTCGGCAGTTTGCTGACTACTACTGCCCACTCTTAATAGTCATTTTGCCATGGAATTGAGCCATTAGTGGCAAAGTGCTCAGCTAGATGAGTTCTAATTTTTTTTGATGCCATATTTGATCTACGAGGTGTCTGTCCAAGTGGGATCAGGCCACTGGATTCATTGTCGTTTCTCCATGTACCCGGAATGAATTGACCATTTTCATCTCTGTCTAAGTGGTTCGTTTTCGCAAAAAATTATGTAGATATGCAACTGTTAGAACTACTTTCTTAGCTTTATCAGGTTGTAGTAGCATTGGTTTTCTCAACACCCGAAATACAGAACTAGCTACTCCAAAAGCATTCTCTACGACCCTACGTCCTCTGGATAGGCGGTAGTTGAAAATTCTTTCAATAGAACCAACGGGGGGAGTACCTTTGAATGGTGTCATAGTATATTCATTCAACTCAAATGCTTGATCACCCAATATAATATAAGGAACCTTAATACTATAAGGAATCTGCACTGCTTTTGGGTCTGGTATGTTCAGTAATTTTTTTCCAACTGTTTGTACAATTTTGTATTTTTGAATACACCTCCGTCTGAGAATCTACCTGGGCAGCCAACATCAACATACAAAAAATTGTAGTTGGCGTCAACTAATGCAAACAGTACAATACTGAAAAAAACCCTTATAATTATAATACTCGGTGCCACTGTTCCATGGTGCTTTGAGCTGTACATGTTTTCCGTCCATTGCTCCTATTACATGAGGGAAGTTCCATTTTTCTTCAAATTCCTTCGCTACAGCTAACCATTCTCCATTAGAAGAGGGTATCTGAAATAAATGACACGTTATTAAATTAAAATAACACGAATAGGTTACCTATAGAACACTATTTCAGGATTTCAAGTTATATTTGACGTGGATTTTAAATGAATCATGATAAAAACTATGGAAGGTTCAATTCTCTTAAGGTTATGATCTATTCTGGAAGTTTAAAGTCTCTAGTTTGTCGGGGAGTGGATGAAAATTGCTTTACAAACTTTGTACTTCCCAAACAGACGAGACCCAAAGCAAGTAGGCTACATACAAAATGTGTGGAAAATGTCTTATGTTATAGTCTGTCCAAGCAAAGAAGAGCCACTGGCAAGATATGAAATTGACTCCAGCTTGGTCAATAGTTGTTCAAGAATTATAGATGTGGTTTTAATAGTAGATCAAATTTTTTCCTACAATTTGAGATCAAATTAATAATTTTTGAAACAATGTTGACCAATCTGGAGGCATTTTTCCATCTTGACAGAGGCTCTTCTTTGCTTGGTCGGACTATACCCTATCCAACTAAGTGAGTTATCTTCATTGTCAATATATTTTGTTCACAGGCCAATCATGAGGAAAGTCTAGAAGAGTCATTCAATTATGAATCCTCTTCAAATGAACCCTCAACGGTCGAAGATGAAGGTGCATCTTTAAATACTATGATGGCACCTACTAATACAGCTGGGGTGCCTGTTTCCAAGAAAAGAAGACGTCGCAATGAGTCTGATGATGTAGAGAATGAAATGCTTCGTAATGCATTTACAATCTTACAGAAGACGGCTACTCCCACTGATCATTATGATACATTTGGGATGCATGTGGCAAGTGAGCTGAGGAAATACGACAGCAACACTTTGCCACATGTGAAGAGGGCAATATTGGATATATTATTTAGAGCAGACATTGGAGAATACACCCCCGTACATGCCCGTGACAATGCTGAATTACAATAGAACCACATCTACTTCGTCGGGAGCTAGTTATACTCCAATTCCTACTCCTTCACCTTCAGATGCTCCACTCATTCATATTCAATCCGAAAGGCCTCCACAACAAGAAGACACTTTCATTTACTTTACTACACTACCTGACCAAGATCAATCATGAACTAATGTAGTAACATGATGTAAAATTTATGTATCATTTCGTATTTGATTTTTTTGCTTGTTTGTCAATGGCTAATCAGCCCACAAAGGGCCTATGGGCTGTGGCAATTTTTTACATTATTTTTCTATTTGAATTTAGCCCAAGTTATATGCTTTTTCAACTGGTTTGCACACCATCACCTACCACTGATTTAATTTAAATCTGTAAATATTTTTTTACAGGAAATAAATTCATTAGCCTACTTAGTTAAAATGGATGAAAAATAGGTCTAGCATATGGTACACTGAGGGAAGCTAGGCTGATAAAATATGATAAATGGATGCTATGATCAAAAATATTATAGAACAGGGAATTACATGTCTTTGCAATTACAGAGATCATTAAATTCCCTATTGTAGTTCTAAAATATATTCAATCATAGCGTCCATTTGCCATATTTTATCAGCCTAACTTCCCTCAGTGTACCATATGCTAGGCCTATTTTTCATCTATTTGAACTAAGTAGGCTAATGAGTTTATTTCCAGTAGAAAAACTATTTACAAATTTAAATGGAATCAGTGGTAGGTAATGGTGTACAAACCAATTGAAAAAGCATATAACTTGGGCTAAATTCAAATAGAAAAATATTGTCAAAAATTGTCACAGCCCATAGGCCCTTCGTGGGCTGATTAGCCATTGGCAAACAAGCAAGAAGAAATATATTTTTCAGTAAGTTATTCTTTTTGTCAGAACAAGTCATCACTATAATTAATTCATCTATAGAACTTTGTGCCTATTTAACATTGATCCTTTTTCGAACTCATTCAATGTAAGTTATACAGTATAAGAAAAATTTTCACTAAATTCATCATAACGGTCAATTTTAATTTGAATTTTATGTGTAATCAGGCTGAAACTCTCCTAGTTTTCCATCTTTTTCCTTGACTTTTTTATTTTCTTTTCGTTTTGTCTTCAGGGAGAAGACAAAATTTCTTTTGTTTTCTATTGTTTTTTATTTTGTTTAAATTATCATTTAGTTGCTTTCTTGAAACCCTTTATGTTTAATATCCATATTGTATTTATTCTCAAATAGTTTTTTAATTGATTCAATTTGTCTCTATAAATTCAATAATTTTCTCTAGCATTAAATTATGTAATCAATCTGATTTCTATTATCTACAAGTTTTTGATTTCTTTTTTTCCAAAAATAACAATATGATGATTTAAGTTACCTATGTAAATAAGGCTTTCAATATTATTTCTATGATGCTTTTCATGAAATAAGTATAAATGCAAGCAAGATTGTTCAACATTACAATATAATTATTGATCTTTGGAAGCAAATTGTTTTCTTACCAATGAATTCTTTGGCAATTTTTTTCTAATTTAGTTTAGCCTATATGCTTCTTCAACTGTTTTGTACATTATTATCTACCTGGAAACGGGGTGAATAGCAACAGTTCCACCCCTTTTTACCCATAAAGTAAAGTAAGACCAAATGTAAGTGAGGTCTAGATTCAAGACGAAAATTTTGAATTTTTTATGCTTGTATGTTTGTTCAGCATTCACGACACAAACCTGAAATTTGGCAGGAATGTTCCTATTTAAATTGCACCTTGATGTATACGGTATGTGAGGTTTTTTTGAAATAAATCTAGTTTAAAGATTGGTATGTGGGAGCTAAAAAAGAGGCTCACATGTACACTAACTCTTATTTTAAATGATTTAAAATGCATCTAAACTGTACAAAATAGCCCAAATTTAGCACTTATTATGAGTGTAATATTTATTTATGACTGAAGGTTAGGTTAGTTGGAGCTTAGGTTACTTTAGTTAACACTCAGGTTGACTTAGTTATAGTTGGGTTGGTTTAAGGTCAGGTTGGTTAAAGCTCAGGTTGAGGTAGTTGAAGCTTAGGTTAGTTTAGCTGAAGCTTAGGTTAGGTTAGCTGAAGCTTAGGTTAGGTTAGTTGAAGCTCAGGTTAGGTTAGTTGAAGCTATTCCATCACTGGAAAATGGGAAGATGAAGAAGTTTAATAATATCCAGGCATGTTTGTTGTATGTTATGCCAGTTCATTTAATAAATGAAAGGATAAAAGAAGCATATTTTGAAAATCTTCATTATTTATAAGTTTAGGCTATTGACAATTGATACAAAAATATAATGCAGAAAATCTTATTTACTGTCATTTGAGAACACACTATAGATATGATAGATATAGATATGAAAGGGCTTTATTGATAAAAAAACAATTTCCCAGGGAAAGACACTGACACAACAACTCTGATGACTTAATTCTCAATAATTATGATAAATAAGTCAAAAGTATGATTTACTGTATGTTTGTTGATCATTTCCGTGAAAACCTTGGACAAATAAGGGATTTCTGAAAAATCCGCCTGGACGTTTTAAAATGACCAAAATACCGGACATGTCTGGGGAAAAGTGGACGGATGGTAACCTTATCCTGGAACTGGTTTATATGTACAAGGCATCTCAACTGAATTTTAATAGAAAAGAAAATCAATTTTAGGATGATAATCGTGATAAAAAATACTCAAAATAACCTCACTTCTAATTTAACCTACAAATCAATACCAAAAAAATGTAGTAGACAGTAGTTGTGTTGCTATCAGCAGCCTACCTAGTACCTACTCACCCCGCTTGCCAGTACCATAGTGGTTTAAATAATATATAAAGAAATCAAGAATTGAGACATTCACTTGATTCAAAAACTCAAATCTATGAAATAAATTATAGCTATCGAAAAAAATTACATAAATAATCTTATCCCATGCAAATTTTCAAAGCAGGTAAAGTTTTGTAGCATAAAAAATTTCATAGAAAGTTTCACATTATATTATTTCTAATGCTTTCCATACTCACTCATCACTTTTGCTTAAAATACTTGCTATCAAGTGGTAATTTTAACAAAATAATAAATCACTAGAATAATAAAGTTTAGATGGTAAAACTGGCTTGAATCCATTACCAACAGACTAGGCGGCATTTTAAACTTGAAAACTCAATTCTATAGGTTGATTCATGAACTGTGAGCGCTCACAAGTTTTTACCAGGTTTTATTGCTATTCACCCCGTTTTAATTTAATTTGAATTTGTAAATAGTTTTTCACAGGGAATGAATTCATTCCTTAGTTCAAATAGATGAAAAGAACAAAGCTAGATTGTTCATTATTACATAATACAACTTATAACTGATTGAGAAAGTGAATTGTTTTCTTACCTTTATGTAGTCCTTTAGGGCTTCAATTAGTGTGTCACATACTTCTTTCACTATTACAGAAATACGTTGTTTCGATACTCAAAAAAGATATTGTAGGCTTGTGAACAAATCCCCAGTAGCAAGGAATCGTAGGGTGAGAGCTAACCTTTCCCTCACGGTAATTGCAGTTCGCATGTATGTATCATGCTTCTTGACTGCAGGCTCTATCAAGGCAATTAGAAGTTTGAAATCCTCCTTGGACATTCTCAAAAAATTTGGAACATCTTCTTAAAACCTTAATTCTTCTAAGAGTCTATTCCCGTATTACAGTCTATTCTGATAAAATTTTTTGACCCACCAACGGGGCTTGCATCATACCTTCTGTTTTTTCTTTTTAATGATTGTTGCGATCACAATAAAAGCTGCTGCAGATATTTTTACATTTCTCAATGAAGACATTCTCGATTGCCAATTGCCTTAAATGTTATTCACTAATTGAAATATTGTTAAAATGTTAGCTAAATGTTATTCACTATTGAGCACAAACTATCCAGTTCAAATAGTCAGTTCAAAGCCGCGTATCGACAGTAGTTGCTTTGTGTCCCGCTTGGTAGCGCTCGTCAATTGGTTCGCGTGCAGTGACTTGATAAGACAGTGTGGCCATTGACTGTCACGCTTCTGATTGGCTGGCTTGATCATGTGGTACAAATCCGCCATGATGATTCCAAACAAACTCGAATCCCCTATGGCTCCCATGCTATTTTTATGTTGCAAAATTGGAATTTCTGTATTTTACAGATTGTAAACTTCTTTTAATTGTGGGATTTTGATAAATTGGAATCATCATCTTGTAAGGTAAGCTATTTTTGATTTAGAATAGGCATATATATTTCAGTTCTAAGGCAATTTATTAAAGTCTTATACTTGCTTTCTTATGATGTGGTTATTTCATTATCAATAGTGAGAATTGATAATTTTAAAACATTTTATACAATTCTGATGCTCTCTTGAATTTTATAACACCCTTTCAAATTTTAAATTGATAAATCATAGTCTTTTATTCTTGACAGTTCAAATTTTTGAGTATAGTGAAGTGGAAATTGTGAACATAACCTTCATTTGGAGTATTTAACTAAATCTGAAAATAAGATGTTTTAGACAATTATCATTGTCTGTGTTTTATCTACTAAGACATGTATTTTGTCAAATAAATGAATAAAATTAATGTACTTTTAGGCCATTGTTGTCATTCTTATTACTGCTTGAAAAATCTTTTTGATAGGCCTACATGAAGAAGAGGTTGGCTATGGTTATTTAAATTCTTGTGTTCCCATCTTTGTCTTGAAACAAATGAATTTTCAGATTTAGGCTAGGCTAGAATTTTATAATATGCCTATGAACTGTTAAATTATACAACTTTATCAATTATATACTATAATTACACCTTTAAAAAGCATATACATAATTTCATTTACTTACATTTTATAGACTACAATGTAGAATAGAAAATTATCTGCAGTTTGATATTATGTAGCCTACACAGTTTAGACTTTAACTTACTACCATTTTACTTACTTAGCCTACAGTAATTGCCTTAAAACTTTCATATATATTAGCCTATTCTAGATTCAAGATAGCCCATTTTCCTAAATGCTGATTCCAATTTATCAAAATTCCACAATTAAAATGAGTTCCCAATTGGTACTACAGATTTAAAATCCACTTGAAACATACCATATATGGTTCTTGTTTTTGATTTGCTTGTATTTTAATCATTTGTAATGATTTCATTACACTGCATTAAGAAAATGATTGAATATGTTAAGCCATCGGTCCCAGCTGCCTAAAAAGCAGTTGTCAGGTCATGTCAGAGGCCCTAAACTGATCAGGTACAACCTGAAAACTCTGACACTAGACCTTAGCCAACAAGTTCACACAGTATTGTATTATTATTAGTAGGTGGATAGGTAGATGGACAACTATATGCATATCCTTGAGATACAGTACTGGTAATTTATTGAAATTTGAAATAGTCATGATGAATTATAGATATAGGTTAGGTTAGGACTTGGTCTATGGTTTTTTTGAAATTTTATCATATTGCCATAACCATTGTTATTAATGAATAATTGGCTGACATATATCAATAAAATGTATGATACTATGTTCTTTGTGTTCTAATTTAGCTAATTAAGAGTGGATGGTAGTGGACGGCAAACTGCCAAATGGCAAAATCAAGCCCCATTAGAACAATGTAATTTTTATCAATCTCTTGGAGCAGAGGCAGAGCCTCTATTTGTGGACAGAATTTCATGTTCTTTATTTCATTGTAAAGAGAATACAATTCTTCAGGGGTGTGACTTTTTACTTTTTTGATTTTTAGTTTATTTTAATAATTATTGTTTAATTAATTAACTATAAAAGTATTAAACTCCAAATATTGAAATAGACTAAAAAGTAAAAAGTCATGCCTCTGGAGAATTAAATTATCTTTCCAATGACATAAAGAACGTAAAATTCTGTCCATAAATAGAGGCTCTATCTGCTCCAAAAGATTGATAAAAATTACATTGATCTTATGGGGCTTAATTTTGCCGTCCACTACTGCCCACCCTTAAGTTGATGTTCACCACCCATACTTATAGGCTTAGAAGATGTCAAATAAGGTGAGGCTTAAAGTTGAGCTGCGGTTGCTACATAGGATATATACATAAGTTAGTGGATAGTTCCACATCTACATAAATCGTATGATTTGTTTATCGTAGTATAGTATAAACCTCAAGCCTATAAGCCTTTTGTTTGAGTTGCGGACTTGTTTCAAGCAATGGTACCGTACTCATCTTTGGCGCTCCTTACTAAGACTCAAAGCGTCAAAGATGAGCACCATTGCTCAAAAGGCGCCCGCAACTTATACAAAACGTGAAAGAACTGCAAAGCAAGTATAAGTACCCACATTATTAATCAATATTTAGTACGGTACTGCAGTTTCAAGAAGCATGGATAACCTTAACAATCACTATTTAATCATTAAATTAATATAATTTCAACTATCAACAATAACTAATCACAGTTCCAGTTTATACCAGCTAATTTTCAGGGCCGGTATATAAGTAAGATGAGAATCCTTGCCCTGATTGGTAACAAAATCGGCAGTAGCAGTACCGTAACCAATTTTTTTAGTCTGGTGTGAAAGAACTTCAAGTATTTCTATAAAATTTTACTTCCAACATTTCCAAAATTTTCATTGCAATTGAATTATATGTTCGAATTTCAACAATTCATTGACTAACCAGTAACCACAGACCTGTAAACCAGATTATGCTGGATAGTTTTTAGGAACAGTAACAGTTTTGTGCAAAATAATCAAATATATCTGTAGAGTCCCACTTCAAATAGAACATTTCCAATTATTACTGTGAAATGATAATACAAGTTCAACTTTCAAAAATGCAATAAGTATAAAATCCCAGATTCTCAATGCCAGTAGCTAATTTTAAGGAACGGTAATATAAATGTGTAGTAGTAGCAGATTGTAGGCTATCTATATTAGGTTTACCATATTGCTTGGGTCAAAAACCCGGACACCATACCCATACCTACTGGTGAGGTGAAAAAGTTGAATAATTAGGTGTCAAAAGTTATCATTGAGAATTTAGGCTCCAAAACTATTTTTTTGTACTAGAGAGACTAAAATTATGTAATTATATAAAACTACTACTTGATTTTATCTGGTTTTTTGTTCAAGATGGTTCTGATGATGATTGAAAAGTAATGAAGAAAATATATAAGATGGGGTCAATCAAAGATAGCTAAGTTGAGAATTATCCAACCGAATAAAAGTGTTATTTTATAAGAAATTATTAGTAAAAATGAAAGGAGGTTTAATATTGAATAATATTAAAGTCTTCAAAATTAGTTCTCAATATTCTCCCATTTAAATTCCATTGTTGAATAAATTATCACTTGAAAATGTGTATCTTATAGTATAATAATTTTTATTATGAGTAATTATTCATATTTTATTATTAGTAACTTGAGTTGTATGTTCTGTAATTTTACCACATTCTTGTTAGTTCAAGTTGCTTGTTAATACTGTAAAGTCATCTACTTTCAAGATGTGGAATTTGATACCTCAAGAATTAATTCTTTTGAGGGCATTTCCTTTTATAGATATAATTCATAATTATATTCCATATAATATATTATAAGTCATAATTAGAAATTCCAAACAAAATCTTTCTCTTATTTCTAAATTCTTAGAGCATAGTTCACAGTTTTTATTGCTAGTGATTATGATTTTTCAAATTCTTACTATTTAAGTTACTTCATTATCATAATTTGGTAGGATATTGTTATATATAATAGAGGGAGTAGTAGTAGAATGATATTGAAACTTATGAATATCATATTTCAACTGATTCTAGCTGATTTACAGAAATTAGTGGTTGGGTACATCAAGTCATTAGAATTGCTCCCAATAGTAGACCTATAAGTCATTATATTTGAATGGTCTTAATAATATAAGTCATCTGATTTATAAAATGAAAGGAATTATTATTCAACCAATAAATAAATTGTTTTCTTGTGAGGAAAACAAATGAACAAGCACTTGAAACATTGACAATTTTAATTAATAGTAAAATTAATCAGTTTTTTTGCCTCTTGAAAAATTAGGTTTTTTGACTTATATGCTTTTGACCTAACACCCTAGATATATTAGAGAGAGAGAGCTTGATTATTGAATCTTAAACTTATCTTATGAGAAGGTTCTCATAATTATCATCAATATTTAAAATGATGTGATTGATTCAGAATAATGAACAGATTTATTAAAAATAATAATTAAAATGGTCTACCCATGCAGGCTTTATTTTCACATTGGAACTTGTGAGCTACTAAATTAATGTAGGTAACTTAATTATTTTTCATGTTCTGTAGTTTTTCTGAACATATCCAGGCATGTTTGTTGTATGTTATGCCTGACAACAGGTATTCATGATAACAGGTATCAATGAAAGGATAAAATAATCATATTTTGAAAATCTTCATTATTTATAAGTTTAGGCTACCGTATTGACAATTGATACAAAAATATACAAAAAATCTTATTATGTATCATTAATTTGAGAACAAACTATAGATGCGGTAGATAGGTATTATAAAATTCTAGCCTAGCCTAAATCTGAAAATTCATTTGTTTCAAGACAAAGATGGGAACACAAGAATTTAAATAACCATAGCCAACCTCTTCTTCATGTAGGCCTATCAAAAAGATTTTTCAAGCAGTAATAAGAATGACAACAATGGCCTAAAAGTACATTAATTTTATTCATTTATTTGACAAAATACATGTCTTAGTAGATAAAACACAGACAATGATAATTGTCTAAAACGTCTTATTTTCAGATTTAGTTAAATACTCCAAATGAAGGTTATGTTCACAATTTCCACTTCACTATACTCAAAAATTTGAACTGTCAAGAATAAAAGACTATGATTTATCAATTTAAAATTTGAAAGGTTGTTATAAAATTCAAGAGAGCATCAGAATTGTATAAAATGTTTTAAAATTATCAATTCTCACTATTGATAATGAAATAACCACATCATAAGAAAGCAAGTATAAGACTTTAATAAATTGCCTTAGAAATGACATATATTAGCCTATTCTAAATCAAAAATAGCTTACCTTACAAGATGATGATTCCAATTTATCAAAATCCCACAATTAAAAGAAGTTTACA